>BLAL01000338.1:600000-1200000 GCA_015698045.1 Rhizophagus clarus | reverse complement strand
ATTTTTATAACAATGTATTTATAATATAATATTACTAAAATTCGAACTTAAAAGCGAGAAAAAAAAAAATCTATGGTTTTTTGTCTTTAGGCAAATTATTCAAGTAATAACTCTTGAATTCAGGAGTTAAAGGAGTCATATTATTATCGTAATGTATTGTTTTAATACTTTAAAATGAGTCAAATGGAAGTTACCATTATATCATTTTTCAGTACCAATAAATTACTTTTTAAAAATATTTCTTTCAAGCAGTTTCCTTTAAAGTAACAATGACAACTATTTACCCGGCCTTGCGTATAATAATAACTGAAATTCACTACATTCACACAGTTACGCCAAATCTCCGTAACCCTTGAAAATTTCCCACTTTACCATAAATGATCAACCCAACCTAAATAAGGAGAAATACTAGGATAAAATAGGAAAACAATAAATTGAGATAGTTTTATATGAAAATTAGAATAATGTGGTTGGCGTAAACAGGTACCAAAAGCCTTTTATGGAATTTTATCAATCAAAATTTTGTTATTGTTATTTTTCATCATAAAACGAACTTCAAATGTATAATGCATCTTCGCGCACACATTCTCTTTTTTTCTTTACCGTGAATTTACCGTGAACGTTGGTGAATCTTTACATATTAAAAGATTAATCTATTCCGTTATCAGTAATTATCTTATTCTGAGCCTCCGAACCTTCTTTTTTTGTTTTTATTTTTATTTTTTTTTTCATTATCCGTTGTAATTGTTTTGAACACGTGATTAATTTCAATTTTTTTTTTTTTTTTTTGTTCTAAATTGAACCAACTGAAAAAAAAAAGTCGGTGCAACACTGTTATTACAATATATAAATATTCTAAGCGAGATTACGCAAAAATTACGTGTTAGCTGATTTTTGGGGCAAAAATCACAAAAACAAAAACCATGGCTAAAACGGATTTGAATTCCGTACTGTTATTATATAGGATATTTTATTTTACAATAACTATTTTTAACAGAAATACCGGATATTATATAATAGGAATGTCATAAATTTATTTTCATCACGTAAGGAAAGTTGAATAATGAAATTGAAGGTAAATTAAATAAATACATAATTTTAATATATATCCTTTTATGTATTTGAGAAAGGATATAATAATTATATTAGTCATCAAAATGAAAAGGTTTTTTTTTTTTTTTTTTTGTTTCAAAAGAAAAAAAAAAATTTCGGATATTTTTCTAACTTTTTTCTTTAGAAAAATTAATTGCATTAATGTAGCACCAAATTTTGATGTCAATCAGGTCTAACAATTACACTACTGCGCTTGAAAATCTTTACACTTTAAGAATTATATACATATTATATACTCAACAAAAGAATTTGTTGTATATAAATATGCGTTGTCGTCGTTTAAATGAATTACTCCCTGAGAATCGGCTTTTCAAAGCAATTTTTTTTAAAAAAAAATATCTTTATTTTAGAACATCCTATAATTTTCGTCTTTTTTATCAATTTTATTAAAAATGCCACGAAAAGCCAATGAACGTCAAGGCTTCCACGTGTTTAGCCTCAATGACGATTCCGTTCCACCACCGCCACAACAGACCGAGCCGTGTATCGCCACATTAATCGATCTTGAAACCGACATTAAAACTTACAATGCTGCGCAACATCACCTTACACTCGAAATATCTACGCTTATCAATAGCTCCCAAACGTCACGTCGAGCAGTTAGACTTAAGAAAGAAGGGAAGCAGAAAGCTCCACGTCCTCAAAACGCATGGATCTTATACAGAAAGGACACGAATGCGAGGTTTCAACAAACGAAGGAATACGAGGGGAAAAAATCTTCGGAAATATCCAAAATTATTTCTAAAATGTGGAAAAATGAAAGAGAAGAGGTTAAAAACAAGTTCTATGTGCTTGCAAAGTGGGCTGGACAGCTCCACGAAACAGAGAATATAAATTATAAATATTCCCCGAAAAAATCCATTGAAAAAAGTTCAAAAGACAACAATGATTATGAGCTTGGTAACCCCTTCCCATCGAACTTAAGTAATTTAAGTACGCCATCATCGCCATATTCCGAACACAATCAAACCGCCGATTTTCAAAACAATATTGAAAATTCAGTTTCACCTCCTTTCGATACAACTCCCCAAACAACTTACTTTCCCGACTTCTTTCCGTACGCCCTGGTACAATCGGATGAAGTAGTTTACATTCCCGAATATGACATATACTTACCCGTATTATACCTTTATAGCCCTTTACAATTTTAACTATAGTCTGTCTTACCAGATAATCTCCTCTCACAAACACAAATTTTTTTTTATTTCAAGTTTTCAAATATGTATTTTTTTTTTTACAATTTCGTTCTTTTTTTTAGAAAGACGTGCGACTTATCGTTCGTTTTATTTGTTTTTTTTTTTTAAAAAAAAAAAAAAAATTGCTATTAGAAACCCGTTTACGAATTTTATTTTTTACTCTTCTTTAAGATTTAAGTGTTAAGTTGTTAAAAATTATTAAGCTATTATTAAGTTTTTTTTAAGTTTTTAAGTTAAAGATTAAGATTTTCTAAGATTTTAAGATTTTTATTAAGATTTATGATTTATAAGATTTTTATTTAAGATTTATTAAGATTTTTATAAGATTTTTTATTTATGATTTAATAAGATTATTAAGATTTTTTATTATTATTAAGATTATTAATATATATATGTTTTTTATTATGTATCTTAAATAAATAAATAAATAATATATATATATATATATATATTTATATGCATAATTTTATCATCATTATTTTTCATTTTTATTTCTTTTTTGCTAAAAGGTTATAATTAAAAAAAAAAAAAGAAAAAATCGATTTGCTGTTTTTGTCGACTGTCATTTCGTAAAAAGTAAAACGCATTCATCCCGTATTAATACACAATATTAAATGAATTTCTTAATTTGATAGTAATTAACCATATTAAATCTGTAAAATTTTTGATGCGATCAAAACAAAACGTACTTTGAGAAAAAAAACGTGTTTTAACATTGATGTAATACAAATTGCATATCAACTAAAAATCAGTCGATCTACGGAATCATCCGTAAAACTACTACGGAAATGATAATATTATTGCACAAACGTATGTGAAATGTTCAATTAAAAGTTTTTAATTTTAATTATTTATTTTTTTTGGAAGCAAAGTATTCAAGAAAAATTGTTTTTAATAAATTTGTTCAAAATCAAGTGAAATTAGCTTCAGAAAGTCATAAAAAATTTTCCACTTTGAATAGTAAAATTTGTTTAACCACAATGATAAAATTTTTTAATTATTGCTTAAACTCTTACTTCTTGCAATTTTACAGCGCGCTAAAAACGAAAAAATATGTATTTAGTATGCCGATACAAAAAATAGGGGCTGGATTGGCTCATATGACGCTTAATGCTGATCACTACGCGTGTCGGCGTGTGGCGCGTCTGACGGTCCACGTACAAAATGCCAATTTGCCGATAACTCGGAAACTCGAACCCGGCAAGTTAAATTCTCGGCAAAAAAATTTGCCGTTGTGTTCTACGGCTTATGAATTTAATTGCAAAGATTTCATTGTTAACGACATTATTCGTCTTTGAGACAATGATGCTTTCTCCATTCCTTCCATCCCTTTGAAACTTTTTTTTTTTTTAAAGCGCTCTAAAAACGATGATAACTATTAATGCTATTAATTATTTTCAATGAATCAATAAAATTGATGCTTGTGTCATGAATTTTGAATTCTGTAACCAAAAAATTATCCTATGATGAAATTTTCTATAATCCTAAAGATTATCTTATGATAAATTTCTGTAATCTTATAACGTAATTATGCACATTATGAACTGAACTATCGAACACAAAAAAAAATTTCCTGAAATATATATTTTTTTTTTTTATAATGAATGCATAAAAGATTGATATTGTTGAAAAAAAGCTAATCATGAACATTTTTTTTTCTTTTTTGCACTTTCACAAGTAAATTTCTATTTTTTCTCTTCTGATTTTTTTTTTAGGAAAAAAAAAAAAAGGATTATTGTAAATCATCTCTTTCCCCCGCCAAGTAAATCTTTTTTTTTTTTTTACATAAAATACGTAAAAATATATTTTCTATCAAATAGTTCTTTTTTCTTCTAAATAGCATTACGCATTCACTAACGTAATAATATTTTTTTTTTTAAAAAAAAAAAAAAACAATTAAAAAGGACATCTGACCCTTATTTTTTTTTTTTTCTTTTGTTTTTTTCCCTGTAACGTTTCTTTTTTTTTATTTGTGTGACTAATGATCTCGGAACTCGGACTTCCGGTGAATAAAATTAGTAATTGATCCCTTCCATTTTTGGATTATAAAAACACAGTTTTACTTCTTTTTTCTTTTTTGCCCAGTATTTGAGTAATACGAAGTGTTATGTTTCAATGCAACATTTTGCATAATAATTGCTAATTACACATGCACAAACCTTATTATTATTTTTTTACAATAATCTTTTTTCCAGCCATACATTATCTTGCATATGAAAAAAGTTTTGATATAAATTGAAACCTAAAATCCCAAGGAAAGGAAAAAAAATTTACTTCAGAACATACTCAAAAAGTTGAAAAGAAAAAAAAAAAAATAAGAAATAATACACATTTTTTATTTGGCATTTTGAAAAAAAAGAGAGAAAAAGACACGAAGAAAAAAAAAAAAAAATAATAATAATACAATTTTTTTTTTTTGATAATAATATACTTCAAAAAAGAGAAAAAGAAAAAAAAATACATTTTTTTTTTTAATACACTTCTTAGAAAAAACATACTTTTATCCCCCTTGTTATTATTATTATCTTTCAATAGTCTTCGTAAAAATGGCAAAAGAACAAGGAACATGCTCCGTTTTCAGAAGTTCCGTCAATAATAATGACTCTAACTTGACATCAACTTCTCTTCCGTCATTTAATGAGACTATACAATTTGACGGCAATTCAAAAACTTACAAAGAACTTGTATATACTTCAAGTGTTAGGAAAACTTTAAATCATCCTATTAAGATTCTTACTAATGACTCAACAACGTCTCGACTCGCGGATAGAAATAGGAAAAAAGGAACGAAAGTAATTCCACGCCCGCAAAACGCTTGGATTATTTACCGTAGGGACAAAACTCCAGAATTTAAAGGAATGTTATCATGTGACGCCTCAATAGAAATAGGCAAAAGATGGAGAAATGAAAGTAAAGAAGTTTCGGAATATTTTGTCGCACTTTCTATGTTGGCTTTAGAAAATCATCAAAAGAAATATGGGAATTATAAGTTCAAACCGAAACAAAAGATTTCTAAAATGTACAAAAAATCCAAGAACCGCCAAAGTAAAACTAAAGAAAACGTTGAAAATATATCACCCATTTTTCCTGCTGAAGAAATGACATTGAATCAAAATTTGCCTCAACTCGCTGTACTACCTTCTTCCCCAATTAATGAGTATCTTCCAACCCCGGCATCATCCATTCAACATTCACCTTTAACTTTCCAAGGTGAACTCTCGGATCAGTATCTCCCAACCCCCGCATCATCCACACCTTTAACTTTCCAGGGTGAACTTTTAGATCAGTATCTCTCAACCCCGGCATCATCCATTCAACATTCACCTTTAACTTTCCAAGGTGAACTCTCGGATCAGTATCTCCCAACCCCCGCATCATCCACACCTTTAACTTTCCAGGGTGAACTTTTAGATCAGTATCCCTCAACCCCGGCATCATCCATTCAACATTCACCTTTAACTTTCCAAGGTGAACTCTCGAATCAGTATCTCTCAACCCCCACATCATCTACACCTTTAACTTTCCAGGGTGAACTTTTAGATCAGTATCTTTCAACCCCGGCATCACTTATTCATTCAACTTTTCAGGATTATCTTCCAACCTTAGCATCATCGAACCAACATCTGATAATGAGCTCAGGAGATTTATTGCCGACTGATACCGTGATGTATCCGCATCTTTCAGAGATAACCCCAACAGCGATAACAACAGCGATAACCCCAACGATCGACCGTTCAACATGCGGTATTACACCCGAAAGTATCAACGAATTTTTATTTAATGCTGATATGTTAACAGCATACCCACCTTCACTCATCCCCACTACAACGAACACGGAAGCACTAATAGATTTTGAACTTTATGCTGAAAATGATGCAGCACTAACATCTAATACTCCACTAACAGCAGTGACGACAGATATGGAATCCACGATGTATAATCCTTTTGAATACGGCAGTTACTATCCATTCTCGATTAACAGCGCAACACTTTTTCCGAATCAATGTGATCACGACGCCGGCAACGGCACGTCCCTTTAAGTGAGATCACTACGACAACATCGGCACCGTCCCTTTAATAAGTAGAAATAATAAATTACCACAAAAATACAACAATCTCCTTCTCATAGTTTCTGTAGCGCTGGAGCGCTACAGAAAGTATAAGAAAGAGTTTGTCGTCTTTCTGTGATATTGAATTATTTTTTCTTATTAGTGGGTATCGTTTTCCTTTATAATCGTATAATCACCTCTCTTATTTATATATTACTTCCCTTATCATAATCGCTATCCTTATTATATAATTTAGTATATATATTATACATTTAAGTATGAGCAAAGGACAAAAGATATGCGCGCTTGTGATGACACTTGTGCAAAAACTTTTAAATAATACTTTTATGTGTAATATATATACTAAGATGCAAAATAGTAAAAAGAAAAAAAAACATTATTATTATTAAATATACCCAAAGAATGAAGCCTTTTTCAATATATATCGAACATTTATACATATATATATCGAACATTTATACATATATATATCGAACATTTATACATATATATATCGAATATTTATATATATCGAACATTTTCGAAACCTTTTTTACATATATATATCGATCATTTTTTTTCTTAACGGAATTAACGGAATTAACGGAAATTCTTATTTATTTTTTTTTATTTATTTCTTAACAATTATATTATTATCAATTTCATATTTTTTTTTATATTTAAATAAAAAATTATTTAACAAAAAAACAATGAAAATGAATTTTTTCTAATGTTAAGAGTTAAATGGTAAATAAATCGAGATATTAACCTGTATTAATGTTAGCGGTGGTTCTGTTAGTCTGTTACTGATAGTGATAGGTATAAGACCGATCAATGTACGTGGTTTCGGAAACATACTGTTTTCTTTCATGCTTAGATTACTACAAAGCCGCCAACATTCAGATGTTTATTTGAGTCTTTTTGCACGAACCTCGAATTGTTATCCAAATCAAAAATTACTACCTCGTCAAATAAATAACTTATATAATAACGACATAATAATAAAATTGACGAAAATATTAAATGAGAGAAAAAGAAAAGAAATTTTATTTTATATTATATTATTTTTTTTTTTTTTTTGAATTTTTTGGACCAATTTGAACCAATTTATTTTTTTTTTTAAAGTTCTTATATTTATTTAAATTTAATTTTGCTTAGCAATCGGTTATGATTCCAAAAACGATTCCGAATCTGCGGATTGCGTAGTAATAACTCGTTTAAACGGCAATACGTAATTTGTGTAATACGCCAAATGCTTTAATTTTCCCAAAAATGTTGATAATAACCTAAATAGTATTTACGATCGTCATCAATGAACAAAAGCAAAAAAAAAAAGAGAACATATTCTCATTAACATTAATTCGCATAATTAAATTTCGCGTGGTAAGGAAGAATTCATCGGAATTCTTTTTAAAATATGCGCGGAATAGTTGATATAAAGTATAATCTGCTTATTGTTAAAAACGTATTTTTATTAATAAAAATTATTCACGCAATAAGGAAAAAAAAAAAAATAAAACAAAAGAATTTTTTAAAACTCACGCAGTAAAAAAAGAATAAAAGAATTTTCACACGTAATCGTGTAACAATCGCAAATAGGTAGGTACTACGGCAAAGATTTTCCAAAATCTGAGGACAATAACAATTTTATCATAATTGATTTCTAATAAAATTACCATAACCATTATAATACCTGATTTTTTTGTCTTTGTCATTATCTTATTATCGGAGTATAATTTGCGATTTTTCCTTTATTAAGAAAGGTCCACAACATGTAAAAAGGAAATTATTTGACATAAATCGTAATATTGATATTACAAATTTGATATTGTTTATCTTAAAAAAGTTAATTGGGTAACAAAAAAGTTAATTTGAATCACTAAAAAGAATTACAAAAGCATTTTTACCTTTTTATCAATGATTCTTTATTATTTTTTATCAAAGATTCTTTCTGTATAAAAAAGAGTCGAGATTTCATAAAAAAAGTAAAGAATAAAAATTCCTTTAAATTTTTTCTTTTTTTTTTTTCAAAAAAAAATTAAATTTTATTTCTTGTAAAATGATGCAAAAATATTTTCTCCCTCAGGAAGGACAGTGTTTTGTGACGTTTGACGTAGATTCTAAAGCCAGGAGTGATGAAGATATTATATCCGAATCTAATTATGTATTTAATCTCGATATTAATGAACTTTTAAATAATTCTGAGAACACTCGACTGGCAGAAAGAAATAGAAAAAAAGGAATAAAAAAAATTCCACGTCCACAAAATGCATTTATTATTTATCGTAGAAACAAGTGCATTGAATTGAGAAGCACACTTGAAGGAAAGAATCAAAAATCTAAAGATCTTTCAAAAAAAATTGCGCAAGAGTGGAATAAAGAGCCAAGACAAATCAGAGAATTATTTGAAGCCCTAGCAAGAGTGTCAGAAAAAATACACGTTGAAAAGTATAAAAATTATAAATATTGTCCAGATAGATCAAAATCAAGACGATCAATATCTAAATTATCATCATCAAAATCAAAACCCAAATCACCAAAATCATCGAGATCCAAAACATCAGATTCCGAATCCAAACTCAAATTCAAATTGTTCGATCCCAAATCGGTTGAATCTAAACCCTCCGAACCTAAATCGACCGAACCAAAATTCCTTGAGCCCAAACCGGTCGAACACATTAAATCCTTCGAACCCAAACCACCGTTCGAACATAAATCCTTCGAACCCAAACCTCCGTTCGAATATAAATCATTCGATCACAAACCACCGTTCGAACCTACATCATTCGATCACAAACCACCGTTCGAACATAAATCATTCGAAAGTTTAAATTATCAGGATGTTGTAATAAAAATGGAACCACCAGATATTAAAATACCATCCTATTGACATTATTTAAAAATATTATTATATTTTGGTTGCTTTTTTTTTAAAAAAAAGGTAAGAATGTATATATTCGACATTATATGCAGCATTAAATTGTATAGACAATATTTCAGTTTAGAAGATTATAATTTTATAATCATTTTTATTTTCTATATTTTTAATATTTTTTATTATATTTTACATTTGGCATATTTTTTATTTTTGAATCAAATAAAAAAATTATATATTCCTTTTTTTAAAATTAATTATAACAATGATCTTGTGTTAATATGTAAAATGTATGCGTAAATTCCTTTTGACATGTTTTAGAAAGATTGGGTCATGAATTTGATAACCTGACCTGAGAACCTGACCTGAATACTACCTGAATGATCATTCTCTATTCTAAACATAGATAGATTTATCATTAAGAATAGATTATCATGTTTCAAACACAAAAAATATATTTACAGATAGTATAGCATATCTTGAAAACGAATGAATACGTTAATTGACGTAACTGTCATAATTGTCATAATTAACATACAAAAATTTGAATCAAGAAACTTGTCAAATAGAGATCAACTGAAAACATTAAACTTTGAATTGAGAAATTAATGTTAACGTACAATAGCGTACATTTTTTTTTCTTTTTTGCTGCGTCAAAAATCTGATGTATCTACGTAATTATGTACATAGATGCGCAATATTTCTAAACTAAGCTTCCAATGGATGATCTAATCCGTTATTACAAATTGGAAGTTTCTAAGAACATCTGTTTAGAAAAATTATGCAAATAATTATGAGTTTAAACCCAATTAGCATAATCTGACATTCTAGAAGTTCTTATTGTAATACTGTTGTACAATTTCTTTCAATATAAAAAGGCATCTCGCTTATCCCTCCCTTCTTTCGCTAAAAAAAAAAAATAATAATAATAATTAATAATAATAAAATATTATCTTTGTGTTAACAGTCCTTTTTCAGAAAATATACTTTTAAACATTTTAAAGAAAATACAATCAAAAATGGATACCAACGATAACAACGATACTAACGACAACAAAGACAATAACCTTAATCACGATGAAATTGTTAAAAGTTCAAATTATAAACTTAACAAGCCAATCGACGAGCTAATTAACAGCTCAAAAGCCATTAGGCGTGCCAAACGAAACAAAAAATAAGACATTGATATTATTCTCTCACGTTCACCAATTCATTTTTACAAATAGATTTTTAAAAGATGAAACTTTCTCATATTTCGAAATTAACATGAACGAACGAGATAACCGAAAAAAAAAATCGTTTTCTTTTATAATTAAAAATTTTTTTTTATTCATTTAAAAATAGAATTTTTTTTTTTTTTTTATTACATCAGCCATACTCGTATTTCTACATAAATTCCAAATTTTCATCTTCCTTTTTAAAATTAACTTAACTGTACAAAAAAAATTCATAATTTTTTTTAAAAAAAATTTTTTGAACGGGGAGTAGCTAAGAACTAAATGATTGGACGAAAATAGGCTACGTAGTGGCTTATTTTCGCCAATCAATGAAGGCCTTGTGACCGATATAGGCTTATACATTCAATAAAATAAAGAATTCCATTGCATCTATTTTTTTTTTTTTAATTTCACATATTAAACCAATGATTTTATATAACTTCAATTCTATATAATCATGCGTTATTGATATAAATAAAAATGTCAGTCTCTGAGACTGAACGATAATTCTAATTAAAGCGTTGCTTCTGTAATTAATTTAGGATCTGCATAAATGGAACTCTATTGAAAACATAATACGCAAATTATGGTATAACGCAATACATGTAATACATGTACAATTTTCTAATTGTAAAATACTAACAAATAAATTTCATATATTCACCTAACATATAATATAATCATATCAAGAGATAATTTGGTAAACCAAGAAGCTAAGCGATGAAATAATGCTATTAAAATCGCGTGTTGTCTTGGCAGATATTTTTGATAAGAACATTCCAAAAAGAGAAACTTAAATTGAGTATAGACTTAAAAAGAATTAATTTGAATATCACAAAAATGAATAATTTTATAATCTTTTGATAGCGATAAAAGATTGCGAAAGTGTTACCGGTTATTGTATCCGGATTTAGAAAGTGAATGATCATAAGACCTTTTACTTAAATATGTAACAGAAAGAAAAACAAAGTTATCTTGGCAATCCGGATCTAATTCATAACTTTTCATCTTTGTTATGCAAAATATTCACAAAGAAATTTGTATTAACGTTATAAATCTTCATTTATAAGTACAAAGGTTATTTGTATCCGGATTCGGAAAGTGGATGGTCACGAGTTTTATGAACAAAACGGTAAAACAAAAAACGTGTCGATCACTCTATTTTCCGGTTCCGGAACGAAACATTAGTAACGAAACTTGATAAATTAAATAAATATAAATTAATCTTATTATCTTACAAAAACGGGAATCTTAAACCTTTAATGTTTTAGCAGGTATTTTTTTGTTAAGAAAATAAATCCATCAATAAATTTTTATTAGTTAGATTACAAAAAAAATGTTATTGTAAGAAAGTGACTTTTTTTTATTTAAATATGTACAAAAAAGTAAAATGATAATCCGCGATTTCATCGGAATTAATTCAAAAGTTTTCGTATCATAGAAACTTAAAGATCAATTGAATTTGTAATAATAATTCATAACCTTAACTACTTTAGTGTTTTATTAAAAAAAAAAATTTTTTTTTTTTCCTGATAATTACAAGAACGTATTATGTAATTATCAGATAATTGATAAAGTGGAATGGACATGGGGACTTTTTTTTCTAATACGTACAGGAATAATATACGTTAATCCGCAGGTTCGCTTATTATGAATCATGTGACAAAGAAATTTGTGGGCTTATCAAAAAGACAAAAATCCTGAAACCTTTAAAACCTTTCCACACGACACTCCCAGAATCTTTAATATTACTCAACATTTGGCATGTCTACTCTCATTTCATTAATTTTCCATGCTAATAATTATTTATATTCACCTATTTCTAAAATTCATTATACAAATGTTATTGTAAACAATGCATAACACGGTACAACGCAATAATGACTTAATTAAGGATTATCGAATTAATTTATTTTTACATACGTTATTGTTTCATATACAGTATATTTACAAATGCGGTATAGAAAACTAGCGTAGAAGCTTAATCAATCGGCTTTGTAAATTTGACGGAGAGAACGAAGCTTTTTTAACAATAGCATTGCCACAGGGCTGTACAATACAAAAGCATCACGTGATATGTATAGCCATTAATAAAATTAATTACCTGTGCTAAAAATTCTATAACCGGTAATTTTGCGCAACCCCAATTTTATTACCCACGGGTATTATGATAAAAGATAATAATTGATATTTTGATAAGTGATAAGAAATAAAAAACCAGAATTTTAATTGTAATTTTACCCATAATTAAAACATTTGGCGTTAAAGAAGATTTTCTTTTTAACGTTTCGCTGCAGGAAAATCAAAAATTCAAAACTCATAAAACGTCAGATGCAGTCGGATCATTTTCGTTATTTAGGCAAAATAACAATTACATGTGTCACAAAATCATTTTGTAACACGAAAAGTATCATGGGGCCTTTTTCTTTTGGTATTACAAACAATAATAAAATAATTCATTGTAAAATCTTTTCAGAAAAACATGAATATTACTATTTTTTTCGTGAATTACAAAAGAAAAATATTCCCTTGTATTTTTTTTTTTTTTTTCTTAGTAACACAAGCTAGTTCGTAATCGTGCACTCAACTTTCTACCGCGGATATTTATTCCGTTATGTCAAGTAAATTCTTTAAAACAAAAATTTTCTATAAAAAGGACATTACTTATTCTTTTTTTTTTTTAAAAAAAAAAAAGAAAAAAAAAAAAAAAAAAATATATATATATATATAAAGATAGTCGGTTAAATAAATTAAATTAAAATCATGAGCGAATATTACGATGCAATCAATAATCCCATAACTCTGGGTAAGGACGAAATGATAATTCGAAATCATGTTTTTAATTTACCGGTTGATGATCTTATTAAAAATTCAAAAAGGACACGTTTATATAGAAGAAATCAAAGGAACGTTGGAAACAAGGTTATACCACGCAGACAAAATGCGTGGATCATATATCTCAGAGATAAGAGTGCTAAACTTAAGGGGTTCCAATCCAAACAAATCGCCAAGATGTGGCAAGAGGAACCAAAAGAAATTGTTGAAGTATATGAAGCAGTTGCGAGACTGTCGGTTCAAAAACACATAGAAAAATATCCAGATTACAAATATAGGCCAAGAACGCCAAGAACAGGCAAAAATAACAAAAAACAAAAAAATATTTCTAATGTACCGCCGATGACACCACCAATAACACCACCACTTTATGATCTTCGATTTCCAACTTTAGAATCTGCACCTCCCGGTGTAATATTAGATCTTATTAAAAATTGTGATGTTTGTAAAAATCTTTTACAAACTGACGATTATCTTAATTCCAGCAATTTCGTCAATGCAAGTCTTTTATTTCACTAATTGTCCCTTTAGAAAGTCAAAATAAGAAGATATCCCAAAAATGCGCCAAAAATATGCCATAAATTTTCTACTTTATTTTGTAAATCAAAATAAAATAGGGATTTTTTGGTATATTCTTAGAATATTTCTGTGATATTTTTCTATATTGGCTTTATGCAGGGTATTTTTGTATAAGTTTCATTTCATTCATTTCATTAACAAAATTCGATAATAGCATATGTTAAGGTTTAAAATAAAAAACTAAGAAATTTTTATGGTGTTTATCGTAATTTTATGTACAGTTTCATGGTTTTTTCTTTCACTTGTATAAAATATTTAAGAAATTTTTTTTTTTTTCTTCATGTTATGTAAATTTTTTTGATACGATATTTTTATAAATAAAATTTTTTTTTTTTATACTAAATTATGGAAATTATGAATAATAATAATAATAATAATAATAATAATAATAATAATAACTATAACTTTTGTCAGAAAAATATGATAAAGATTGATTTTCGTCATAATGTCATTTATTCTTTTCTTAACCGTTCTTGGTTGTAAAGATAAGTGAATGCGTAATCATTTTCACTTGGCTGTTAGAGATAGATTTTCAATCAGTTTTTGAAATTATATCTTAAAAACAATTTCAGGGAAAAAAAAGGGTGGGAAGAAAGTTTTTTTAAAGATGCGATGATAAACTACATAAAGAGAACATTAGCATAATAGATTGTTGTACTGTATAAAAAAAAAATTTTTTTTTTTTTTTATATTTTAATTATATTCAAATTGGTAAAAAACTAGTTTTCTTTTATTGTTAACTTACGGAATTTACGGAATGTTATTGTTAAAAATTAAATCACAAAAGCATCCCACCTATGGTCAAGTTCATGTGGTACAAATTTTGGATAAACCTTTTTTTTAATTTTCTTATAAATTAAACTTCTAGCTCAATAACGAGAAATTTTTCTTCATTAATTTAATTAATCAACCCGTTTACATTTTTTTTTTCTTTTTTTAAAAAAAAAACCATTTTTTTTTTCGTAAGAAGAAAAGAAAATATATATATTCTTTTTTCGTCTTTTCATTTTTTTTTAAAAAAAAAATGATGAATATTATTAATGAATCTCCAGACCCAAACAAAGTTATATTGTTTGACTTTGGTAAAACTGGCGAAGAAATCATAAAAAATTCACGGTATAGATTTAATATGGATCCTTTTAAACTAATAAAAAATTCCAAGACCACTCGGAGAGCAAGAAGAAATCAACGAAAAGGAATAAACAAGGCGCCAAGACGCCAAAATCCTTGGATCTTATATAGGCGTGATAAGTCGAGGGAATTTCAAGGACAAAAATCCTCTCGTATTTCAAAAGAAATTTCCCTTATGTGGAAAAAAGAACCAAAGGAAACAAAGGACTTATTCGAAGTCCTCTCAAAAATGGCTGAAGCCATTCATGAAATGGAATATAAAGACTATAAATATATTCCAAGCCCCCCGAAAAAAGATACAAGAAGATCAAAAAAAAATAATAATCAAAATGAAAGTTATGAGGAAATTATTAATTTTTTGCCAAGTCCTCCTCCTTCTACGATTGATGTTAAAGCGTCGCCACTTATGTTACCATCTTCACCTCCATCTCTTACACCACCAACTCCGACTGATACAAAAGTGTTGCCACCAACTATTATGTCACCATCTCCTACACCTGTACCAACTCCTATGTCGCCATCCCCATCACTAACAGAGGATTTTCCAATTCTAAGTTCACCACCAATCACACCTTTCGCATTTTTTCCTACAAATATAACAACAAGCCCTATAATTGCTTCGGAAAGCGAAAATTTGTACTTATTAAGTTCTCCCTCACTAACGGATGACTTTTCAATTCCAAGTTCAGAACAGACTTTTTTTTCATTTTTTGAGGAAGAGATTTGCAGCACAACCGACACCACAACCGCCACAGCAATGACCACCACCGCCACCACTGATGCGCAGTTTTGCCCGATTCATCCCGAACATCCTGATTGGATACTATTTTGATTATTAGTGGTATGGATTAAACAATATTATGGACTTTATCCCTATAGTAAGTCATAACAATATATCACATCAATATACCAGAAATGTGTTTAAATTTTTCCACATTAGATCGAAAATTTTGAGCATAATTTTAGTAAATTTTTGTGACATGATGATATTATTATGACTTGTTATAGGGATAAAATCCATATATAATCCATACAATGAATACGTTGTTTTTTTTTTTATTAAGTTTATTATTGAATGAAAAGTTACGAATTTGAACTTAAGTTAAATTAAGAATTTAAGAGTTTAAGTTAAAGTTATCATTTTTCTAGCATATACGCATATATGTATATTTATTTATTTATTATTATTTATCATTATTTTTTTTTTTTTTCTCATTGTAATAAATTATATTAAAATAAGAATAAAATATCAATTTTATGTGTATAAAAAAAAAAATTTTTTTTTTAAAACTTTACTAAAACGCGTTAAAATAAACTTGTGTAAAATATGATCCAATCGCAATATTAAAATGTAAAAATGGTAACCATCACAATAATTTAAAATATAAATAAATAAAAAAAAAAAATTGGTTAATCACTAATCACAATAGATAAGGAGATGTCCCATTTTGTATCACTGAAGATCGTTGTACGAAAAGAATGGTTGATATCTAAATTTTTTTTTTTTTTTTTTTTTTTTTAAAAAAAAAAAATAAAGAAAGTAAGAAAAAAAAAAAATTTTTTTCGAAGATATATTTTTATTAACGATATAATATACGTATAAATAACGATAAAAAATGGCAACAAATCCTTTTTTCTTATCCAAATAAAAATTAGAAAATATTAAAAAGAAAAGAAAAAAAAAAAAAATCAACAAATTAAAATTTAAGGGATATTCCTAAAAAGGTTATAAGGATCTGCACAAAAGAATTCTTACGTAATGGCTTTTTTACTGCGTTTTATACTAAAAAAAAATAACAAAAAAGACTTTTCACAAATATTTACAAAAAAAAGGTATAAAAAGGTTCAGGTAAAAATTTTTTTAAAATCTTTTAGGACCTTTTGATTATTCCGGTTATCTTTCTAATCATTTTTTTTTTTTTTTAAAAAAAAAAAAAAAAAAAATTTTTTTATTGTTAATATGTCGCAATCAACTTTTTACGTTGAAAAAGGGTTCCTCAATTCTAGAGTCCCACCAACCCCTCCATCAAAACCGACGAATAGGCCAATATACCTCGGAAACGCAACGGACGAGGAAATAGTACTCTCTACCAAATATGAATTTACGGAAAGTCTTTCTGTCCTCTTGGACAACTCGAAAAAAAGTAGAAGGCCTAGAAGAAGTTCCCTCCCACCTAGACCGCAAAACCCTTTTATCTTATATCGTCGAGATAAAGTTAAAAAGCATAAAAACGAATATGTTGGGTTAAGGTCAGCCAAGGTTTCAAAAATAATTGGTGAAATGTGGAACGATGAAGCTCCGGAAGTGAAAACTTTATTTGAGGCCCTTGCGAGATTGTCGGAAAAAGTTCATTCGCGCAGGCATAGAGATTATAGGTATCAACCAAGGTTGAGAAAAAATAGGAACAATAAAGGACGTTACAGTCCTTACAGTCCTATTCCCGATAGTCCCGATAGTACTCTTTCTTCGCCGTCAAGCCGCAGTTCTACCTCCGACTCCTCTTCAGATAATGAAGATATGATGTTTGATTTTTTTACGTTCGACAAGTCGGATCCCCCAGCTGAATCCAATAATACGTCTTCTAATTTTTCCGCTTTGAGTGACATCACATGTACCGACTCCACCAATATTTCTGAAGCGTTTAGTAATATCACTCTGAGCGAACCTAGAGATACTTCGGACACCTTCTGTAATGTCGCTCCAATTGGTGATATCGATATAACCGAACCTACCGTTACGTCTTTTGGGATCAATTCTTTTAATGGTTTACATACTCAAGCCGAATTTCAAGTAGGACCCGTTCCACCACTTGATTCCAATTTTTTTATATTCGCTTACCATTTATATAATTTTTTACATGGGAACCAAAATTCTCCCATGAGACCTGGTGCTGAAAATACAGCATTTTTAGGTTCATCTCTTGATGAACAAGATTAAATTAAGGATTATTAATCCTGAAATGTTTTTTTATACTGGTTAACCAGAATTCCTCTCTCACACATTTTATTCAATAATGATTTTCACAAGTGGATTTCATTTAGTTACGATTTAAAAAATTTTTTATTTCATGAGTTAAAGTTAGTTTTGTTAGTTTTTTTGAGTTTTTGTAGTTAAGTCTGTTAGTTTGTTGCGTTAGTTTAATGTTAGTTATAAGTTACATTTTATTTGCACTTTTTAGTTTAAGTAAAATCGACATCAAATTTCTTTCTTATTCATCGTTTCTTTTTTTGCTGTTAGTTATATAAATCGACAACCTATAATCTCTTATTCATCGTATTTTTTTCTTTTCTCTTTTTTTTCATGGTTTCATTATATTTTATTCGTCATATTTTTATTTTTATTTTTTTTATATAGTTACATTTTGAAATAAAAATGTAATTTGTGATATTTTGGAATAATCACATTATCACATTTTAAACTACTTCATTCAACATTATTACTAAAAATGTTGAAAATTTCATATTGCTTAAAATAACATTATCATTTTTTCAAAATGAAAAACCGTTGATAACGTAACAATGATAATTAATTTTTTTTTAATATGAAACCACCCAAAATGTCAATAATAACGAAAAAAAAAAAAAAAAAAAAAAATTTTTTTATATTGATAAAAAATTTTACAATAACACATAACAAAAATAGAACAATCAAATAAGGAAAGTACATGAATGAAGATTAATATTATTGAAATAAAAAGGTTAAAGATCTCAATAGTTTACGTATATTACGTAAATTACACGAGGTTTAACCATAAAAAAATACAAAAGCTTTGATGAACAAAAGCAAAGAATATGAGCTGCGACTGCGGCCTTTAAGAACAAAAGCTCATATATATTTATTTATTATAATTTATCTAATTTTAACTTATAAAAAAACATTTTCTTTTTTTATTGGTCAACTTTTTTATAAATACACCATCAAAAACTTTCTTGAAAAAATTAACCTCATCTTTAAAGAAAAAAAAAAAGGTTCAGCACTTTTTTTCAAACAACACTTGCAAAAAAAAAGAATTTTTTAAAAATTTTTTTTTTATACAATTATATTATTTTTATATCAACTATGGCAGGACAACAACGAAATAATTATACACATACTATTTCTTTCGCTCTTGACATTGTTCAAATTTCAAACAATATTTTCGTTCCACCATCACCCCCAGAACCAAACAATCATATTACTCTTAAAACTGATATGACAGACGAAGAATTTATCAAGTCTTTTGGTTATCCTTTTACTATCGATAAAGAAGAATTATTAAATAATTCTGATGAAACAAGAGAGGCTAAAAGAAGCCGAAGAAAAGGAACAGAAAGAACTCCTCGACCTCCAAATGCTTTCATGATTTATAGAAGAAACAAAGCCGCCGAAATAAAATATCTACTTGAAGGGGAAAAATCCGCTGTTATTTCAAAAATTATCGGTAATATGTGGAAAGAAGAAAGAGATGAAGTCAAAGAGTTGTTTAAAACCATGGCGAGAGTGGCAGAAAAGCGCCATGCTAAAAAACATCCCAACTATAGTTATAAACCTCAACAAAATAAAGAAAAGCGCACCAGACCTCAACACAACGCTGGTTTAGATAATAAAAATTTTGATATTAACAGGTTCCTTCCCAGCCCAACAACTGACATGTCCTCTTCTCCTAGTATTTCATATTCGGGTTCCAATACTTCAACCAATACTTCAACCAACTGTTCCCCATTGGTCGTCACGAATGATCTTTTTTATGATGATGACGTCGACCTTTGTGATCAACTCAATAATATGGACTTCGATGACAATACAAATGACTTACAATTTGTGCCTCCTTTGATCGACATAAATATGGTCCATAACGAACAACATAACGACGAACAGTTTAATGAAGAGTTGTATAACAACCAAAATAACGAACAATATAATGAATTAACATATAACAATCAATTTAATGGACAAGTAAATGATACCTATCAATATAACAAACAGCATAATGAAGAAGTATATGAAGTAAATATCGAAGAATATGATGAAGACGAAGAATATCACGAAAAAAAAGAACAAAAAAAAAATAATGATCAACCCAATTATTATGAAGGAAATTCTGCAGGGGATTGGCGATGGGAATTCCTCGAATACCTTCCATAATCTGGATGTCAGACATCACCTCTCACAGTTCTTATATTAGAACACCTTTTTTTTACTATATTTTAATCAATATTTTTTAGTCAATATTTTTATCAAACATTTAGTAGAAGTTTTTTTTCTCATAACGAGTTTAAAGACGGATTATATTATGAGGAATTTATGGTTTTCTCAGACTATTAGGGACTATTATTTATTGTTATTTTTTTTTCCGGCTCGGAATATATTTTTTTTTCTCCATGAAGAATGTATTTTATAGGAATGTATTTTTATTATTATTGTTCTTTTCAATTTTATTGGTCAAATGATGATTGATGTTTTTTAATGCATTTTTATTGGTCAAATGATGATAAATGTATTTTTTTTATTGGTCAAATGAGCAATTCTTATTGTTTATTCAAAGTATGAGGGAATGGCTTAAAGTGTGGTTTTTTTTTTAAAAAAAAAAAAAAAGAAACACGCTAGTAATGTTAGTATTTTTTTTTAACTCTTTTAGATTTATTTTATATGCTATAATAATTTATACAGATTATATGCTTTTTTTTTAAGTCTACCTTAAGTTATCTATGTACATGCTCTTAAGTTTTTTTTTTTTTTTTAAGATTTTTTTTATGACATAAGAATTAAATAAGCTTTACAATGTATAATATAAGAATTTAATAGATTATATAAAAATTACAAAAGTATTAAATTTTACAGATTGTTTTTTTTTAAAAGACATGCAAAGAAATTAAATTTTTTTTTATGAACAAACGGCTTTAGCTTTAAATTAAACGGATTTTCTCGGATAGGGTTTAGTTCAAATATAAATCGGGAAATTTCTTCAGTTTCCGATCCATATATTTTGCAATTGTTTTCGATAAAATTGTTTTAGTGAGAAAGGGAAAAAAAAGGGAAAAAAAAAAATATTTAAATATTTATTATTTACTCACAAATGTCATGTCATGTAATTCATATTGTAGAAAAATTCACACAAAACAAAAAAAAAAAAATTAAAATGATCCTTAAGACCTTTTTTAGCCAGTCCCACGTAAAAAAAAAAAAAAAAGGCTATCCGGAAAAACTTGATTACAAATTTAAATATGGTATTTTTAACCTTAATTACCCTAATTGACTAAATAAATGATTATATAAAGACCCTTAAATGATTATATAAAGGCATTTTAATGGTTACTTAACAGATTCCCTAGAAAAGAAAAAAAAAATATTTTTTTTTCTCTTTCGTCTTTTCGTCTTTTTTTTTTTTTCTTTGTTTCGAACAAATTAATTCTCGTCTACGGTTTTTTTTCTTCTGTTATATATATTTATATGTATAACATTTTTTTAAAAAAAAGAAAAAATATATACAATTTTTTTTTTTAAAAAACACACTTTCTTTTATTTACGTTTTGTTTCATTTAATATGTCACATAAACTACTCAATAAACCGACTAGACGAGGACACAGGTTGTTCACAATAGACACAATAAAAAAAGACGGAAACAAACATAAGTCCCTTCCACCACTTCCGCCGGACCCAAAAAGTGCTATTCGGTTTGATGTCAAAACTGATGAAGACATCGTGTACGGTTCGAATTATAAGTTTAACACGGACATTGAAATATTAATTAATAATTCAAAGAAAACACGAGTGTCAAAAAAAAGAGGGAAAAAAGAAGCTAAAAAACCTCCACGTCGCCAGAATGCTTGGATACTTTATCGTAGAGATAAAAGTATCAACCGCGAATTTGAGGGAGTAAAGTCGTCTATCGTTTCATTAAAAATACGTGAAATGTGGAGGAACGAAACGGAAGAAGTTAAAGAACTCTTCACCGCCCTCTCCCGGTTGGCGGAGAAGAAACATATCGAAAAATATGGGAAGGATTACAAATATGAACCGGTTCACTTGAAAAAAAAAAAAAATAAAAAAACAAATAAGCAAAAACCTTACCCGCCAAAAAATAAAGATTTTAAATCAAGTAATTACGAATATTTTTCTACAACACTCGATTATTTCAACGTAAGCTCCCCCGAAACAACGATGGAATCCCTCCCTTCAGATAATAAAAACACCAAGAATAGCACCCTTAATCTCTTACCACCCGTAGAAGATCGAAATGATATTTGGCAAGATCCCCTACTACAATTCAAATTAAATGACGAATATTCTTTCGTCAATGATTTTCTGTGCATTGACGAATCCAATGAAATAAGCGAAAATGAAATTAACGAAAGTATAGAAACAGAAACAACATACGGAATATTTTCCTAACTTTCATTATGCTTTAAGTTACTTACGTACGTGCACGTACCTGTAAATAAGATGTAAAATATAAATATATTAATTAAAAATTATGATTTTAATATTTTGAATCTTGGCCTAATATAAAAAATTTTATTTCCCACTTATATTTATTATTGTTTCTTGCCGTTCCTTAAAAATTAATTTTTTCTTCACTTCAAAATTTCCCTTTTACCTAATTGATTTTTTTTTATAATATCTAAGATTTTTATTCGTTTATTATTAATAATTTTTTTAACAATAAGGAATTTCTTCTATAAAAATGTAAGATTGATATTCTTTTTTACGTACAAAAATTGCCAAAATATAGTTTCGCATATGTTTCACAAAAAAAAAACAATTTTTCCGGCGTTGTGTTCGGGTACACAGCTATAAACACTTTCCTTTTTTAATCATCAACTCGCCCCAAATTTTTTTATCAAAAAGACGAACATAGAATTTGGTTTTTTTTTTTTCCTTCTGTAATTCGAATATTTTTAAGACTGTGATTTTTTTTTTTAGCCTGGGAATAATTTTCATTTACAGATTTACTGATAAATGTGATGAATGAGATAAAATAAAAAAAAAATATATATATATATATATATATAAAAATTAATGTTATTGTTTCAATATATATCCAAATACCAAAAACAATTGGTTTTTTGATGATCATGGGACCCATTTACCCCATCTTTTTCAATCAACCTAAATAAATTCAATAAATAACTTTTCCTAATCTTTTTTATCGGTCTTGATATGCGGAGAAAGGTTCCGGTAGCACGAATAAACAATTTTTCTTTTGTCTTTTTTTTTTATTCGTATCCAAATCAGAATTTAAATAAACGTGATATTTTCAATCAAAAGAAGATGATTTCTAAAAAAAAACTTTTTTAATTTATTGATATATATATTATCAGATAATATACACATTATTTTTAATATTATTACATAATCGTACAAAAAATGGCTGCATTTCAATGAATTCTATTTTTTTTTACAAACCCAATTTATAAAAATAAAACTCAAACAAAGGCAATTATTATTAAATCCTGCTGCGGGTAATTAAAAAACAATTTACCCTATCAAGACTTTTATTATTATAGTTTTTACCATTTTGATCTTTTAAAAAAAGAGCCTACCGGAAAAAACTTTGAATAAATATTACTTTTAATAAAACCGATAAGAATTTTTTAAATGATTTGTACCAATTAAAAATAATTAAATTAATTAATATGAGAATATATGAAAATTTCCTTATATAAAGGCATCATAAATGTTGTCAAGAAATTCTTTGATTCCAATCGTCTCATCATAATTTTCCGTATTCCTTGTATTTCTTTTCTTTACCCCTAAAGTATTACTCCTCCCTCCCTCTCACAATTCATTATGCCGAAATCCCTCAAAAAAAAAGTTTATGAAATACAAGGAGGCTATCATGTTTTCAATGTTCGCGAAGGCATGAAAGTCAATGATGGAATTCCCACTCCCACCGTGGGAGATGATGAGAGTATAAATAATCTAGCTTTAGATACGGAGTCGTTGTTGGAAAATTCAGATAAGACTCGTCGGGCTCTAAGCAATAAGAAGAAGGGGATCGTTAAAATCCCAAGGCCTCCAAATGCCTTCATAATCTATAGAAGAGAAATGAAGGCCAAACATGATTTTTCGAAAAAAACGGAGGCCGATATTTCGAGAGAAGTTGGAGAAATGTGGCGAAAAGAATCTGACGATGTAAAAGATTTTTATTTCAAATTAGCGGACCACGCTAAAAAAAGACATAAGGAAAAATATGTAAACTACAAATATAAGCCCGAAAGAGGAAAAATTTGTTCTAAAAATGATATACAGGAATCCGTTGATCATGCGGAATCGCCACCTGATTCCGACTTAAATACAGTAACATATATTGAGCCCGTTCCCGAGTCATATAATCATGACACTCTTTTACCCAACTATGCATACTATGTAAATTAAGGTTTATAATATAAATAAGAGTTTAAAATTTATTATAATTATTTTTTATATAGATTAAGACTAAGTTTTTTTTTTCTTTATAATTTTTTTAAGATTTATTATTTTTTTATGATTTGTTCATTATTCGATTATCGGGAAAAGTAATTCTATTAAAACACTCGCTTTCACTTTTATAGCAATATTCCGTGTTTTTTTTTCGTCGTTTATATTTTTAAATCGGTTATTACGGGTTCTAATTTCTTCGTGTTAATCGCGTTAATTGTGTTAATCGTGTTCGTTTTCTAAATAAAAATTGATTGGCTAATCTGAACAGCGGGTACTTCGTTAATGAATTTACGTATTTAGTAAATATATTATGCATTTTTTTAATATATATATTTCCTTATAATGGTAAACAAAAAAGAATAAAAAAGAAAAATAATTTATATACATAAATAGTTTAACTTCAAATCATTTTTTTTTTCGAATTTCAACAACTTTAAAGAAATTCTAGATTTTCTAGATGATTATTCTATCGATTTTTACAAATTTTGTTTTACTAATCGGTTTATAATTCACAAAGTTTTATCATAATGAGGTCATAAAACAATAACATTCATTCATTTTAAAAATATTTTTACTTTCATTTGAAACTTAAACCTGATTAGGTTTAATTATCAATAAATTTATATTTGATTTACATTTTAAATGACGTAATTCTTACCTAATTTATTGAGATGAAAATATATAAATGACCATTATCTTATAGAGACTTTTTTAACCTTCTTTTTGGTTCGTTGTTTGTTATTGTTTATTGTGCATTTATATATATATATATATTTTTGTTTTTCTTGTTAAGAAAAAAAAAAAATTTCGATCAGGTTTAAATTAAAATTAAATTATGTTATCAATAATAAATTTTATTAATCATTTATTATCATTTCATACTCCATTATTCATAGCATATTTATTATTTTTTTTAATAAACGTATGTTTTGATACATGTTTATCAAATTCCGATTCAACATATTATTCCCTTTTATTCGATTATGATAATTATGATATTAATTCAAATTATGATTATTTCTCCTCTTCTTCACCATCCAATAATAATATATCTTTCATAAAAAAATCTTCAAAATCTTATTTCTTAATTTATTTTATTAATTCATTTTGTTTCGGGTTACCTTTTACTTTACTTTTATTATTAGAAAATCATAATTATGATAATGATGATAATGAGAATATTATTGGTAAAATTTCTCCTCATCATTTAGAATTTTTCATTTCTTGGTTTGGTATATTTCTCATTTTTTTGGGTATTTGGTTAAGATGGTATGCTATGAGAATCAATAAATTTTTTACTAGAATTCTTAGAATTGGTGAAGAATTTATAGTTACTGAAGGTAAATACTTCATAATAAATAATATATGAATTAATATAATTGTATATTTACTCTTTTCTTCCCCCCCCCCTTTTTTTAGGTCCTTATAGATATATAAGACATCCAGGTTATTTAGGTCAATTGTTAATATGGATTGGTTTTGGTTTGTCATCAGGGAATTATTTAATCGCTTTGATTATTTCTATTGCAATTATAATCACTTATTTGTATAGAATTAGAAGAGAAGAAGCTATTTTATTAAGTACTTTTGGTGTTGATTATTTGGAATATTCTACTAGAGTTAGTAAATTAATTCCTTATATTTATTAAACCAATTCGTTGGATGATTATGGATCCCTTTAACATTCTTTTTGTAGATATAAATATACATATAAATATATTTGAGAAATTCCATTATTTATATATTAAGTAAAATATAAACAATCTTGTTAAATTTAATGTATATTAATTATAAGAACATTTCTATAAAACTTTAATTAAATTAAATATTTATTAAGACTTTTTCCCTTATAAATTATTTATTCTACTCTATTCTATTCTCTACTATCTAAACGTTAACTTTCACTTGGTTGGCATAACTCCTTATCTATATTACCAAGATGTATCATATGGAACAAATAGTGAAGCGTTAATGTCTCGGACCTTCTACTTCCGATGGCAGACCGATAATTCGATATTACTTTAATCGGTTACTCTCACTCTCTGTCATGACCATTTCACTCACCTAAGTGATTATCTTAGGCAATATCTGTTCGGAGAAATATCCGTAGAGAGAATAATAAGTGAATTATGGATCAACATCTTTTCTATCGATATTCTGCGATGTCCAAAAAGATTAGACGTCAATTAATTAAAAATTTCCCTTTTAATATAATAATCAAAACATTGTATCAAAAAATGTGTCTTCTGAATCTTGATTTTTCTCGTTTAAAAAACATTGTGATTTTTGAAAAGAGCTGAAATCATGGATCTCTTGTCCTTGAAATAAATCACTCATCTTATCTCTAAAAGGACTTATCAGTCGTGAATGTGGTAACATTACGTTCCAATTATTTGAATCATGTTCCTCGTTAGGTGGAAAATCAGAATCTATGTCGTGCATATCTTCTTCATCAGTTGAATCATAATCTAATAAATCAATGTCGTTATCCAAATTATCTTTTTGTGAAGACTTTGTAATATATTCACTACAAGTGTTCATAGTTATTGTCTTTGTTGGAATATCTTTTATTCCAAAAAGGAACTGTATGTCTTCCTCATCCCAAAAGTTTTCATAATTCTCGGAACTTGAGGACTGTCCCAATTCTTCTTTGGCCAAATTTTGATAATCTTCATCATACTCTTCAAACATTGATTCAACATCATCAACATCCAGCGCCTTTTCAATAATGTTCATGTCATCGTTATCAAATAATGATTCATTGACTTCAGATTCCAGATTAACAAATAAGTCATAATCCATATTGTTAGTTTGATAAGAAATATCAAAATCCGATTCAGGCACATCATGAGTAATTTTTGTCTTCTGTTTCAAATCAGCATCTCGTTCTTCGATACGGTTGTCTAATACCTCTTCGTCACTTGACGAATGCTGTAAAAAGATTAAAATAAATTTTCATAATAAATAAACACTTAAATAAAATTTTGATTCTCTCACCTCAACAAATGAGGGAGTAGGCACATTTATGTCTTTTGCAATTGTGTATAATCCATTTTCTAGGATATTTCTTATTTCTTTCGAGGTTATATTATGGCCTTTAATATCCTGATGTAATGCGAACGATAAATTGACCCGATCACGCGTCTCCTGAGCAATTGAATAATTATTGTATTATTAATAGTATTAATTGTTAATATAAATTTCTTTTTTTTTAAAAAAAAAATAGTGTACCTGGACGAGTTTATTGGTTTTCGATCGAAACTCTTCATTAGGACTATTATTGATAATGCGTGCGATAGAATTCGAAATTGTCGGAATATACTTTGTTATAGACTGTAATTTCTATAGCATACACGAACAGAAACAGAAAGCAGGTTCGTGTTATATACAAATAAGGGCACACGCTAGTACGCTTTTATTATAATGCTTACTTCTTGATAATTCGGTGAAAATATGAGTGGATACCGTTGAGATAATAAGTTTTTCATTAAACTTCGAAATGCCATATCAATTGCGGCGATTTCTAAGGCGAGTTCTTGCTTTTCTGTTATTAACTTCCGTCGTAATAATGCTACGTGTGTGACGCGAAATATCGTCAAGGAGAGTGAAATATATTGGAAACGTAATGATAATTTTTTTTTTTAAAAAAAAAATGGATATCATCATTAATGGTAACCCAATTTAACATAAAAGTCAATTGAGTTAACGTTCCATGTGGTAGCTGGTTTGCTTGATCGGAAGAAATGTACGACATAGAGCATTGGCTTCCAGTTGCATATAGCCAATATTCTAAACGATCAAGTGCACGATTAATATAAATCATTTCAAAATGGCTTGTAAACTATAGGAAAACTCACTTCTGCTGAATTGTCGAGATTTTAATATTGGTTCGGGTTCAATATGGGAGAATCCAAATTGTTTCCATATCTATAAATAATTAAATATTGGATAAAATCAATCTAATTCATAATTTAAAATTCATATAATAATAGTATACCTCCGGTCTACATAGACGTTTTAGTACTATATTTTCTTTTTTCGTATTAAGAGTATATAATTTGCCGTCTATCCTGTTAACAAAGTGTTTTAAGAGTCAAAGATACTTCTCAAACGCGTAAATAAACGTAAATCTTGGCTTAAAACGAGATGGTTTTAAAAGATATATCGACAATGAGTTTTTCCTCTGACAAAGTAACGTCCATTTTTTGAATGTCCTCTTCGCTAAGCTGATTCATGGTCGGAAATAGTTGTAGGTTATAGTCGATACTTTGAACACACGTTACTTTTAACATACTAAATGTCGGTTGTTGAACGGATTCTGTCGCTAATTTTAGGCAATTTGGCGTTATACACAAGGTTGAAGTGCGTTCAACTGTGTGATTAGGAAAGGTTTGAGTTGCGACACTTCTAACACTTCTTTTGGAGGACATTATTATTAGGTAAAGTTCGTGTTGATATTCGATGATTGGAATGGCCAATAGTATAAATGTA
Organism: Rhizophagus clarus; assembly: GCA_015698045.1. Lineage (NCBI taxonomy): Eukaryota > Fungi > Glomeromycota > Glomeromycetes > Glomerales > Glomeraceae > Rhizophagus > Rhizophagus clarus. Next base: position 1,171,110 of record BLAL01000338.1, on the reverse strand, counting down.
TATATGATTGGTTAACGAGAAATTTGATCACATGATATAATAGTCATTCGACTAAAATAGAAAAATAGACTAAGCCTCTTTTACGAATTCATATATATGTATATAAATCAGAAGACGTGCGTCTTGCAAATGATTAATCTTTGTTTCATAAATTCTTCACACAGCTGATTCTTTTTTTTTTACTTTAAAGCTCTATTTAACTTATTATACTATACAAACCGAACCATAATTTCTATAAAAGTATAATAGTTTTATTTTACCAATTATAAAAATGCGAGGTTTAAGAGGGTTTAGAACAAGAAGATATATACAACTGGAAGACACTGGCTTTTCCGATGCGCAGTTTCGAAGACCAGTTTACCCGAGTATGTATTGATTTAGCTTAAGAGGATTGTTGTTGATTTTTCAATATTTGGTTTTTATATTGATTGATTAAATTTTGTTTCATAAATATAGTTCCATGGAAGTCAATTATTCTAGCCACAATTTTATTTGTATTGGGTTCTTTAGGAATTATTTTGGGATCACTTATTATAACTGGTATTATCGCTAATGAGGTATGTATTTTTTTTTAAATTTAAAATTTGAAAACGTTATTATGAGGCCATTTTTATTTATAAATCAAATGTTTAAATAATACAGGAATGGTTGGATAGAGGAAAACCTTTCTTTTTCCTTGGGTCTTTATTATTTATACCTGGTAATTAAAAAATAATTTGAATAATTTGGTTATTGCTGGGATATATCGTTTCTTAACTAAAATATTTCATTTTCTCGTTATTAAATAGGTGCTTATCATGTTGGGCTTGCTTATTATGCGTATAAGGGATATGATGGCTATGATTTTAATCAAATTCCTGACTGGTAAAAATCAAAATATATATAAATAATATATAAACCACTTTTTTAAGTATATATATTTTAGAATATTATATAAATTATTATATTATATTATGTACATGATTCATAGTTTAAATCATTATATTAAGTCATTATTATAATTAAATCAAATAAATTCATTTTTCATCTATTTTTTGAGGATCAGTAATATTAAAGTCCGATTAATTATTTAATGAATCCTTTTTTTTAACCTCTCTCGGAAATTCTTGTGTAAAAACTTGTCCACCAGTTCCAAGTATTATCGTTGCAAATATTACTAAACCTAATCTAATCATATTTTGACTTTGTTTATAGCCCAATGAATCTCTCATATTTTTTTCTCTCTCTTTATGAACCTCGGATTTTGCTCTCCTTAGTTCTTCCCCATAATGTCTTTGAAAATGTTCCTGAAAATTGAATTCCCCTCGTTGCTTATTATGAAAATTGAACCCTGATTTACTACGTCCAGTTGTGCCAGAATATACACCAGCATTATTTCCATGATATCTCACGCGGGATCGATAAGAATTATGAGATTTTGAAGGTCTATTGTTAAGTTGATGCCGTATTGACTGATCATATTCTCTTCGACTTTGTTCTTTGCTTAAGATTGAATATGCTTCATTTATGCGAATAAATTTTGAAGTTGCTGTTTTATCACTTATATTTGCATCTGGGTGATATTTTTTTGATAATTTATAAAATTGAGATTTTATTAATTTGTGATCAGCATCGGGAGGAACTCCTAAAACATCATAATGGTGACTTGAGATTATAAACGATGGTGAAAAGAAACGACGTTGAATACAAAATGAATTAAGCGAGAAACTATGAGAACTTGGAGAACAATTACAAAATAGTTTAGAACGACCAAAAACTTTCTTCATATTACAAGATTTAAAGGTTATAAATCCAAAAAATGTGGGGTAAAAAAGTAAATTACAGATAATGTCAATATTACGTAATTATTATGGGTTATCATTGGTCGATTAAAACCACAAACAATCTACAAAAAATTGTTTATCAAACATGATTCCTCCACTTTTACGAACACGTCGCTTTCATCAACCTTTCAACTTCTCAAAACCTCAACCTTTTACTTTACGCTTATTCACCTTTACTCTTCTTCTTACACATTTGTCACCTCGTCTTTTTTCAACTACTTTAGGTTGTGCAGCCCCTTCTTTAAAGTCAGTAATGGAAAGTGTTGTGGCGTCACGCATCGTGTTTGTTACATGTCCAAATGAAGAAGTTGCTCAAAAATTATCCCGAGGTATACGATTTTCCAATAAGCATAATTTCAATTTTTTGTACTTGATATTTATTTAACCTTTGTCAAAGGATTATTACAAGAAAAGCTAGTTGCTTGTGTTAATATCATACCAAAAGTTACTTCCCTTTATTGTAAGTTATTAATTTATATATTTCGTGTTTCGTGTTCTCAAGTCTAATTTCTAAATTGTTTAGGGTGGGAAGGAAAGATTGAAGAGTCTACAGAACAATTGTTAATGATGAAAACTTTGGAAAAGGTAAGAAAGCAGTTCTTAGAATTTATTTCAATAATCTTCATAATTTAATTGTCTTTTCTTTAGCATGTCAATGAAATCACAAATTATGTAAATAAAAATCATGGTTACACTATTCCGGAAGTACTTTCTGTTAAAGTACGAAATCGGCTTTTTTTTTTTATTCATTTTCTTTACATTGCCATGTTAAGCAATTAATTCTAAGCCTTTATTTGTAATTAGGTTGATGCGGGTAACGAGTCATATTTAAAGTGGATCAAAGATAGTGTTAAACAGTGAATCACATTTATTTTTGTATAAATATATATTTGTGTAAAAATTTTATATGGGTGTAATGATGATCTTCACGTGAATGCTCGCAATAAAAAAGTCATAAATCATTTAAAAATTACTCTTAAATCGAGCCCTTTGATAATTATTAAGGAGAATGAAAAATAACACAAAGGTTTTCCGTTGCATTCCTCCTTCACCAAATTGGTTCTCGTATAATATTGCTTCGTTATCTCCAGAGACAAACTTGTTTGCATATGCTGCTGCTTCTACTATATTTCTTCTAAATGCAGAAACATTACAGTATGTCGGGCATTTATCGGGACATTCCGATAAAATAAACGCGCTGGATACGGCTGGCACTTTATGTGTTAGTGCTAGTTCTGATAAAACTGTACGGTGCTGGGATATGGAGAATCAAAAACAAGTCGCGTCCTTAACTTCTTTCAAGGTATTTTGAGTTATTTCGAAAGAGTACATTAAAAAATAATTTCATAAGTTGTCGGGACATTTCACAATTTATATTATTTTAGAGTGATATAAATGCTGTTGCATGGACTACAGATAGGCAATTAATTTTATCAGGTGCGATTACGGATAATTATTAATTGAATTCACATTTATCGCGCTTAAATGTGTATTCCATTTATTAGGTGACAAACCTGGAGATTTAACCATTTGGAATCCAAATAATAATAAGATGAACAAATGTTATTTTATTCAATCGCCTGTCGATTGTATTGCCGCATCAACAACTCATCATAAACTATTCGCAGTCGCGTAAGTTTTACATGTTGCCTATTGGATTTTATCTTGTTTAATTTGAAATATTTACCATGAAAATTTCACGTTATTTTAGTTTTCATAATGGTGCAATCCTTATTATTAACATTGACTCAAATTTGAATGGTCATATTATGCGCCGATTAAATGGGCACGATCTTGAAATTCAAAGTTTATGTTGGGAACCGGGTAACTAGCATTAGATTACTGTTAGCTCTTTATGATATAAATGATTTAATGATTTTAGATTAATAACCATATAAATTAGGAAATGGTATAACTTCTGGATATACACGTTTAATTTCTGGATCTAGAGATAAAACGGTACGCATTTGGGATGTTGAAGGTGAGAGGCTTGCAAGAACAATCAATATGCCAGGCCCTTCGCATCACTTGACAGATCAACAAAAGGGAAGGTTATTCATGTCCACTGCATGGGTTCCTGAAAAGAATCGGCTGGTTTCTGCTTCATATATGTAAATATAACTGTACCCTTTGGGGGTTTTTTTTTTGTCATGTTAATCGTTTGTCAAAGACTTATAAAATGATTAATTGTTTTCTTGTCTACAGGGGGGATATTTATATGTGGGATCTTGATGTTTCACCGGCAAAATTCCAAAAGTTTAATCTTCATAATCGACCTATTTTTTCAATACAATTTCTTCCTTGTGGCAAGAGAATAATCACAACTTCAATGGACCGCCAGGTTTTTGTCTTATTCATGTAAATTTAATCTTTTTAAGTCACTTATTAACTTAACGTTAATCAATTTATCAAAGATAATTATATGGGACATCACCGAAAGAAAACCTGTAGTTGTTGCGATTACCAATTCTCAATCTATTAGCGACTTATCCATTTCACCTGCGGATCCATATAAATTGGCAATTGGAGGTGGGGATAGTTCAGTTAAGATATGGAAGTTCGCAAGTCTTCAAAATTCATATGATGTTTCATTATATTATAAGGGCCTTAAAACAAAAATATCTAGTGTGAGTATTCTAATTAATATTATTTGTAGTATTTTTATTGAACAGTTTTTTTGATTTATCATGTCTATTTGCTACTGCTATATAAAGTTAAAATATCATCCAACTAAAGAAGGGTTATTTGCCTATGGGACTGATATTGGTACAATTGGTTTGTTTGATGAATTCCAAAGTGATAAAAACTTTAAAAACTTTGCTTCTTATCATAAGAACAAAGTGTATTCTATTCAATGGTGTATGCCAGAATGGCTAAATTGGTCAATAGAAGAGTCACCAGGAATGTTCGTTCTCAGTTGCGGAGGTGATGGTCAGATATTACTAAGTGACATCGCTAAAATCAAGGCACCATCTATTTCTGTTAATGATATGATTAAAGAGGTTAATTCAGAATGGATACAAATCTTGAAGGTAAAATTTGAGAAAATTCATTGAAACTTGTTTTTTCTATAACCAACTATAAAGCGTGTTTTTTTAGAATAAATCCGGAAATTTACCAAAACGAAGTGAAGTTGCCGTACATCCTACTGGCAAATATATTGCCGTTGGTAATGTTGACGGGCGGGTAGAAGTTTATGAATTACCTTCGTTAAAAGTCATATATCATAATATTAGGCATCGTGCCACGATTAATAAACTTTCATGGTGTCCTCCAGGTTTGTGGTTTGTTATTATGTATCACATATTTGAGTTATAATTTGTTTGTATAATAATAGTTTATATTTTGTAATCTTTTTAGATGCTAAAGGGAATTCTTTTCTACTTGCATGTGGATCAGATGATACATTAATTACAATTCATGATTTAAGCGACCCGGAAAAATTAGCTTCCACGGGTAATTCTTTTTAACTGTCTACTGTTAAATTAAATTAATATTGATTGATTCACTACAAATATATATTTGTTGTGTTTATTTGTAGTTTACATTCCAACATCGTCATGTAAACTAATTCTTCAAATGCACAAAAGAGGGGTAACCGGCATCTCATGGTGCCCAACTAATACTACTATGCTTCTTTCTTCGTCATTTGATGGAACAGCTATTGTAATTAATTATATTGATATTTTATGAAATTTGATTTACACTTATGCTAAATCATTTTATATTTTCAAGGTTTGGAATTTATCGAATGGTTCTCCAATTTCACTGTTCTGTGGACATCTACCTCAGAGTCGAATATTTTGTACAGAATGGAGTTTGCATGATGAAGATTTAGTTTTTACTGCTGGAGACGATGCAATGTGTTTTGCTTGGAGACCCAGTGAAAATCTTTATAAACAAAATAAAGGTATCATTAAATTTCTATATCAATTCTGTTTCCTTTAAATAACCCAATAATAATTAAATGATGATAAAAAGACGCATCAAATGAAATCAAACCAAAATCGGTCTTGCCGAATGAGAAATCTTCATCTTCGACGCAAAATATTGTGTCAACAGAAGCTGTAAATGTCCAGTCAACGATAAAAAAAGATACTGTTACGTCTACAGAGATTGGACGCAAACCGGACAATCGGTCATCCAAAAAAACTAAAAAATTAAAAAATCTTTTTCCTGTTAGTTCTACGCCTGCTCGTCGTAAGAATCTTCAATATAAGATTTTTGAGCTCGCACATAAATTATATGGTGGAGAATGGGAAAAAGCTATGAATTTATGGGAGGGTAAGGAATTCGATAAAGAACATATTGTTGATTCACAAAAGTCGACGTTCGATCAGCTCTTCTTTGGAGATAAATACGTGGCAAGAAAAGTTATGTCAAAAGAAGGTATTTATATTTATATTTACTAATAAATTTCAGTAACGTAATTAATTATTATATAATCAACATATTTTGAAAGTTGCGGCACATAATGACACAGGTGCTACTTTCAATTTGGGCGGCTTAGAGGCAAATCCAGCAATTTTATTAGATTTATGGACCAGTAATTTCTCCTCATTGATCAAACGTACTGAAGATACTGAGGAATTTTCCGAACAAGATTGGATGATTCTTGCTCTTAGTCCTATTGGTAGGAGCTCTTTTTGTGGAAGTAATATACATATGTTACTAGAAGTTTATTTTTATGTTAATTCGCAGCTGGACGAGATGTATGGCTATCTATGATGCGCCGGCAAGCTCAAAAACTCGCAGCAAAAAATGATCATCATGGATCTGTTATGTGTTGGATTGCTTGCGGAGAAATACACGAAGCAATTAAGATTTATCGTAGAGCTGAAATGTTTCGGTAAATCAATAATAAAAAAATTTTTTGCAAAGAACGGTTTAAAAAACATATACTAAAATATTCCCTCTTTTAGTGAAGCTATCGCTTTAGCAAAGCTACGACTTCCTGATGACGATCCTATTTTTTCGGATTTATATAATTCATGGGCGATTCTACTAGAAAAGGAAGAGGCATATGAACAGGCTGCCTTGTGGTAGCTATATTATGATTCTCATGTTATTGCTTTTTATTTGTACATGACTTTGTTATGTGTAAACATTGGTGCTTTTTTTTTATTAAGCCTTTCTTTAACTAATATTGTCTATTTTAATTCAGCCACCTCGTGGCAAAAAAAGAAAATTCAGTGCATCACGTGTTGAACATTTTAGCACGTCGAGGAGACCCTTCTTCACTTCGTGCTGCAGCAAGCCTAGCATTAATGCTTAAAGATGATTCTGCTGAAGAACGAATACGTCGCTATCATGATAAGGCAGAAGAAAAAAAGGCATCAAATATGGAAGGAAGTTCTTCTGAAATTCTATCATTTAATTTGCAATTCTCAAGCACCTCAAGCATGGAATACCAGTCTTTGAAAGGCAGAAGTGACATTGATGCTATATCAAGTTTAGATACGCCAACGTTTGATTCAAATTCTACAAATTTGATGCTTGATGCGGAAATTAAGAAAAAAAATATTGATGAAAAGGGTCACATTCCATCATTTGGAACTGTAAATGATGAAAGGGACATGAAGCATAAGTCGTTAGAAACCAAATCTGATGTAGAAATTAAGAAAGGAGATATTGATGAGAGAAATCATGAATCACCATTGGAATTTGTAAGTGATAAAAAGGTCAAGAATTCAAATATTAATTTAACAGAGGTACCATTTGATGGAAATGACTCCTTAGAGTCATCTCATGATGTAACTGCACCTCAATACATAAAGTCAACACAAATTAATAATAATATTACAGGCAATCTTGAATTTAAACTGGATAAAGAAGTTGATTATGTAGATATGCGTACTACAAATAATAAAAAGGTGATTATCGATCCTAGACAAATTGAAATCAGTTTAAGTTCTGATGAAGAAGTTGAAATATAGGTGATTTACTACTATAAATTAATAATGTTAATTTTATAAATAAATTAAAAATAAAAATCCGAATGATTTATTAATTGAATAATGATAAAAAACGAAAATTGTATCAAAAGCTGCGTCACAACATCGGCGTAATCTGTCGGTGTAACCTTGTACAGTTCCGACTGGGGACAGCCGTAAAATAGTATAAAAAAGATCAGTGATTTTTGATCTTTGAGAAGAGAAAGCATAAATTTGTGTATCAAGATTATATCTGGCGCGAATTATTTGTCTAACGGTTAGTTGTCTCTTCCAATCAAATTTTTTTATCTTTTGCCCGATCTTTCCATCTTCTGAATATCCATTTCACAAAAAAATTAATTTCAGCTTTGTTTTTTTTTCCTCCTAACTGACCATTCATTCTCGCTTTATATTTTTTTATTCATCTATTTGTCTCTTTTTTGTTCTTAGCTCTTATCACGACGCAAACTTCTTTTTTCTTAACGTTTATTCTTCCTTTTTAATTACATACTTATAAAATGGCTGACACACCAAACTTATGGTTAGTAGATTTGTTTTGATGTAAGTTCGTCTTGCTTGTTTTTATTAATTAATTAATTTACAACTATAGCCCTGTCTATGCCCCAGTCTTTGGTGCTTTGGGATGTACTTCTGCTATTGTATTTACCTGTAAGTAAATTTATTTTTTCTGATTTAATATGTAATTTATATAGCTAATAATTAAAAAAATATTTACAATTATTAAAACTAAGATTAGAATTTTGTGAGGAAATGTTGTTTGTATGTTATTTCATAGAGTCATGTCAGCTTTAGATTATGTTTCATAAGAGCTATTGAGAAATTAAAGTTCACATATTTTTATGTTTGAAGTATATACATTAATTAAAATATTTTTATTTTTGAAAAAAAAAAAAGGCTTCGGAGCAGCATATGGTACAGCAAAAGCTGGAACAGGATTATCAGCTATGGGGGTCTTGCGTCCTGATTTAGTTATGAAAGCTATTGTACCAATTGTTATGGCTGGTATTATTGGTATTTACGGATTAGTTGTATCTGTCTTAATTTCTGATGGTCGTAAGTGTCTTTTTCTTTTAGAATATATTGAATTTAAGTAGATTAATTATATACATTCGTTAATGTTCTAATATATTCTAATATATTTTATACAGTTAAACAGGAAATGGCCTTATTTACGTAAGTTAACCAATATTTAAAAAATTATTTTTATCGAATGATTTTTTTTTTTGTTTTAACGGTCAAATCATTTGATTTTTAGTGGATTTATTCAACTTGGAGCTGGTTTAAGTGTCGGTCTTGCTGGTCTTGCGGCTGGATTCGCTATTGGTGTAGTCGGCGATGCTGGTGTACGAGCCACTGCACAACAACCAAGATTATATGTTGGTATGGTAAGTATACTCGAGTTTAAAAAAAACCCCCCTCCATTAATCTTTTTTTTAGTATTAACTAATTTTTTTACTTTCTAGATTCTTATTCTCATTTTCGCCGAAGTATTGGGTCTTTATGGTTTAATTGTGGGTCTTATTTTAAACACCAAAGCAAGTGGTGGCGACGTTAAATGTTAATTAAATAAAATTTACATTAAGATATCTTTTATATTAGATTCTTTTACTTTGTATTTTCTTATATCTGGCTATACCCTGTATTTTTTTAAATTGGTAATTTGGTTTATGATTATTTTAGTACTGAAAATGAATTATGTAAAAAAAAAATAAATATATTTACATGTAACGTAATTTATTTTAAGTGTCAATTTGAAAAGTTATATTAATTATTTATTATAATAGTTATAAAGGTTTCAGTTGCTAACCAATCTAGTAAAAGGAAGTAACCGAAGTAAAATAAAATTAACAAAATTGTCCTTCATGATGTTCATGATGAAAGCAAATTTCGGTTATAGTTGAACTATAACGATAACGAACTTTTTGAAAGAAATAACTACAATATTATTACTTATTAACGAGCTTCAAATTGGACCACTTCATTAAATAAAAATCAAATTAAATTAATAATATGTAAAATAATAAATAAATTGAAGTATTGAGAGACTTACTCTTTTTTGTTCTCTGTTTATACATAATTCTATGGCCACATTCTTTACAACGTAAAGGTTCTTTTGGCCTTATTTCATTTTCTGCTCCACAATCTTTTAATGTAAATAACATAATATACAGTTTAATGCACAAGAAAAAAGTAAGAGATTTAATCTCAGAAAGTTAAAATACCTGCACAATTATATAACATTTTTGCTGCAGTATCGCTTGCTCTTGGTGTCGCTTGATTAACAGGACCTGGAGGTGGAGGTGGACCTCCTTGTGGACCTTGATATGTTTCTCTATTCATTTTTGTTTAATTTTTAGCTTTCTAACTAATAAATTACTGCGTTTCACTTGAAGAATTGCTACTTATATATATACCACAGAATTGTGTGATTTGTGGCCGGAATTACGGAATTGCAATACAGCTGGCCTTGTAATTCTTGCCGCAAAATCACGTGATAGACACGACTTTAGAATTTAGATACCCTTATAAGTTACACTGACACTCAACACGTGTTTTTACAAGTTCTCTCACTTCTTTGTAGAAACTAAAGTTTTAGGTTATTTTTTTTGCAATTTTTGCAAACTTTATTACTTAAAAATGGATCACGAACTTAACGAAGAAACTTACGAAGGGGAAACCGAAGAAACAGAGGAAACTGAACATGAAACTACTCATATTCCAATTCAAAGACTTGAGGTTTAGTCAAACTACATACTATCACAGTTTTTAACGTGTAACTTCCTTAGTTTAACTTTATAATACGAACTTCTTTTATTCTTTTTGTAGGAATTTGGGATTAACGCGTCGGATATTAAAAAACTTACGGAGAACGGTTTCCATACAGTTCAATCTGTAGCTTATTCACCACGAAAAGTCTTACTAAATGTTAAAGGACTTTCTGAGGCTAAAGTAGATAAAATCCAAGGAGAAGGTTAGGTTATAATAGTTATATTTTGATCTTCTTATGTTATTTTGCTAACGTAAAACTTTTAAAATTTAATTGTTTTCTTATTAGCTTTCAAGATAGCACCAATGGGTTTTCTTACTGCAACAGAAATTCAGGCAAAAAGACGCGATACTCTTTATATAACAACAGGGTCAAAAGATTTGGATAAGCTTCTTGGAGGTATTGTATAATTTAATTATTTCAATATTTGCAATAAATGATTCTGCAGCAGAATTTGATCGTCGTCATAATTTCAACAATATGTTTAGGTGGCGTTGAGACTGGATCAATTACAGAAATATTCGGAGAATTTAGGACTGGAAAATCTCAACTTTGTCACACAATGTCTGTGGCATGTCAAGTAAGAATGGTTTCAATAAAAAATGTTCTTTAATTTATTAAAAACTCAATATTTTTCGGACAAAAGCTTCCTATTGAATTAGGTGGCGCCGAAGGAAGGTGTATCTATATAGATACTGAAGGTACCTTCCGTCCTGAGAGATTGGTTACCATAGCAGAAAGATTTGGATTGGTCAGTGAAGAAGCTTTGGACAATGTTGCTATTGCGAGAGCTTATAACACTGATCATCAGATGACTCTTTTGATACATGCCGCTGCTATGATGGCGGAATCGAGGTATAATAAAGGAATTTGTAAGTTATTATATTAACACATTAATTCTGAGTTACGCTTAATTTGAAATTAGATTTTCTTTGTTGATTGTTGACAGCGCTACGGCGTTATACAGAACAGATTTTTCTGGTCGTGGAGAACTTGCTGCGCGTCAGATGCATTTAGCTAAATTTCTGCGAAATCTTCAGCGTTTAGCCGATGAGGTATTAATTGTAAAAAAAAACTGTTATAAAACGGAATCATTAGTAATTATTCTTTTTTTTTAAAAAAAAAAGTACGGAATTGCTGTTGTCATAACAAATCAAGTTGTCGCAAGTGTCGACGGTGCTGCTAGCATGTTTGGTGGTGATACAAAGAAACCAATTGGAGGAAATATCATCGCCCATACTTCCACAACAAGGTAATATTCATTTAATCCTTTAATTTAAATTTATGTTACAAATAATGCTGAAAAAATTGATTTTTTGGTCAGACTTTATCTACGTAAAGGGAAGGGTGATAACCGAATTTGTAAAATTTACGACTCTCCTTGTCTGCCAGAAGGCGATGCATCCTTTGCTATTTCAAATGGAGGTATTATAGATGCAAATGATTAAGCAATTGGGAGCGAATTGATAGTGGAGTGTTGGTAGAGTGTTGGTAGATCACCCACTTTTTAAAACTAATGGTAATGTTTCCGAATTATAATCTTAGAAATGTCATATTTTTATTTAGTTAATTTTATTTGAAATTGGTATATTGAAATGACATGGACATTTTTACAATGTTGAAAAAAGAGGTTCTTTGGGATGATAAAAATGGTACATCTTTAATTATTTCCAAAAGTTTATAAAAAGTAATAATAAATTTATTGAAGTGGAATTGTATTGTTATTTTTCAAACAATGCCTCTGATGCGGCAAATTATGAACACACGAAATGAATTACCAAACATATTAACAATGACAATTTCAAATAATATAATTGATAGATATGTTGCGCGTCAGATGTCGATTTGCATCAGATGACAACTGACGCACAACATATACACGAGACTGATAATAAATATGTCTAGTTTCAAGCTTACGTAATACGTGCGCTTTATATGTTCGACATAAAATTTAATCAGATAAACAAATTTGAAAGCAAAACATATAATTTATTTACATGAAATACGTGTTTTTTACGCTATAGGAATAAGGAATAATTTATATACAAATGATATTGATATTAATATAGACTGCCCCCCCCCTTAGCGACCTCATAACGCGAAGACCCAAGGGGAATTGGTAAAAGAGATAGCGAGCTGAGGACTTGAAAGGAGATCAATGACATTGCCCCATAAATCTCATTTTGACTACTTTTTTTTCATAATCTCGCGGGAATGTATTTGTATTTATATTCCCTTTCATGGATCGCTTCAGCCATTTTTGCGAGGGCTTCGAATAAGTCCTTTATTTCCTTTGGTTCTTTTTGCCACATAACGCCAATTTCTTTTAAGATAACAGAGTATTTTTGTCCGGCAAATTCTTTGGACTTATCACGCCTATATAAGATCCAATGACTTTGGCGTCGTGGCACTAAGTTTATTCCTTTTCGTTCATTTCTCTTTGCTCTCCGAGTAGTAACAGGATTTCTTATTAGAACAAAAGGATCTATATTAAATCTGTAACGTGTATTTTTTATGTTTTCTTCGGCAGTTTTGTCGAAGTCAGGAATCGTTACCATTTAAAAAAAAATGAAAAGACGAAAAAAAAGACAATTTTTTCTTTCCAAGAAAAATGGTTTTAAAAAGAAAAAGAAATTAAAAAAAAATGAAATAAGATCACAGAAATCCGCTTGCCACATATATTAACCAATCAAATTTTCCGATTAAATCCATTTTTATATCTTTTTTAAAAAAAAGTAACGGTATACACTCGCGCAGCTGAACACCCTGGTCATTTTAGAGTTGATGGTATTTTGCTTTGCATGTATTGCAATCATTGCTATTAGATGAGAAAAATCAACTGTTGATGACCATGTTCGTGGTCCTACTCATTATACAAAAAAGCAGCGTATGAAAAAAAAAAAAATAAATAAAAGGATGGAGAAATGAGACAACAAAGAACAATTACTTCAACAATTTCTATTTCTAATAATAAAAAAGAATTAATAAATTTAATTCAACCTTTTGATACTGCCAATATACCTTTAGAAAAAGTGAATTCTCTTTTTCCATTTTTTAAAAAAACATAATTTCATTCCCCAAACGCTTCCATAACGTCAAATTCACTTACCTCAAAACTTAAAATTTTGTTGAAAATAAACCAGTAACGATTACCATAGATGAAACTATGGAAGTCTCTGTAGATTTTTTAATTCAAGTTAACAACCCGACAATAGGATCCACCCTTCTCGCAACTCTGACAAAATATTGGTATTCCTTTTTCTCTTCCGTATTTATTTATTTCAAATTCAGCGTCTTACATGAAGAAATGTTTTCGTGATGTGTTAAAACCTATCATACCATAGTTGATGCACGCTCCTTGTTGTGACATATATTAAATTTAATTGGGTAAGCGAAGTATTTTGTTACAAATTTCAATTATTCCAAAATAATTTGTATATTATTATAAATTTGTAGTGAAACATGGCAGTAATTTAATTCATTTGCTATTTTAAACTAAAGTACTAAAGTAAAAGAATGCCTTGTCTGTAGTCCAGCAAGAAGAGGCAGATACTTAACGCACTTACGCCTTCATGGTATATCTTGTAAAATTCCTCTACACGTTGGAATTCATGGTTTAGAATGGTTGAATATACAAAAACACAATTACCTTATTGGAATTCCTTTTTTCAAGATGAAGTATCTAATGATTCAACAAATGAAACACTTAAAAGTATTTTAAACACTATATCTGATCCTTTTAAATTTAGTATTACTTCAGTTTACTTTCATTTTATTTCTATATATGCAAAACAATTTATACAAGATACTGATTTTTTTCAGAAACAAAACAAGCCTGTATTTCCTTTTGTAGATGTATGTCTTAATCATCTTTTCGCTTTTTAGAAAGTAATCGTAATGCTCAAGATTTTGGTCCTGATCTTGATGCTACTATTACTTCACATTATTTCAATCCATCTGGTTTTTATCCCGTTTCCGTTCAGCTTTTGGAGCTGCTTTTAATAAATTTAATGTTCATATTCATACCCAAATTTTTGATCTTAAATATATTTTACTTGGTCTGTTAGAAAGGAAACATTTGCGTCAATATAGTGCTATTAGAGAATTGGAAAAGTCTTCGAACGAATTACTTTGTGAATGGTCTATTTATTGTGGGTTGCAATTGGAAATTTAGTCGGAGAAATTAATTTAGAAGAATCTTGAGGATAAATTACCAATTCTTTCAAAAATTGCACTTGATTATATTTGGTTACCTGTATCAAGCTGCAGCGTGGAAAGAAGTTTTTCAATTTATAACATTATTTTGGATGAAAATCGTCAAAATCTTTCAGAAGATTCTTTGGAAAGATTAAATATGATGGTTTGAAAAAATTTTTTCATAGCTGAAATGAGCAGAATTACAAAATAAATGAGCAGAATATACGCTTAAATAATAATTTCAGGGCCGCAGAAGCAGGGCAGATTTGAGGTTAGAAATCATCGTCTATCTATTTTTGGGTGAGACCATTATCCAAAAAAGGAAAGTACAAGCGAATAATTCAGGGGTAACAAAATTCAAGTACCAGGGATAATCCTACGCTTCGCTCTGGACTATAAAAATTATTTTACAGCATATTTAAATGGGTATTAATTGTTGTTATTAACTTTACTACTAACACATAATCCAACTCCAATCACAACAACCGCCATCCCAATCCAAGATTCTTTAAAAAAATTATATTAAAATTAAATCAAGTTTTATAATAATAGTATAATAAAGAAAATTTTTAACAAATTAAGTTTACCTTTATTCCTAACTTCTTCACCAATTAAATTAGCTGCTAAAGTTGTAAATATGAATGTTAATGAATTTGTAATAGGAACTGCCAGTGATAAATCTAAATAAAAAAAAAAAAAAATTTAAAAATAAGGCAATACTTAAGACAACCGAAGATAGGAGTATGAGGTATAGTCAGATCATCATTTGATAATAAGCCACGACTTAATTGCCCAGCGTGTCCACTGAGCAATTTAAGCCGTGGCTTATTAGTTAAATTTAATTACCTGCTTGACCAAGTGTATAATAATAAACTATAGATCCACTTAAATTTAAAAGTAAAGGGATAACATACTATACATACATATTTATAATAATCATAAGTCCTATAAAAAAAGAAGATTCAATAATTTGTTTATATTACCTGCCATCTCGTAATTAGAAACCAAATTTCTGCCAATGTCTGATTAATCCAGTTATTCCTTTTAATATTTTCTAACCCTCTAGATCCCTGTTTAATAAAAGGATTCGTAAATCCCCAACATAACGCCACTAAATATCAAGTTTTGCGTTATTCTAATAATATAATTTGACTATAATACAAAGCAACGAGTTTACCTAAGAGAAAACCGATAATATTATCTTTACCATTTAACGATGTATTAAGTATGTTAATGGAAATGATAAATAAATAAAATAAAATAAATTAATATATAACTTACTTGTTATTGAATTTTCTTCCATCATACGTTGTATTCTTAATACTTATGGACTGATAAGATAGTCATAGCATTGTCATAACTGGTCATCACTGGTCATCACTGGTCATCACTGGTCATCACTGGTCATCACTCGTCATTACAGTGATTTAACAAATTAATATATATACCCGTGCCGATAATCTCAAAAATCCCCGAATCACGGTTTTATTTTTCTCTCGAATTTTACATTATGGCTGATAACGAATTAGTCAGCTTATTTCAATCAATTGGTTTGACAGAACAACGTGCCAAAGAGACAGCAAAAAATAAGAAATTAGCTCCCACTTTACAAACTACGATCGCAGAAGCCGGCATCAGTGAAACAGGCTGTGATAAATCCATTGGTGCATTACTTTATACACTTGCCTCGACTATAACTAAAAATGCAAATACGCATCTGAGCTATATTGCACGCGCAATTGTTGACAAAAAGTTAAAAACCGCTGATCAGGTTGCTGGTAAGATATTTTTGCCGCGTCTCACGTATATTTTGAATAACGTTAAATTAATTTATTTTATCATATAGCCGCTATAAAGTATGCTGAAAATGCTGGCGACAAGATAGTTGATACCGATTTTGATAATGCATGTGGGGTTGGTAAGAATAGAACATTTATTTAACAAATTCTTAATGAGGAATTTACTGTCTAAAGTACACCTTCTATTTATTTAGGTGTCATAGTAACACAGGAACAAATTTCAAATGCAATATCCTCATTTTTAGAATCTAAAAAGGAATCTCTTATAGAAGAAAGATATAAACTGCTTGGACCATTGTTAGCTCAGGCAAGACAGATTCCTGAATTGAAATGGGCCAATGGTGTTGCTGTCAAGGAGGAACTGGAAAAACAGGTTGTTGCGCTGATTGGACCTAAAGATGAAAGAGATATACCCTCCAAGGGAAAGGTAGCGTTCAAATTGATAAAAGCTTTTGATCGAAAAAGAGGATATAACTTTTTTTTTGTTTATTTGTATAGAAAAAGGATACTGATAAGAAAAATCCAGACGTAAAAGTATCAGGGTCTAATTCAAATAAGTCTGGCCGGAATAGTGTCCCAAATATGTTCTTAGAAGGGGAACTAGCCAAGCTACATAAACCTGGAGGCAATACACAAATAAAACCTGAATTAATGGAACAACACTTGAAGGAAACTGGCGGTAAAGTGTTTACTCGATTCCCCCCTGAACCAAATGGTTTTTTACATATTGGCCATGCCAAAGCAATAAATGTAAATTTTGGATATGCAAGAGCCCACAATGGATTATGCTATCTTAGGTTTGCATTCAATTTTTGATATTATAATGACTTATGTAGCAATTTTATTAAATCAATAATTTAATTATAGGTATGATGACACAAATCCAGAAGGTGCAGTTATGTTTGTTATAATTCAAAAAGGTTTATATTCAATAATCTAAAATTCTAACATTCCTTTTGAAAATAATAGCCGAAGAAGAAGTTTATTTTACTTCCATTAAGGAAGCTATTGAATGGTTGGGGTTTTCACCATGGAAGATCACTTATTCTTCAGATTATTTTGATAATCTATATGAGATAGCAGTTGAGTTAATAAAACGTGACAAAGCTTATGTGTGTGGTTGTACACCTGAAGAGATGCATGAGATGCGTGGAGGAGATGATGGTGGTGAGCGTAAAGAATGCGTGCATCGTAATCGTCCAATTGAAGAATCATTGATTGAATTTGAAAAGATGAAAGAGGGGCGCTATAAGGAAAGTAAAGTAACCCTTCGTATGAAAATGGATATGCAAAGTGGGAATCCTCAATTCTGGGATTTAGTTGCATATCGCGTTTTATACACTCCCCATCATAGAACCGGTGATAAATGGTGTATTTATCCAACTTACGATTTTACACATTGTCTATGCGACTCATTTGAAAACATTACTCATTCACTTTGTACTCTTGAGTTTCGCATGTCTCGTGAATCATATTATTGGCTTTGCGATGCACTTGAAGTTTATAAGCCCGTTCAGTTTGAATATAATAGGTTGGTTTGTTTCTAATTTTAATCCTCTGATACCAACTAGAGTGTTAATTTCCTTTTATATCAGATTAAATATTAATAATACAATAATGTCGAAACGAAAAATTGCCAAACTTGTTAATGAAGGATATGTTAAAGGATGGGATGATCCAAGATTATATACTTTGCCAGCATTACGTAGACGCGGAATTCCCCCCGAGGCAATAAATGGATTCGTTCAAGATCTTGGTGTTACTACTTCAAATTCTACAATTCAAGTGTCACGTTTTGATAAATATGTTCGGGATTATCTTGATGTCCATGCGCCAAGATTGATGTTAGTTGTGGATCCAATCAAGATAATCATTGAAAACTTGCCCGATGACTATATAGAGGAATTAACCATTCCTTTCAAACCAAAAGATCCTTCTATGGGCGAGGTGAATATAGTGTTTAATATATATAAAATATATTATAAAAATAATTAGAGTAGTAATTTATATTTTTTTTTTTTTTTTTTTTTTTACTTTACAGCATGTCGTTCCTTTTAGTAAGATCGTCTATATCGATAAATCTGATTTCCGGGAACAGGATTCTCCAGATTATTTCCGACTTGCTGTTGGCAAATCAGTGGGTTTATTATATGTGGAACATTGTATTACATGTACTGACTTAAAGAAAGATTCAGAAGGAAATATTGAATATTTAATTTGTCGGTACGAAAATGGAACTGAAGTTAAGAAACCTAAAACATATATTCAATGGGTATCAGAATCAGCAAAACATCGGTCGCCTGTTTATTTAAATGAAGTTAGAATTTATAATAATCTTTTTATGTCAGAAAATCCTCTGGCACATCCCGAAGGTTTCTTAAAAGATATTAACCCAGATAGTTTAAAAATAGCTACAAATTCTTTAATTGAAATCGGATTAAACCAAGTCATTTCAAAATCTTTTGAAATTTCAAAAAAAGACTTTGAAAATGTCAGATTTCAAGCTATTCGTGTTGGATATTTCTGTCTCGATAAAGATTCTTTTATTAATGAAAATAATGAAACAGAGAATAAATATATTCTTAATAAGATTGTTTCGCTAAAAGAAGATCCTAAAAAGAATTAAAATAAAGATAAGCTATAATCCGAAAACTACAATTGTTATCATAATGTGCAATGTGACCTTAAACTCTGTTAAACCGGGTGGCTAAAATTCCCTCGGTTCATAATTTTGTTCATATAACATCCTTTCTAATCTTTCTAATTCTTCATTCATATCTCCTTTTATTAATTCTTTTGGTACTTCACTAATTGTATTAACTGATTTCGTGACTTATTTTTTGTAAATGTTGGTTCTACTAATATTCTTGATGCTACAACATGCTCCCTTTGTGTTAATTCCCTTTTAAACAACCTTTCAATTTCTTTTTTATTCAAATCCTGTACTGTACGGTAGTGTGGCGGTTCTTCAGGTAACGATCCCATTTTTCTTCCAAACCACTTTTCAAAACCCTTTTGAATTTCCCTTTCACATTCAAAATTTGTCCATATTTCAAATGGCTTTTCAAAATACACTTTCTTAACCATTTTTTTTAAATACTTCTAATTCATTATCTCCTATAATTAATCCATCAAATTTTTCTAATAAATATTCTGAAAATATTTCCATTCTTTGATTTAATCCATATATTTCATGATTCGCTTTTGACAAATTCATCTGTCTGAATTCTTCTACCGTTTCTCTCCATCTTTCTTTATCTTCCACTATGTCTTTATTTTTATTTGGGTATCCCAGCTTTTTCCAAATCATTTCCGTACTTCCTCTGGGGTCAAATCTTTCTATATCACTACAAACCTTTAAAATTTTTGATTGTTATTTTGTGAACATAAATTTTTTCTTCATTTTCATTTTTTTCAAACACATTTTTTCCTTCATATTTCTGACATATCCCTTTTTACCTTTTTCACATATTATTATCCCATTACATCCTTTTCCTACAAATTTTCTTTGTTCTTCTCTTCATTCTGATGACGTAACATAGATGAATCATACTTCTTATTTGTTTCCCTATCAAACACTTCCATCTTTGTAACGTCTATACAACCACCTTTTCATTTTACCCAAAATTATAAATTTTAAAGCGTTGTTAGTTATTTTAAAAATTTAGCCCAAGCAAACCCTGGCCTGCATTAATTATGGTTTTTACATGCCAATCAGACCACGAATTACCGGATAATGATTATCTGATTTATCTCTCATCTTTAATATATAATATGTGGGCGAAAGAATGGAAAACATTATTATCCAGACAATGGCAATACCAACGAAATTTGCATACTAAATTTTTTTCAGAGGTAAGTTTTGCACATGTATAGTGACTTATTTTTATATTATTTAATTTCATTTGAATTATAGAATATATCAAAAGAAAGTTCAGTATCAACACAACCTCAAGTAATACTTAAAGGTGATTTAATATTTCAAGTATCTGTCTTTTTTATTATTTAATTTATATAATTAATCCAATTCCTTCCTTCCTTCTTTCTTTCTTTCTTTTTTGTGTACTAAATTATTAAGCTGTCTCACCTTTGCCAACCCATATTGAAGCATGGATTCATGATTTTGAGACAAATACACCATTAGGAATAATAGATTTGGATCGAAAAGTATTTGGAGCACCAATTAGAAAAGATTTATTACAAAGAGTGATTATATGGCAGCGTGACTGTTTGAGACAGGGAACACATTCTTCCAAAGGTAGAAGTGAGGTAAGAGGGACTACTAGAAAATGGGCGCCGCAAAAGGGAAGAGGAAAAGCTAGAGTTGGAAGTCATCGAGCACCTCACTTTAGAGGTGGTGAGTATCTTTTTCTTCAATTAATGTATTTCGAATATACATATTAATTCATAAAAGTTTATTTTGGACAAAGGTGGTATCGCTCATGGGCCTAAGTCGAGATCGCATGCTAGCGATTTGCCAAGACAAGTACAAATTTTTGGCTTACGATCCGCGCTTACAACGAAATTTGTGCAAAATCAATTTGTCATTGTTGAAGATTTAAAATTAAAATCATACAAGACACGAGATTTGTTATCTATTTTGAATAAAAATGCGTGGGATCCTCTTGCTGATTGTAGGAAACAGGGTCATTCAATTTTGTTTTTAACTATGGATCATACGAAAGAATTGGATCTCGCATCAAGGAATTTACAAAGAGTTCATGCTTTAACCGCCAACGACGTTGTTGAAGCCGGTGATGTTTATAATATCATGGGACATGAAATGCTTATTGTTGATCATAAAACAGTACGACAATTAGAAGAATTGCTTAGACCTCAATAAACATCTTTTTAAGGATTGAATTAACAATCGAAATAAAGAACAGATATATCCTTAAGTTTCTTAGCTGGTAAATATATTTGTAAATCAAACTTTTTTGTGGTATTAGTTCTCCAATAAAAATATTTAAATAAGAAAAGCATTTATAACGTGAATAATAATATAAGCTTACTTCTACGCGAATTATATAATTGAACATGATAAAGTAATCATTAAATTTCCGACGTTCATCACGTAGCACTCTACTCAGTATAAATTGAAAAATATAATTATTTTATTACATCTAGTTTTTAAGGAATTATCTTAATTTAAATTAAACCAGATCATTCGTCGAATTCAATCCTCAATCCTCAGTTACTTTGGGTTTATGTTTATTCGTTTTTTTCTTTTTCTTTATATTTATAGTAACAGCGTTACCGGTATTAGTACTATCTTTACCTATAGTCTCTTTAGAAGGAATGCATATATTGTTTTTTAAACCACTCTCTTTTGAAGAGTCTTTTTTGTTATTTTTTACCTTATTACTCTTAAATTCGGATTTAAGATCGTTAATATGGCTTTCTTCTTTAGATTTTTTCCTTTTCTTCTTTAAAGAATCTCCTTTAACTTTTGCAGTACCTTGGATTAAACCCGTTTCATCAATATCCTGAATTAATTTACGTTTACGTTCACTCATATTACTTTCTCCATCAACAATAGAATTATTTGAAGGCTCAACTTTAATCTTTTTAACATTTTTCTTATCACATTCCTGAGAAGTCCTCTTCTTGGAAATTTTAATCGCTACTTTATTTTCAGATTTTTCCTCTTCTATAAGGTCACTTTTGATTTTTTTCATGTTATTATTATCTTTACTTTCTTCAGCAGTTTCGTTCTTTTTTGAGTCACTTTTATCGCCACTATTAAATCCAGATTGTTTTGAAGGGGTCGCATTTACCATTTCTACATTCCTCTCTGGGATCAACCCAATTTCCTGAATGGAATTTTCTCTGGTAACGTTATTTCCATCATTTATCGATTTCTTATTCTTTTTCTTCTTTGGTGGAGAAATTACAACTCTATTTGTTCCAATATGATCATCACTTTCTTTATGTTTTGTAATATTACTCTGATTTTTCTTTTTCACAGCGATATTTTTTAAATTATTAGATTTGGTATTATCCTTATTCACATAACTTTCTTGAGTAGCCGCTATTTCGACTAGTTTCATTTTTCCATCCTCGTCTGGAACTAACGTTTGAGGTTTAGGATCTATACCTTTAGATATAAGAATGTCGCGTATTCTTGGTTTCTGTTTTGAAGTTTTATTTGGATTGTTTTTAGTTAAAGTGTTAATGCTTTTATCAACGTCATCACTATCATTATTCCTATTATTTATCTCTTCTCTTTTAGCTGGTTTTTCATGTTTTAGCTTTTTGTAATTTTTACTAGTAAAAATAATGGGATAACCTTCTCTGATAAGCACGTGATCATCGGAAACTTCATCGAAATTTGGACGAGTAACAAAATAATTTGCAATCCTTTTTAAACTAATTTTTTTATTATCGGGTAATGCGTTTCCTGCATCACTTAATCTAAATCCATTGATCTTCTTTAAAGCTTCTTCCTCAGTAAGATGTTCTTTAAATTCAACATTCCTGATAATTAAAGGATTATTGTAAACTTGATTCATTATTTATAAAAATCTCTCTTACAAAATAATTAATTTTTATCAAAAATTATCTTTAATCGAGAAAGTAAGTCGAAGGTATTATGAAATTAGTCATGTTCTAAAAAAAAAGTGAAAAAAAAAAATTTTTTTGTCATCATAACGTGTAAATTTGATTGGGCTAAAAATAGAAAAATAGAATTTCCCAACATCGTTACACAAGTGCTGCATTAATAAGATAGTGAAACTTTACACTATGTATACATTAATAACAATAATGTAACTTGTTTATTCATAAATAAAATAAATATCTATTTAATCAAGGTTCCTCTTTGGGAATGATCATATTTCTGTATTGTTTAATTGTATCGCCTTCAAACTTCCTGACTTTTCCGCCTTCACAAACCCAAATCTCTGTACAAACCGAATCAATGAATCTCTCATCGTGAGAAACAAGAATTATGCCACCTTTGAATTCTTTAAGTGCGTTCGTTAATGCGTCAATTGAATCCATATCAAGATGGTTGGTCGGCTATTTTATATAAGTGAAACAAGTTACGTATAAGAATATCAGGAAATTTATATAAAATTCACCATATTAATTATAATAGAATTATAATTACCTCATCAAGAATCAAAATATGAGGGTACTGTAAACCCAAACAGGCAAAGGTAACCCTGCTCTTTTGTCCTCCAGATAATGTTTCTAATGACTGTAAACCAGTCATTCCTGTGATTCCAAAATTTCCTAATTGCCTGCGATACTCTTCTTCACTTTTACCAGGAAATTTCTGTGCCATAAAACCTACTGGACTTGTACCAAGATCTAATTGATCTACATGATGCTGCATAAAGTGCGCAAATCTAAGACGCCCATGTCGATGCACTTGGCCAGATCGTGGCTCAAGTATACCAGTTAATAACTTGAGTAGCGTTGATTTACCTGAACCATTAGGACCTAACAAATAATATTATAGATAAATAAATACGAATTCTGATTACAAAGGATTAAAAAAGGTATAACCAACCGACAACAGCAATGCGAGAATCTAATTGTACAGAAAGATTAACATCTGTAAGAATATTATCGCCAGTTCCATATCTAAAACCAACATCATTTAATTGAAGAATAGGTGGACTAAGTGGATCTGGGTTTGGAAATCTAAGGAATTGCAAATTGAAATCTTGTTAATTATTAAATTAACCTACAAGTAATTTTAAAAATTTATTTTGCTAACAATTACTTAAAAGTTACAATAGTCTCCATTTCTGGTGGGTCCAAAACTGGAAGCTTTTCCAAAATTTTAATTTTACTCTGAGCTTGAGGAGCTTTTTTTGCATTATATCTCCAACGATCAATAAAATCTTGTAAATGTTGTCTATATTGCATTTGATTTTCATATTCACGTAGATGATTTTTGCGGCGTTCCTCTTTATTAGCATAAAACTGTGCGAAATTACCCTTGTAATAATCAAGCCGTTCTGAATGCTGATGTAAGATATCTGTCGCCACTTCGTCGAGGAATTCTAAATTACAATGAGTTTTCAATTAATTGGAATTAATAAATTATATAATAGGTGTTGAAAAATTAGGAAGGGTGAGGCAAGTAACAGATAAAAAATGTTTTCTTAAATAAATACCTCGATCGTGAGAAACAACAAGTAATGTACTTGGCCATTTTTTTAAGTATTGCTCTAGCCATGCAACTGCTGGAATCTTTAAAAAAATTTTTGTGATTAATTAATTAATCATAATAAAAAAATTGATACATATATATATCAGCTTACATCCAACATATTTGTCGGTTCGTCTAATAATAGTAGATCGGGTCGACAAAACAAAGCTCTAGCTAACGCAAGACGCATACGCCAACCTCCGGAAAATGTCTTTGTTGCATTACGATGTTTATCTGCCGGGAATCCTAACCCGGATAAAATTGCTGCAGCACTTAAAATTCAAACAACATTGATGAGAATTATTAAAACATCCTAATAACGAATACTTAATTATCAAGTAAATTACCGTGATTCTGCTTTATCACTCTCAATATCTTCCAATTTTTGATATATATCCTTAAGACTTGCATTTAAAGAATCTTTCATTTGTCCAAGTTTAGTATCATCCATATCAGGATCTGGTGAAGTTTCGAGCTCATTAATCTGTGAATTTAATGATATCTCCTCATTTAACAAGTGTTCTCTCCAAACATCTGCACTTAACACAGCTTGAATAGCCTCGACATCATCACCAACCATCTACAATTTTAACAAGTTGATCCAAATGATTAAGTCAATAATTATAATTATGTAAGGAAGCACAATAATGTGATAATAGATAAGGCATGTCGGTTTACCTCTTGTTCAACATGTAAAATACTAATATGTGTAGGTACAGCTATCTCTCTTCTTGATATAGTTCTTAGCAATGTTGATTTACCGATACCATTCCTCCCAACCAGTCCATAACGTCTACCGAATACCAATGTTAAATTTGCGTTTGAAAGAATTACTTTACCGCCAAAGGAAATATCAAAATTTTCAACTTTGACATCTTTGATCTTTCCTTTTGTCGATGTATAATCAAGAATAGGATTAACTTGCATATAAAAGTCATTATCACTATTTTTATTAATCAATCTACTAGCTTCGTAATTAGATCTACGTTCACGTTTCTCCATTTTCGCTCTAATTTTTGCTTCCGCTTTTTCTAATTTCTTAGTATCTACTCTAGTGCCAACTTTCCTACCACTCACAGATTCCAAATCTACAGATGAAGTAGCTAGACGCGCTGTTGCAGATATGGAATTGCTTGTGAGCATGTTTACTGGTTGTTCTAACTTGGCAAGTTCATTAGTACTTGGCTTATCATTAACCTCGGCAAAAAGTTTTGACAACTTTTCACAAAGTTGATGAATTCCTTCTTCATCGCCACCAGCATCAAGCAGAATCGGTCGAATAAAATCGCTGATCGCGTCTTCACCATCGACAACTGAAGGTGTTTCATCTAAATAACCAACTACATATTCTACGATCGCATCATCGACATCAGGAATTGACTGTCGTATAAGTTGAGAGACATTTCCAAGATCTGTTTCGGCGACCATAGCTAAAGAGAATTTAACTTAGCTATACTACCGAAAACGACCAGCCAAATTAAATGAATGATAAATATGAGAAACTTATTTTCAGATGTTGATCAACCGATAAATTTTTTTTATGGTGGTATTGTACGTTTGTACTATTAAAGCATTCCTTATTAGGAAGTAAAATTAGTTCTATTTTTTTTTGCATTTTATCTTAAACACCTCCATATAACCACTATGTCTGAGAGAGTAAATATAATACTTATTTTTCTTGTTAAAATGGTATTTATTTATGTAACTGATTATTTTTCCTTTGAAAGGGTAGTAGAGGAAGAGGAGCACAACGTGGCAGAGGAGGTGGTAGAGGAGGAAGAGGCGGTAGTACTTTTGCACAAGATACAAAACCTAAAAAAGAATCAATACTGGATCTTTCAAAATATATGGACAAGAAAATACGTGTCAAATTTAACGGAGGACGTGAAGGTATACTTAAAGTTTTATTTCATTTAAACATTTCTACTTTATCCATTTAATTATTCCGACATTTATTGAATAATAGTTATAGGGTCTTTAAAAGGACATGATCTTTTATTAAATTTAGTTCTTGACGATACTGAAGAATTTCTCAGAGGTAAATGATTATATAGCAATCTATTTTATGATGATTATTAATTTTAAAATTAATTATTTTAGACCCTGAAGATAATCGCTTATTAAATGATACTAGATCACTTGGATTAATTGTCTGTCGTGGACCAGCTGTAATATTAATATCTCCAGTAGAAGGAACAGAAGAGATAGATAACCCTTTCGTACAACAAGAATAAGAGATTCTATTTAAAAAAATTTATTCAACATATAATGCGGGTCACTTTTAAGAAATGTCAAAAGTTAATCCAAATTCTTATTAGCTTGTTTTTCTTTTTCTAATTGTTCTTCTTTAACTTTCATAAGTTCTCGATATTGTTCTTCGGATAATTTTGTAACTGGTGACCATTTTATTGCAGCCAACCAATCTAAAAAACTGTGTTCCTTTTTTTTATTTTGAATATTTGTTTCTTTGGTATTATCATCAGATATATTCTGGGATGTGTTAAAAGGTTTTTTATCTTGATTTGATGATCTAAGAATTAACATTTGTCTGTAATTATATATGGTAGAATAACATATTTGTCCCACGCCACATATAGTTGAGAATATAATAAATCCCGGCAAAGCTGCCCTTCGTCCACCTTTTTGGTTCAGAATTTTTAACATAAGAAACCTTAAAATAAGTGCGTGCAACTATCAAAACTTTTTACTTACGGTTTAAAACTGACAAAAATCCACCAGTTAAACCACCAGAAAACGTACTACTAATAATCTCATCAATATCTCTTGTCTGAGAATTTAATAATCCATAATCAGGGTTTTTACTTTTTTGAAAAGATAAGCAAGCATCTCTAATACCTATCAGATTTTTAAATTAGGAAAAAATTTTTATAAAGTGAAATTAAAACCACTCTTTTTTCGAACTTCTCGCTTACTGAAAAATGTTAACCCAAAAATTCCACAATTTATTCCTGTAAATATTGTATAGTGAAATCTAGGTTTATTTTTTATATACGCAACTAAATATCCTGTAGTTGCCCCTAATCCAGCTTTAAAGAAATAATTAAAATAATTAATCATTTTAAAAAGAAGTAATCATTCCAAAAATTTATACCTGAATAAAAAGCTCCTCGGAGAATTTGATCGCGTGATTCTTTATCCGAAATTTCCATTTTTTTTTCGCTTAAAAAAAAAAAAAAATGGAGCCAAAATTTCAGATATTAATAAGTTACACGATCGGGTGTTACTAATTGATGTACGATTTGTAGATCTGAATTCAATTCAAATAGTTTGCTTTTTTTGAACGTTTAAATTTTATTTTTAAACAATCGAGTATGTACAAAGCTATTATTCTTGTCGGTGGGCCTTCTCGTGGTACGAGATTTCGACCACTTTCTCTTAATGTTCCAAAGCCTTTGTTTCCAGTAGCGGGTCATCCAATCATCTGGCATCATTTGGAAGCATTATCGAAAATTGAAGGTTTGAGAGAGGTTTTATTAATTGGGTTTTATGAGGACTCGATTTTTCAAAGATTTATTGATGATGCTGCAAGAGAATTTCCAAAAATTAATATTCGGTAAATAATGTAATCTTAATTGTAAAAATAGTCGTGTTAAGATTGATTTAATTTTAAAATTTGTTTAGGTATTTTCGAGAATATC
Source organism: Rhizophagus clarus (assembly GCA_015698045.1). Lineage (NCBI taxonomy): Eukaryota > Fungi > Glomeromycota > Glomeromycetes > Glomerales > Glomeraceae > Rhizophagus > Rhizophagus clarus. The sequence goes on along the minus strand of BLAL01000338.1, from coordinate 1,142,747 downwards.
AATCTTTGGGAACTGCGGGTGGAATTTATCATTTTAGAGATGAAATTCAACGAGGTGATCCAAAGCAAATATTCGTACTTAATGCAGATGTTGCTTGTAGTTTTCCATTGAAAGAAATGATGGAATTCCATAACACACATCAGGGTTTATGCACGATCTTAGGTACAAAGGTAATGAAATTATAAAAGGGACTTATTATTTACATTTACATTTGATTCATATATCAATAATTTTTATCAGGTTGCTCGTGAGGCTGCAACAAAAAGATATGGATATCTTGTTGCTAAACCCGAAAGTAATGAAGTTTTACATTATGTTGAGAAACCAGAAAGCTTTATTTCTGATTTGATTAGTTGTGGTATTTATTTATTTAACTGTGACATTTTCAATGAAATGAAAAAGGCCATGGAAAATAAACAACTTCGAGTCGAGTATCCTTTTATAGATATTTCTTTTAGGAATAATATACGATCTATTATTATAGATTTCCTTGACTTCTTAATTTTTGTAAATTAAAGTCGTGAAAGTGTTGACGATAAACTTCGTTTAGAGCAAGATTTACTTCGCCCATTGGCTGAATCTAAGAAATTATTCGTCTATGTTACAACTGACTTTTGGAGACAAATTAAAACAGCTGGGTAAATATTATGAATTTAATCGTCTAATTTTGTTGTTATATAAGCATAATCTAATTAAATAGAACAATTTTTATAAAGTTCTGCAGTTCCTGCTAATGCATTATATCTAGAACAGTATTTGAAAACAAATCCTGATCGACTATTAAAAAATGAACAAGATGGACCAACAATTGTAGGTTGTGTTTATAAACATCCTACAGCACTTGTTGATCCAAGTGCAAAGGTTTGTTCCCTTAATAATATGTAAAAGATTATTTTTTATTATCTAAAAAATTTTTTTTCCGTTTCGATAGATTGGACCAAACGTAACCATAGGACCTCGTGTAGTTGTGGGTAAAGGAGTTCGTATCAAGGATTCAATTATTCTCGATAATGTAGAAATTAAAGCAAATAGTTGTATCTTACATAGTGTTATTGGGTGGGGTTCAAAAATTGGAACTTGGTCTCGTGTTGAAGGTACACCAATGACAAATGATCAAGCCGTTATTACACAAAATGGCGTAAAAGTTCAATCGATCACCATTCTTGGTAAGCTACACGATTTAAATTTTATTCTTTAATTATGAAGTAAAATTTAATCCTCTAAACTTTTATTTATAGCTAATGAAGTTATGGTCAAAGATGAAATTATTATTCGTAATTGTATTGTTTTACCTCATAAAGAATTGAGAACTAACTGCCATAATGAAGTTTTGATGTAAAAATAATCTTATTTAAGTAGGTTTTTATGTATATGGACAATGGTTTTGTATTTGTTTGATTTCCTTCTCTCAATTAAAAATGAGGTCAATTTGAAATGAAATAGATAAAATATAATTTATTCATTATAACAATTTTAAATTATTATTAATGGGGAAAATAAAAATTAGCATAGAGTTTGTTTATCTATGAATAAAGGTATTATAATAAAACTAGTTATAGGCGAGGCATCTATATCTATAACTTATCCACATATAGGATAATTATAATCATTAAACAAAAGTATATATTAATCTTTACTCCCATCTTAACATGCTCTTATTGAATATTTAAATAGGAGTCATTTTGTTGTTTTTAATACTTTCTGGTAGACGTAGTTGATAGTCTAAAAAAGTAAATTAATTTTAGAATCAACATTGTAAAATATAAAACGTATATACATAAGATAATTACCTCCATTTTGAGTAATATATCTAACCCAAGGTAAAGCTTGATAACCACTTTTTTCAACAATTTTTAAGTAACGTACTTGAATACCCGAAGTTGTAAAATATGGTATTTCAAATTTTACTCCAATAGGAGGTTTTTTATCAGGATCATCAACTACAAATTATTTAAAATAAAATATTTATAACTATCCTCCAAATATTAACAAAAAATTTGTGCACTTACCATTTTTAACAGAGGGTAAACCAAAATGAGCTCTCATCAAAAATTCTTTGCCGCCTTGAAATTGTTTAATCCTCCATATAAGACACGATTTTTCTGGAGCGTACTGAACCAATCCAATACTACTCTATAAAAAGACAACATTATTTTTTTTAAAAAAAAAAAAAATATTAAAGATTTAAGTAAAATTCAAATGAAAATCTAATATTTTTACCCACCCTAAATTTTGGGGAATCAGCATCATCTGGTACAGGAACATGTATTTCAACATTATTTGCAGTAGAACGTCTTTTAAATTGAGCTTTTGCTTTAATCATATATTCTATCCTAGAACCAGTATAACTTTCTACTAGAGCTTCAACCCAAATCAAAGGTTTAACCTAATAAATTATCTCGATTAGTTTAATCTTCAATTAAACAAATCTAATTAAATCTTTTACCTGCGTATTCAAACGATAACTCATTAATTCAAATTCGCCATCAGGAGGTATAAAAGAAATGGTACGATCATTTTCAAATCTAGACAATCTAACACACTGATGAAACTTAACATCCTCCATTTCAATAGCCTTTCCTCTTGAAGTAGGACGTCCAGTACTTTCAAACATAACTTTATCATTTAAACCTAATCTTAATTCTGGCATACCACTTAAATAACATTTCATTTTAATTACTCCAAGAATTTCACTACGTAATACATTTCCGTTTGCATTAACTAATAAATTTACTGATTCAATTACATCTAAAAATACTTCGTTCTTCCTATATTTTATTCCTTCTGATCTCCATGACACTGCATTTGTAACAGCCATCGGCGGCCTTACTTGAATTTCTAATTTATGTGATTCTTGAGTTATATACCTAATCGGAATTTTTTTTTTTTTATATTTTAAAAAAGTAATTAAAACTCTATTAATAAAAAGGTTTCTTTATTTAATAATTTGTTGACTTACTCTTGTAATATTTTAGTTTCGGTAGTTTGTGGATAACCAAAATCCATCATTTCATCTAAAAGTTCATAAATAATTACAAAATTATCTCTAATCGATTCTTCCTCAAGTTCTTTAAAATATTCTGTAAAAACCTTTTTATATAAATATATAAATTAATGCATCTTTTTACGTTCTGAGTATCAAAGATCAAGAATCTTGTATTTATCAAAAAGAAAAAAAAAAAAAAAACTAAAATTTAATTTACCTCTGTCAATTTATGAAGAAATAAAAGAATTGTTGTAGCATTTGAATTTTTCTTTGTCAAAGCCAATACTGTTTAGAATAAAATATAAATAATTTATGTGAAGGAAAATAATCGAACTTTTATTCCTATGATCTAGCTAAGCCATAAGGTTTCATACATTCTTACTAAAATAAAATCGTCAAAAATTTTTTTCTAAAAAAAGGATACGGTATAAATTATTATGTCGTATATATAGGTAATTGACACCTTCATGTGTAAAACAAGGAGTTGGAACTTGTTCTTCCTCGGCCTCTAACACAAGTGGCATAAATTTCTCAACAGCAGACATCGGTATATCTCCACGATAATTTCGTGATATGAGAACCTTTCCTTTAAGGTCTAATACAAATATAGCCGAAGCCATCTTTAATATAATTTTTTTAAAAACGCAAAAAATCTGATTTTCCGAGAACTTTTTGAAAAAGTTGAAATATCACAATTCACAATTATGATTATTGATATCTTGTGACACCAAAAATTATTTTTAAAATTTTTTATCAGTGATATTCATAAAAATTTTTAAACATGAATGAATTAAATTATCGTAAAAAAACTGACACGTTAAATATAATTGATCAGAACGAAAATTTTATCGAAAAAAGTGAAGAAAATAATTCAAAAGAAAAGAAAACATTAAACTTAATTTTAAATAATCAAAATCGATTATTAAGTTATTTGATTTTATTTCGAATAATAAATGCTATATTTACGAAAACATATTTCAATCCCGACGAATATTGGCAATCAGTTGAAGTCGCTCATTATATAGTTTTTGGATATCCTAAACTACTTTTATTTAATTTTCTTGCTTTTATAAAAACTTTATCATATTATTTCTTAATAATTTTTTTTACATATGGGTATCTGACCTGGGAATGGAAGGAGAAAATAAGAAGTATCGCGCATCCTTTATTATTCGCGACGCTTTATAAAAGTTTGGCAATTCTCGGCCTCGATGAGGGAAACTTATTTGTAATATCTTTGATTTAATAATCAATTGAGATATCGAAATACTTTTATTGATTTATTTTAATGAACTAATTTGTAATTAGATATATACTCCAAGAATTTTTCAAGCGGTATTTGCAGGTATAGGAGATTTATATACTTATAAATTAGCAAAAAAGTTATTTAATGAATCAACCGCCAATTGGACTGTATCCTTTCTGATTTCTGGAAAAATGTAATTAGAAAAATTATAAAAATATTCTAATTTCTTATATTAGACCTTAATAATATAATAAATTTGACGTGATTATTTATAATTTAATAGCTCTTCTGTTCTATTGTTTCTTGGTTTAATTTCTTTTGCTCAATAAGAATGTTATCAAATAGCATTGAAACAGTTCTGACTACTGTAGCATTATATTATTGGCCATGGCCCTCTTTTTTAACTTTTATGAATTGGAATGATCAAATAAAGTATAACTTCTTTTTTATAATTATCATAACATGTATGTGCTAATTATTAATTATATATAATTTCATATCATTCATATAGAGCATTACGCATCTCGTTAACTTTAGCAGCAATTTGTTGTATTCTTCGTCCAACTAATGTTATTATTTGGGGATTTCTTGGCATACAATTATTGTTGAAAACAAGAGAACATTTTACCTCTATTATTTTAAACACGCTGTTTATCACGTAAGTTCTTAAATAGGAATTTAAGGCCACACCAATCCAATTTTTCGTTTAACATAACCCACCTCCTCTCTTTTTGGATTTTTTACATAAAATAATGCATATAATTTAGGCCAGAATTAAGAGAATCTTTAATTCTTGGCCGGAATTATCATTCGATCAAAATTTTAGCCAAATTAACGATAATTCTGGCCATGTATTTTTTTTTATGTATTGTTTTTTATCTCTGTATTGTGATCCCCTATGTTATGTTAAACAAAGAATTGGTTTGGAGTGGCCTAAGCGGTATATAACTTTATTAATGTCATATTCTCGATTTTAGGATTATTTCAATTTCAACGATAGTCTTAATTGATTACACATTTTATGGTGAACTAGTGTTTGTGCCGATTAACTTTTTGTATGTTAATGTAATACAATCAATTTCATTATTTTACGGTTCACATCCATGGCATTGGTATTTATCACAGGGTATACCATTTATCACAACCACATTATTACCATTCATACTTAAAGGTATATATGATATCTATACCGATAAAAAATTTCCTCATCATCAATCTATTAAAACATTAATATGGTTGATTATATTGATGATATTTGGTTATAGTTTATTAAGTCATAAAGAATTTCGGTTTATATATCCGTTATTACCTATTATGATCATGTGCGCGGGATATTGTTTACGCGAAATTACTATAAAATACCAAAAAAAGATATCAAAAATAATTGTGATATTTTTGATAATTACTAACGTACCATTAGCTTTTTATGCGAATTTTGTACATCAGCGTGGTGTTGTAGATGTTATGAATTATTTGAGAAATGAAGCTAGATCGGGAAAGGTTCATGAAATAGGATTTTTGATGCCTTGTAATTCAACTCCTTTTTATAGCAATTTACATTTTAATTTATCCATGTGGTATTTAACTTGTGACCCTCCTTTAATTAGGTAGGTAATATACGTGTTTTTTTATATATACTTAAAAAATTTCTAAAAAAAAAAGAAAAAAATTTTTTTTTTCTTTAGTAAAGAAATTGATATTGAAAATTATATTGATGAAGCTGATCAATTTTATACTAATCCACACGAATTCCTTAAAACATATTTTGAGCCAATTAATTCAACGTCATCGTCTACTGATTTGAAACTTCGTAAATGGCCAAATTATTTGATAATGTTTGAAGTCTTAGTAACCGATATAAATCATTTTCTCAAAAAACTAGATTATAGAGAGGCAAGTTATTAAACATTCTCTTTTCTTTTTTTTATTTTTTTTATTTATTGTATTAATTGACATATATATATATATATATATATCTCCATTTAATAATTTAGTGCACAAGATTTTTTAATTCACATTTTATTGATGATTGGAGGAGGAGAGGTGATGTAATAGTTTTTTGTAAAAACAAGATTTAAAAATTATTTTGATGGACCCTAAGACTCTGCAAATAACCAATATGTTTTTAATTCAGATTTCTTTATTTAGATAGAGTATTAGTAAAATTGATATTATTATATTATTATTTTTTTATTATTATTTAAATTTCTAATAATTTCCCTTTTTTTTACATGTAATTTCTTTTTTAATAAATAATTCAAAGGAAATAATTTTTATAAAAATGCAATAAAAAACACTATTATTACTAATATGAGAAAAGAAAGATATGAATAATTCACAGAATTATACATAATTAATAATGATGGAAAGTTATTAATAAATGCCCAACAAAACATATAAATAAAAATAGAATATAGCATCATAGTATATATATTCAAAGCCAGAGGTTATGGCCCACCAGCTGCTGGTGCTGCTCCTCCTGGTGCTGCTGCTGGTATATCTCCTGGTCCTACTACTGGTACAGCTGCCGGTGCTGCTCCCGGTGTATCTCCCGGTGCTGCTCCTGGTGCTGCTGCTGGTATATCTCCTGGTCCTACTACTGGTACAGCTGCCGGTGCTGCTCCTGGTGCTGGTGCTGGCGCTGCTCCCGGTGCTGCTCCTGGTGCTGCTGCTGGCGCTGCTCCCGGTGTATCTCCCGGTGCTGCTCCCGGTGCTGCTCCTGGCGCTGCTGCTGGTGCTGCTCCTGGTGCTGCTGCTGGTGCTGCTCCTGGTGTATCTCCTGGAGCTGGTGCTGGTGCTGGTGCCGGATTAGTTCCATCCGTCGGTGCTGGTGTTGCTGCTGGCGCTGGATTAGTTCCGTCCGTTGGTGCTGCCGCCGACCCTGGATTAGTTCCATCTGCTGGTGCAGTTTGATCTGGTGTTGGCGGACGTGTTAAATTGAATGGACATGGAAATTCTATAACTGGTATTGATACTGTTGGTTTATTAACCCAATCTAATCCCATTATAAACATGTTTATATTAACTCTAAGTTTTAAACTATGTTCCTGTGGTTGAGTACATGCACCAATGAAATTTTGAAGTATTGGATCATTCTGTGTAGTTTCATAATCAATTGAAATAGGAATTGTTACTGTTGATTTATCTCTTCCTGGAATTGAAAAACCTTTTTTATCACTGGAAACAATTGTTTTAAAATTTACTACATCGAGAACCTAGATGATAATGAAAATAAAAAGAAGTTAGATATATGAATGAATAATAAAGATTTAAATTTCTATTAAAAAAAAAAAAAAAAAAAAAAATTCTCACATCAATATGAAATGAATTAAATTTATAAGGTAACCAATTCTCACTATTATCCAATTGAAATTGCAAATTCATCGGTATTTTTACAACTGGAGGAGTTATCGTGATTGCTGCATCTCCCGCTGCTTGTGATGATGATAAAAATGTAACAACGGGAATTCGTGGCCACACAAAATACATGCCAATTGCTAATAATACTAAAGTAGTGAAGGTTATTATAACACAAGTTTTTCTTGAACAAAAAGCACATTTTCGTCCCTTTTTAGGGTTTACTACATAATGATCACCGGACGCTGACTGTCGAGCTCCTTTTCCATTACCCGAAAAATCTTTATCGACATTTAGGGCATATGGATTTGGATCATGTGATCCATCGGGTCCAGTAAGAGTATTATTACGTGATTCCTCATCATTATATTTTTCATCACTCTGAAAATTATTATTGAAATCATTATAAACATCATGATGTGGTTGTGTATTTTGTGAATAGTCTTGATATTGTGGTTGTGTATTTTGTGAATAATCTTGATATTGTGGTTGTGTATTTTGTGAATAATCTTGATAATAGTTTTCACCCATATTATCTGTCATATAATTATTTTCGTTCTGATCAATTAATGGTAATCTTTGTTGAGATGATCCTGTTGTAAGTCCAGTCGCACTATTATGTGTATTTGTAGAAGCAGCAAAAGGAGAAGGTGGATATTGATAATCATATTCATTATGACGTGGTTCTATCGTTTCTAAGGATTGTTCTTGATAGTAACGCAAATTATTATTATCTGGAGGACTAAATCCAGCAACACTAGGCTGAGAATAAATGGAAGAAACTATAGATTCGTTGTCATCATCATCTGCTTTTCGACCACGTGATGAACCTAAAAAGTATACCAACCAATCATTATTTGTTATGTTTTATAATTTCCCCTTTCAACATTTCAATTATTATAAATCTATCATTATATTATCTAATCTTTAGAAATATATGAAATAGATTTTAAAATTGAACTTTTTTTTTTTTTTTTCGCTTATCTCATTAGCATCCCAATCACTCTTTAATACATAAAGTAAAAATATAAATAAAGCAAATACCTTTCATATTTGGATTTGGTGTAGAATAAGGGTTACGAATTGGATGTCTATAACCGTCATTTTGCATTCGTGGATTAGAAGATAATTGTTCTTGTTGATATCCATCAGCATATCCTTGATACTGATTAGTGTAGGCATTATTGTAATACTGATCTCTAGGGTCTTGACGGTAAGACATAATTATTGATAATTAATATATATATAACATAAAAGCCTAATTATTATAAGCTGTTATGTTATGAGAACTTGTTTTTGTCGAACAAGTTGGTATTGGAAGGGATAGAGTCTTGCTATTCTCGTATTAACACTGCAATAATAAAAAGCATAGTTAATGAAAGCATTCACAGGTTCATTAAAAAGAGCATTTGCTAACAAAAGACACTCGTGTAACTAAAACGTTGTTGTAGCTAAAGATACTTTTCTTAAAAAATGGTTCCTACCTTTAAGTTTACAAAGTCTAGTGCTTATAATAGGAGAAATTAGTGAGCTCTACAAATAATAACGGTATAAAATGTAAGGTCGAGTCTAAGGGATGGACAAAAAGAAGGGACGTTAATTATTAGGTAGATAAAAAGAAAAAAAAAAGATATAGAAAAGAATAAGAATACCACACTTTGTTATTGAAGTTTTTTACGTGGTGCGACAATAAAAAATATTAGACTATATAAATATTTATGCAAATGTGACATTTTAAGTTATATTTTAGTGGTGATAATGTACACAAACACAAAAATAGCTATTTATAATATATTTGCAGAAAAAAATAAATAGATTTTTTCTCAATTTAGATAAAAAAAAAAATATTTTTAAAAAAAAAAAAAAAAAAAAAAAATACGCCCCAGCTTTTTTTTTCTTTTTTGAAACTTTTAGGGGAGTCAGAGACCCCTTCCTGATTGATGATCGGGTAGACGCTCGTTGATCGATATTCACGCATCAATTTTGTTTGTTGGCGCAATCACTAACTACCTGCTACCCCCTTAAACAAATATCTAAAGTTCTACAGCCCGTTGTTATACGACAATCAGATCATTCAGCAACTCCTGATCTTTTTTTACATCTCTTTAAATAGTTGAGGCTGTTTACAAAGTTTGCGTATAAGTTTACGCATATCAACTTTTTTAAGAAGATATTCATTTGCTTTAATTAAACAATTTCAGATTTCTCACATAAAAGGGATAACTTCCTTTTATAGAATGTATCTAAAAAAAATTTGCAATTACCGCAGGTTGTAATTAAATTATATTATAAATACTGTATAATAATTATTTTTTTTTATTATTAACAACTATTTTAACTGACTACATATTATAAATATTATTTAATAAACCAATTATTTAATTCAAAGCCATAACAAATATATGGTACTGAGAAACGGTACGTCGGAATACTGTCGGAATTAAAATATTTTTTTTTTATTAAATTCATTGAGGTAGGCTTAGACAGACAAACTCTTGTACTGCCCATGTGGCTGAAATTTTTCATGATGCATGTCCTCTCGCTTCGCTCCGCCTTTCTCTGAAAATTTTCTATTAAGATTAAAGGTATTAATACCTTAAAAATATCATGTAATTTTAGAAGAATCTCAACGGTTTAACTTTTTTTAATATTAAATATTTTAATACTTTATAAGCTTCAATTTATTCTAATATTTCAATAAGCTAAGTGATGGGTGTTACGCTTAAATTTAATTCCATATTATCTGTTATATATATTATATATGAGATTACTTTAATAAAGCCTAGCAAATCACTGGTATTTAACCTAAATTAAATTACTTGGCATTCTTAATGATAATTAAAAAAAAACTGAAGGTCTAATTAGTATAATCTGTTATTCTTATGTTTTATACTAACATACGTTTCATTAACCGAAATTTTTTTTTCAGTTAATATATACTAACTACTAATGGGCATCCAGAATTTTTTTTTGCCATTTATAAACTAAATATATTGAAGTTTAATTGAGTATAGTTTATCAATTTCTTATTGATTGTTATTATAATATATCTTGCTTAAAATGTTTAGTTTTTATTAATATAATTATTATGATTAGAGATATTCTTTTAAGTCAAGGGTTATATTTTTAAAATAAAGATAATGTATTTAACTCTGGCCTATTAAAGGTAAAAAGTAGTAAAGAAAGAGCTTTATCAAGCATATTATAATTATCATATTATAAATACAAAAAGTCTAAATAGTTTATTTTTGAATAAACATTTTTTATTAAAATTTTTATATTTAATTATATATAATTCTTTTATAAAATGAAATTGTATACCATCAATAATAATAAAAAATTAATGAAAATAAATAATTACAACTATTTTTTGAAAGTTTAGCTCTATAAGAATAAACTATTAGAAGATTATATTTTACAAGCAAATTACTGAAATATTATAATATAATTAAGGATACAATTTAAAGTATAATATTAAATTAGAACAGATGCAGTAATATTACTTTTACACTATATGAATTTTTAATCTAACGGAAATATTTTATAATTTTTATATATAAAAATTTTAAGTATGATTATAATATTTTTTTGTTAAAAAAAGATGTAACTTTTCTAAATAAAAATTTTATGAAAAATTAATTTTATCTTTTATTACCATTTATGAGTTTAATTTATTGAAAATATTTGATTAATTGTAAAAAGTAAAATTATGTACTCAGGTTTACAACCAAATCTCTTATTTGTTAAAAATATACTTTTATTTTTATTTAAAAAAAAATATATTATTACTTCAAAATTTATCATTAAGTTTTATGAAAAAACATTTAAAAATATTAAAAGAATACTTTAATTTAATAAAAGCTTACAATTAATTAATAAAAAATTTAACACTTATAATAATTTTAATGATAATTATATGTATAATTTAATTCTAAAGTTAAGAAAAAATAAGAATTAGAATTATGTTAAATTATCATATCATATTATTCTTTTATTACTTATTTTTAAACTTAATTTTTTTATATAAATTCCTATTTATTATTTTTTTTTATTTTGATTTCTAATTAAAATTTATGAATTATGATTATTTTTTTTAATATTTTAATAAATGGCATTTATAAATAAAAATATTAATATTAAAATAAAAGTTTAATTAAATAATTAAAATAAATATATTATATCAATCAATAAAAGAAGTTTCTGAAATTTTGAAAAATATTAATTAAATGATTATCATTAAATTATAAATAGTATAAAATCTGCGTTATCAATGCCAAAAAAAAAAAAAAAAAAAAAAAAAATAAATAGTATAAAATTGCTAAATATTACATTTAATAAATTAATAATTAAAAAATAAAATTTTATTAAAATTAGTAAAATAATTAAATATAAAACTGGTTAATTGAATATAAAACTTTTTTTATTTTTCTTGTTTTATTCTTTTTAAATTAATATTAAATAATATATTAAAATTAAATACATTTAAAATTTACTATATTATTTATTGGTAAAAAAAAAATACTGTTATTAATTAAAAATACAATTCCTGTTTTTGTAAATTTATTAACTAATTTATTTTAGCTAATAAATATTTTAACTAAGGAAATTTTGTAAAATGTTTTTTTAATAAATTTTCCATAAGCTTATCTTACGATCTTTTCCACCACCTACTAGAAAATGATCTTGAATTTCATTTTCAATTAAAGAATTATTGTTTTCATGTGAAAAAATATAAGTGAATGCTAAAGAATATACACTTTCTTTATGATATGATAATATTGCTAATGGCTTCATAGTCTTTGAAGAAAAAACACGTATTCTATAATAAATAAATAAAATAAATTATAAAATCAATATATCCATATTAATGAATTGAATTGCATTAGATGCATACTTTGAATCCCATCCAGCAGTAGCAAAAATTTTGGAATCAGATCGTATTTTAACATCAGCAATTCCAGAATACTTTATTTCGACATTATTGATTAAAGGTTCTTTTTCAAAGTCCTAGAAATCCACAACATGAATTATTAATAAAATTGAAAGAAACTTCGTTTTAATTGAAAATACTTACTTCATCAAAAATATATTTTACAATTTTATTGTCTCCTGCAGTAGAAATTGCAAATTTTCGATTCATTGAAACATCCAATGCTAATGCTAACGTTAATGTTGTTTTCAAAGAAGTTAATAACTTTTTTTTAAAATGTGTGCTATATCATCTTAAAACCGACCTGTTTCCTTATGTTCCTTTATAATCCATGATTGTTTGTAAGAAAGTAACTCATTACTAATATTATTGTTTGATTTATTAGAAGTTAATGTCCATAAGGTTAAACCGCCATTTTCATATACTGCTAAAATTAAAAACTTCGATTTGATTGTTGGATGTTGAAAAAATTTTATAGCCATGCAATACCCTTTATTATGATAATTTAACAAAATTTTCTTAGTAAAAAAAACAACCAAAAAAAAAAAAAGGTATTTGGACAAAACTGATACCTATTTCTTGTTTTATATCAAGTTTTAAGGTTATAATTTGTTGTTGAATTGAAAGATCCCATATATCAATCTAAAAAAAAACCACATCAAAAATTATCCTAAGAATACGAAATTACTCTAATACATACAGCAGTAGATTCTTTTGAACTTGGTACTGCGATCAAAATATCTTGATTATTTTCTCCTTTTTAAAAAATCTCTGTTAAAAATGTATACTAATTCTAGTAAACTTCATTCAATTATATTATTACCTTTAAAGCAATAATCAAATTTACAAAAATTCAATGAATTTACTGACAAACATTTTTCGAGTTTAGGTAATAATTCGTCAGAATCTTTCTGTTCATCAATTTCATCTTCATCATTCATTTCTACAATCTTATCTCCCGTTTCAGTAAAACTTAAAGAATTCTGGTCAATTTTCCAAACTTTTAATAAATTATCTCTACCGTGGCTTCAACAAAGAAATTAGACCATTAATAAACTAAAAATTTCAAAGAAAAAAAAAGTTTACCTTATCAATTTATCAGCTAAGACTAAACATTTTAAAATTCCTTTATTATGTGCCTTAAATTTCAATGCGGGACGTTTTATTTTCATGTCCCATATTATGATATTCCCTTCAGCATCCCTATTTTTTTTATGGATTAAGATCAATTGAATCAAAAATAAAAATGTCAAAAAATTTACCCAGATATTAATTTAGTATTGTTTTGATAGAATTCCAAATGATTTATCTGATCTTCATGTTCACGAAATATATATATTGGTGTGGGAGGAGTTGCACTCATTTTATGAATCCGAAGTTTTTAGTTTCTTCGGATACTTATCATTGTCATTATTATTTCAGAGTATAATATTTTCAGATCTGCCGCCAATCATCCGGAATTTTAGATTACCGATAATCCAGGAATTAACCAATCAAATCGATTCAAAAAAAAATATTTAGTTCGCTTTTTTTTCGCGTATAACGAAAGGGATCACATTTTTATAATTTACAATGGACACGCATGCAGTATATCAACTCTTCAGCGCAACATATCACTCTGATCCCAATGTACAGAAGCAAGCTGAGGGGCAGTTAAGACAGGTGATTTTCAAGTATTAGTGAGAAAGCAACATTAAATTGAATTGAAGCTCCGGCATGTTAAAAGATATAGTGTTTGCAAGAACGCAAGCATATATTTGCGCATAGGTTTTCTAATTCATTATACAAAACATGGAGAGATTCTACTCACTTTAGTTACTCAATTTTGCGCACAGACATCCAGGACACTTGCGGATAGCAAAACGCTTCCTATGTCCAGGATGGGATCCTGTGCAATTTTAGTTATTAAGTTGTTTTTAACACTTTATTTTCAAACAGGTGGAAGGTACACCTGGTTTTGTTTCGATACTTGTTCAGATATTAGGTTCGGAAGAAATTGAAGTTGCGACAAAACAAGCTGGTAAAGTTTACAATCAAGAACAATAATTTGTTTTCAATTTTCTCTATTAAGTTCTCAAATTCCATTATTATTCATTCTTTAAAAGTTTCAATATATCTTAAAAATCGGGTCAGAAGTTCATGGGTTTCCGAAGATGTAACGACACATAATATAATTCCAATTGATCAACAAGACCGCGATACATTTAAAGCAAATATATTGGGTATTTTGGTAACAGTACCCAATCCTGTGAGGTGCGGATGCATGTTATTAATTTGATATCTGATCATTTAATTGATTATAACTGTAAAAATTATTTAGGGTTCAACTCTTGGATTCTTTGAATCGAGTTCTAGCAAATGATTTCCCAAATAAATGGACTGATTATATGAATCAAGTTCACTCCTTTTTGGGAACAAATGATGCCAAAACGGCGTATGTCGGATTATTAGCTTTACAGCAAGTCATTAAAGTATATCAGTAAGTATCAAGTAATATAATTTATTTTTGATTATTATTACTTATCGTTGAATAATATTACATTCGTTATTAGATGGAGAATAGAAGATAAATCTCCCCTAGTTGAAATAATTCAATCCTCCTTCCCAATTACATTACAAATGGCGCAATCATTATGTAATGAGAATAGTTTGGATGCTGCTGAAATGTTGCGAATAATTATAAAGACTTATAATATAGCAATACAAGTAAATAAGCATTATATTTAAATCCTTAATTATCAGTTAATCTTTTAATGATAATTTTTTTTTAGTATGAGCTTGCAGAACACCTTCAAGACAATTCTTCTCTAGTTCCATGGGTTGCTCTAATGTTACAAATAGTGGAGAAAGATATTCCTCAAGAAATGTTGCCTGAAGATCTTGAAGAAAGGCAAAAGTTTATATGGTATCGAGTAAAAAGGCGATCGTGTCAAAATTTGAATAGACTTTTCTCAAGATATGGAAATCCAGCTCAACTTGGGCAATCCTCAACAAAGTATACGGCATTTGCCGAAAATTTTATTCAACAATTTGGTCCTCAAATATTACGTGCTTATCTTCAACAGACTGATCGATGGATTAAAAAAGAAATTTGGTTAAGCCAAAAAGTGTTATCCTTTTTTGCCGAGTTTTACAGGGACGCGTAAGTGACCTAATTAAAATGATTATCTTTTGAATTAAGAAATTTCATAGCCTTTTTTTTTTTAGACTTACACACAAATTAACATGGCAAATAATGAAGTCATATGCTGAAACTCTCGTGACACACTTTATATTTCCTCAGTTGTGCTTTTCTGAGGAAGATGAGGAATTATGGGTCGATGACCCAGTCGATTATATCCATAAGAAATTAGATCCTTTTGAGGACTTTTCTGCTCCAGTCGCTGCAGTCATAACTTTTCTTATGAATTTAGCAAAACATCGGAACAAATTCATATTTAAAAAGATTTTGAATTTTATTAATAATATTCTTGAGACTTACCGAGATGCTCCACCTGAATCTAAGAATCCACGTCAGAAGGATGGTGCTTTAAAAATGATTGGATGTCTTTCCGATTTAATCATGCGCAAAAAATCAGGAATTGCACATCTTATGGAGTCTTTTTTCACCACTTATGTGTTTCCAGAATTTCAGAGTCAATATCCTTATTTAAGAGCGAGAGTAAGCTTGTTGAAATAAATGTGTCATCTAATCTTTTGAAGATAATTTAGTTTTTAAAAATGATTAATATTGTTGAAATTAGGCATGTGATATGTTGATGAGATTCAATAAAATGGATTTCGAGAATAAGGCAAACTTAGCGGTTGCTTTTCGAGGAGTTACAACCTGCATGCGAGATACTGAACTTCCTGTTAGGGTTCAAGCTTGCTTATCTCTTCAAGTTATGATACAACATGAATCAGGTACATTTCTCTTTTATTCCAATATTATCATATTGTATTATGTACTTAACATTGTTAATATCTTTCATTTATAGTGAGAAATGCGCTTATTCCTAACCTTCCGATGATCATGCAAGGTATTTATAAATTAAATCATATATTTACTTTGTTTTTTTTTTATTTAACAATTTCAATATTTATAACTGTTACATTAGAACTCCTTAATCTTACAAATCAAATTGACGCTGATACCTTGTCGGGAGTTATGGAAGAATTTGTTGAAGTATTTTCAGAAGAGCTAACCCCATTTGCTATCCAACTTACTGAACAGCTGGTATAAGTTTAATAGTTTGCTTCTTTTTCATTGTAAAGAAAATATTAATATGATTTCATATTATACAGAGAAACACTTTTCTGCGCATTATGCAAGATTACCAAGATTCCGCTGCTGTTCCCGTGAGTGGTGAACTTGTAGATTCTGTAGAACTAGATATAAGTGATAAAACAATGGCTGCTTCAGGTGTACTAAAGACTATCACTACTTTACTTTTGAGTTTGGAGAGTACTCCAGAACTTTTATCTCAATTGGAAAATGCGTTGCTACCTGTTTTAACATATTCTCTTGAGAATGCAATTATAGGTGAGATTAATAACGAGAGAATGATAATTAGATGTTATGCAATAACTGATTTGATTCGCGTTTTTTTTTAATATTTCAGATTTGTATGAAGACATCTTTGACATTATCGATACTTGTACATTCTCCACAAAACAGATTTCACAAACAATGTGGGGAATTTTTGAATTACTTTATAAAACATTCAAAGATACAGGCATAGATTACATCGAAGGTATTGTTAAATGATTTCACTATTATATGATTTTCAACTAAATTAACTTTTCACATATTTTGTTTGATTGAATTCAGAAATGCTTCCATGCTTGGATAATTATATATTGTATGGAACTCAATTTTTCATTCAAAATACTACTTTACAAAGAATGATATATGATATTATTGAAACGGTAAAGTTTATACAATATTTTAATAAATTTAATTATTATTTCACTCTGTAATGAAATTAACGTTATCGTAGGTTATGACAAGTGATCGATTGACTGAGAGCGAACGCATCTGTGGCTGTAAGCTTATTGAATCCGTTTTATTAAATTGTCGCGGAATTGTAGATCAGGTACGCAAGTTAATATATTTAGAAAATACTTATGCGATCTAACATTTATTCTATTTTAATTATTACTTAAGTACGTGGGACCATTTATTGATCTGGTCTTTAAACATCTATCTAACACAAAAAGTACATCTTTGACCAATTTCAGATTTTATTGCATTGAAGCTGTAAGTTACAAATATTATACTACATGATTTTAACTTTGAGATTTTTATTGTAACTAATTTTAATGATTTCAGGTGATAAACTGTCTATATTATAATCCACTTTTGACTCTTCATATTTTTGAAGAACGCAATTTAACTCAAACATTCTTTAGTATATGGTTTGAAAATATCAAAAAGTTTTCACGTGTCCATGACAAGAAGTTAACAGTTGTAACATTGTGTTCTTTAATGGAGATACCTGTTGAACAACTACCATCCATTTTACAAACCGGTTGGCCTCAAGTTTTGGACGTAATTTTGACTATATTTAAGTCTTTGCCAAAAGCTGAAGAAAGTAAGTTCTATAACTTTATGAATATTCCATTTATTCGTGATAATTAATGCATAATTATTTATTAGATCGAAATGAAATCGAAAAGATGTACGATAATGAAAGTAGTGACGATAACGATGATAATGATAGAGAAACTGAAGGAGAATCTGAAAATAAAGGTGAACAAGCAGCTGGAGACGATGATGGATGGGAAGGTAATATATTTTATAAAAAGTGTGTATATTTGAGATCATCTTACTTATAATTATCTTGTTGCATAATAGATGATGATGACAACGTGCAAGATGATGATACGGAATACTTGGAATTTTTGGCACGAGAGGTAAATCATTTTTTACGAGATTTTGTATTACTCTTTGTCTAATCTTTTATGATTTTAGGCTGCAAGAAAAACGATAGCGGATAATGAAGATGATGACGACGATCCATTGGAAGAGGAAATATTATTCGAATCACCATTAGATAAAGTTGATGTTTATATTAAATTTCACGAAGTTTTTGTTGGTAAGATATCATTTAGATCAAGGAGTGTCATTTAATAAACAAACACAAATCAAAATTTTTTTTTTATACTTAATCTACTTAAATTTTAGGTGTCCAACAACATTATCCGACTTCGTATAATCTTCTTACGAAAAATCTTGATACAGAAAAACAAAATTTTATAATGAAAATATTTAATATAGCCGATGAGAGAAGAAAAAACTTAGAAAATAATACTAATGAAAATGATAATAATTAAAAAAAAAATAACCTCATATGTATTAGTGATTTAATGTATTATAGCTTCATTGTTTAATTTTGACTATGACATTTATATAATGATAAAATAAAGCAAACAAAATTAACTAATTTATTAAAAGCATTTTAAGTGCACAAAAATTAGGCCGTTTGACAGACTTTTTAAAAATGATTATATCTCATTGAATTTACGCTTTAGGGTTGACAGATAAAATATCTAAAAAGCTTCTAAAATGTAAATGTGAATAAATTTTCATCTATTGATAAGTTAGGTAATGATTTTTATGATAAGTAGACGTAAAATGGTTTAACATTCTGCATGTAAAAATTAAATACTTTTTTTGGTAGAAAGTGATTTTGTATATTTATCATTGGGTGTTTGTGATAAATTGTTGTGGTTAAAGAGAATTTTCACACCAAACTTGAGAAATAATTAGAGTCATTAATTAAGTGGCAATTTATCATATTATCTAATAAGATATATTGAAATGATGTTATTTCCTATCTCGGAAACTTATCCTTAAAAATATATTTCATCATTACCACCATCGCATTCAACGAGATCACGTTTAAAAAATCTGCTACATGAATATTTCTTTACTTTAATAATACTAGATGTATTATTTTCCACATTTTAATAAATGGCAATCCTTTTTTTTTTTTTTTACATTTGAACCGAAAGATATTTCCGTTTCGTGTTCTGAACACTTGCTTAATAAACCACCAATAAGAATCAAAGATCATAATCTCTAAAGTTTTTAAAGTATCTAATATTCTTTTTGCGTAAAATAAACTATTTAAAAATTAAAATAAGCTAAAGAACATTAAGGCATAGAAGTTAAGTTAAATTTACTATTAAAGTGGTCTATTGGAATCACACATAACATATAATTTTACATGAATATTCGAATATCTTGATTTCAGTAGTAAATATTGTTATTCAATGGACTTTGCAACTATTGCAAATCAAATATGCATATACAATACTTTTCAAATGAATTGTAGAGAACCTAAATCCAAATATCAAAGGAAATTTTGTATATTTATCTCTCATTATTTATATAATTAAACCTTCCTTTTTTTATGTACACTAATTAAACAACTACGTCTCAAACATGGATTAAAAAGCATTTGGAGTTTTTTAAAATGGAACGCGTTCTTCCAAAAGTAGAAATGATGATCCGCGATTCAATAAATCTGTTTTTATGGTTAAAAAAAACGAGATTCTACACACCGATAGGAATTAACGTGAAAGGATTGTTTTTGCGTCAAGGAATTTATAAAGAGATATTCATGATTGTTTAGGGTTTGGATAAGGAGAAAGTTGATGAACGAATAGTATGACAATTATTTAAATTTCAATAAACAAGAATAATCGAAACAAAGAAAAGATTCATTTAAATTTTAAATGTCGGCTTTCTCAGCCGGTAAAATATATTTATAAATAAAATTTTTTGCAGCAAAAGCGCCCTTTAAATATAACATATTTAAAAATGAGAACCAATTTTTGGTATTATGATTTGAACAAATAATATAAGTTTTATTCGTACCTTATCATGATATATTGCACCAACAAGTGCTCTCAATGCTTTTCCTGAAACACTTACTTCTCCCGAAGGTTGTATTTCTCGCCCTTCCTCTTTTGCCTTAATCACTTCTGCTTCATTTATCTAAAATTAGAGAATAGGTTTATATATCTAAAAAGGTGGTAAAATATTTTCAAGATTTGCAATTACATTACCGGAGTCCAGTGTAATAATTCGTTTAATCCTAAATTTATTCCAATCTTCCCAAGTTTGTCCAAATCAATTGTGTACAACTTAAGTTGATCTTTCAATTTTTCCGGTGGAACTTTATCTATAAAATGTTCTGCTGCATAAAGTTGAATAACCTTTTCACCTTAAAAGAAAGCGCAAAATTGATTTACTAATGATTGAAAATAAAAAAAAAAAAAAAAAAAAATTTTTTTTTTTTTTTTACCGAGGAAATCTAATCGTTCATTTGTAGGTGAATTAACCAATTTAAATGATTTATGAGTACAAACTTGATGTATCAAATTTGAATCGGAAAATATTAAATCAAATTTCTGACAAAAATTATGATGTTTATCTTTAACGTGAATTGTTTTAGTTGTAACAGGTCTAGTAACATTTCGCTCTGTTTGTTTTACGTGTAATTGTCTTGCTTAAATGAGAGAAGAAAAGGGAGAGAGGAATATACATATATTAATTATCTATTAAGAAATCTTGTATATATATATATATATATATATATTATATAAAGAAAAAAACATGTTATTACCGAAATTTGTTAATGAATGGTTTAAAATAATTCTTGAATAAAATGTTTTTAATAACATCTCGTATTAATTTATTTTTATTTTTGTTTTTATTTTTTTTTTTTTTTATAGCGGATCGAGAAAAAATTTGAAATAGATTATCGTAAACAAATATACGATTGGTTGTACTGTACTGTACCCTCCTATAATCAAATAACCAATAGACATGAAAATTTACATGAAAAATTGTAATTGCAAGTGAAGATATTTGTATGCGATTGAAGAATTTATCTTGATAGAAATCAAGATGATCTTGACCGTCACGTTAAAAGAAAAAATACCATTATATCACGTTAATGAAATCGGTGGCTTAGCATCTATAAAAAAATAAGAATCTTATCAGTAAGAAAATTTTCGAAAAATATCTTATCACAAATGAATACTTCTCGTATATCATCTTTAGTTAATAAATCGAACTTTATTAAGCATGTGAAATTTAATGAATTATTTATTAATATAGAGAAAAGAAAATTTTATTCGATATACTCTTCTGTTAAACCCGAAAACACGGAAATTAAAGAATTAGTAAATCAAAAATATAGAATTGTTAGTGGTATAGTGTTAACAAGATCCCCACAAATTCTTCGAGACTTACACCCTTTTGAAAGGGAATATTATTTATATCAACAAAAATTAGAACAAATTCATTCACAACCCTTTCCTCAAGATTTTTATTTTAAAAAAGGTAGCATAGCAGAAAAGAGGTGGAATAAAAAAAAGGAACAAGATAGAAAGAATACTTTATCAATCTTTAGTAATTTTAATAATAATTCTGATACTAATAAGAATGAAGAGGGAGAAGAAGATATCAACGATGAAATTAAAAGTTTTGGTAATGTTGAAGAAGAAGAAATTAAAATTGCTAGTAGAATAACTCAAGACGATTTAAATAAAAATCTTAAATCTTTGAATAGAGCATTACAAAGGACTTTATATCTTATAGTAAAAAAACCAAGAGATGAACATGCTTGGCAATTTCCTCAAGGTGGTGTAAACAACAAAGAAAGTTTAGTTCGGGTGAGATTCATCGTGAATTTATTAAATTTAAAATAAATGCATAAAAAATTTAAAATATATGTTCATATGTTTTAATAGGCTGCTGCTAGAGAATTGGAAGAGGAATGTGGTAATAAAATGGATGTTTGGTTTGTAGGTAGAAGACCAATCGGTTATTATAAGTACGCATATCCGAAAGATTTTGTTAGAGAAGACAAAGATATTAGAGGATCCATGGTATGATTCATATCTTAAATTTCCTAATATATAATGAAAAAAAAGATAATAATAAAATTTTTTTTTTGCTAGGTATTTTTCATGAAAGCTCATATATTTGCAGGTCAAGTACAAGTAGATCAAAAAGAAATTGTAGACTTTGCTTGGGTTACAAAACAAGAATTGAAGGAGTTTGTATCTAGTAACTATTATCATGCCGTTAAAGATATGCTTTCAGAAGTTTAAAATCTTTGTGATTATAAAAAAAAAAAAAAATTGTAAACTGACTTATTATTTATATTAAATAATTGTTTTTAATCTTTTAATTTAATTAGAAAAAGTTTTATCATATATACTTTCGAAGGAATAAAAAATCCATTTGCTGACGTTAAATCATAATAAAAGAATGTCAAAATTATTTAAACTTCTAAGAATTACATCTCATTCATTAATTCTATATTTTCTATTTCATCATCAATTCCACTGAAAGTATAAATTAAATTAAATTAATTAAATTCCTTTTCAATAATTTGTTGATAATCATCACTAATTTCATCATCAATTATTTTATGGTCTACATTATTATATTTATTCAATAAATCAAATAATTTAGGAAAAACTGTCTTATGCACATCTGATGCCCAAAGGAAATCTAAAAATAAAAATTTTTTTTTTTTTTAAAAAAAATATATATATATATATATATATATAAAATGCATATAAATTTCATTCTTAAACATTTTCAAGTTACTTACCCAAATGTTCATAAGGTTGAATTTCTTTTATGAATGCAGGTTTAGGTAACTGTTTTAAAAGAATATCAATATTCACTAAACTATCACTTCCACCATAAAATACCCCAATAGGCGTTTTAATTTGTTTAGTAGGAAATTCTTGACAATAATGTCCCATTGCTGTAGATGATGAATATGGAGGTAATTCATCATACATTTGAAATTTATTTGCTCTAATAATTTGAAACCAGTGCTAAAATATATAATAAAAAAGACATTTTAATTGAATTTTTTTAAAATTAAATCTTAAATCGATTTCTAGTTGTTTTACTTACCACTAAACTTTTTACACTCGTAAAACTGTATAGATGGGAATATGATACGGATTTTTGTTCTTTGGTCATATTCTTTCCATCCCAACCAAATAAGAATTTCATACATTTATCGAGAAGTTCAGTGTAAATGGGTGGGGATAAAACTTTTTGCCAAAACATTGCCATTGTTAAAAATGCTTTACGTCCAAAGAATAGGTAAACAATGTTAGGTGAAGCTTTAATAAAAGCATCAACAATAGGATTTTGCAAACCTAAACAAAAAAAATAAAATAAAATTTTTAATTAGTATATAAAACCATTTCGAAAATTTTGATTTTAATTTACTTTACCTACTGGACTAGTGGCAGGAGCCAATGCGAGAAAGAGATTAACCTTTTTGTTTAATGATGGGTTAATTGAAAGAGCTGCAAAAGATTGTGCAGTCCCTTGTGAAAATCCAATGTATGTAAGTGACGGTACACCAGTTGTCTCGAGAATATACTAGGAACGATCATAAGTATAATAAATTAATAATTTTAATAAAATAAAATAAAGAAATCTTGTTTAAAATATTTACATCAATTGTATCTGGTAAATCAAAAAGAGCAAATTCATCCATGGAATATTCCCAGAATTGACTTTCATTTGGTTTAAACCTTGTGTGTTTCATAGAATACTTATTGCCGCGAGCATTTCCTAACCAAACATCATAACTAAATAAAAAAAAAAATAATTATTTTAGGACAAATACAAAATCCACCATGAAAGAATTTAAAAAAAATATATACCCTGCATTAGCCAACAAGAAAGGTAATTGCCTTTCCTCTTCCATATTACACATCCATATCTCACTACACATCATAAGCCCATGATACAATAATACTACTGGCTTTCTCTCTTTTGTTAAATATGATGAACGTGAAAAATTCGTTCGAATGGTTGAAAGTGGAATACCACATTTATTGAATACAGATTTAATATGTGATTCTGTTGTTTTATCACCATAATCATCATCATCATCATAACATTTTCCGGTTGGTATACGATGAATTCCGAGGAGATAATTATCTCGAGTTTTTACCATATGTTCCTCCATAGTATATCCCCTAGTAGTTCATTAAGATTTAATATTTAATTTTCGATAAAAATGATATCAAATCGAATTATTGAATAATTTAGATATATACCAGTACTCAACCATTTCTCGAAAGGTGGATGAATATTGAATGATTTTAGCAGGATCCGTTCGAGTATCTTCATGTACCATCGAGTATAACCTAATTAAAAGGAACAATTTCGTTTTTTCTCGTTAATAATTATAGAAACTAAAAAAAGGAAAATAAGTATTTACTTCTGACTTAGACTTCTAAGATATTCTAAAACGAAATTAGGCAAACAATATGTAACTAAACGAACTGAACGTTCAAGGAACAGGAAAAGCAATCCAATTACCAAAGCCTGGTAATCTCGAAAATTGAGTCGACCTATGATAGGAACTTTCATGTTTTTATATTTTTTTTTTTTTTTTAAAAAAAAAAAAATGATGAAATTGAGGGAAAAAAAAAAAAATCTGGAAGTTTTTCTTTTAACGTTCAACTCGATTGAACTTACTATAATTGTGACAGTGCATTATTTATACAACGTGCAAATGATACATTTTTGTCGATGAATGACATAATAAAAAGATCTTTCTTATTATTATAATTGTGAAGTAAGAGTAAATAATGTATTCGCATTTCGCAGGTATTTTTTTTTTTTTTTTTTTTTTGCATTAAAAGGTAAATAAATAAACAATTATAAATTACATCACGCCAAGATCACATTTAATTAAATTAAATCATAAATACGGTAAATGATTTTGATCTCTAAATTTTAACTTTTCGACGTTGTAACCATTTATCTATACCTTGCCTAAAAAACCTCTTTTATAATAATATCACGAGAATGAATAATATTGACATTGTACTCGGTATATAAGAGTATATAAGAGCAAATATCATAATTGTCATAAACGACAAAACCATATTATTATACGTTGATCTGACTCGTAAAGCATCATCATTTATCTTTAAAGAGCTTAGTCACAACAAATTTTTAATAATTGCAAAATGGCGTATGGTGATCATAATATCAGCCGTCATTTAGGTAAGCAATATGATTGGTTAGATTTGATAGATTAATTTGTTTAAAAAAGTAATTTTCCCATCAAAAAAATATAACCAGTAAAAAAAAAAATGAGGATGAACATACTTTCTAAACATATTCGCATACATGAACACTAACAAAAAGTTTGGAATCCTCCCTAGCGAAACCGACAAAATTAAGCATTCCATTGCTGGAGCTGTTGCAGGCTGTGTCAGTTCTATTGTAACGTGTCCTTTAGACGTAGTAAAAACTAGGTTACAAAACCAAGGCAAAATTGATCATAGTATACCCTCATATAAGGGTACAGGAGGTATACCTTTTAATTATTTTCTTTTTTACTTTTATTTTATAAACAATTAATTTATCAATTTTTCATTTAGGGACTTTAAAACGTATATGGGTCGAAGAAGGAATTCGTGGATTATATCGTGGACTTGGACCTACATTATATGGATATCTTCCAACTTGGGCTATTTATTTCAGCGCATATGATTATTTCAAAGCAGCATTAGGAGTTCATGCAGGTAATAGTCGCAAGATATTTATTTTAAGTTTTCAATTCATAATTTAATTTAATTGAGAGAGAAAAAATAAGTGAAAAATGTATAAAAAAAAAAAATGAATACAAATAAAAAAGGGTTAATCGCATCAATTGCTTAATAAAAGTGATTTATTATGGTGGAATTAAATTGTTGAAAACAAATGAAAGGTGGAAATTATAGTTAGATGTATTGAATGAAATAATGTACGCGATTTTTTTTTTTTTTTTTATTATTTTTTATTCTATGATTGATATAAATTATATTATTATTATATTATTATTTGAGGCAACTCTTTTTTTTTTCTAAGCAAGAACTTAAGACAAAATTATTATTATTCCTATCTTTGAAATCAATTTGTGATAGGACGAACCGGAAATCACCAATGGGTTGTGCATATATTCGCGGCCATGGGCGCAGGTGCCACGAGTACTATAGTCACTAATCCATTATGGGTGATAAAAACACGGTTCATGGTATTTGTTAATAATTAAGATAATGAAATAGTATAGCGCATAATTCTTTTTGATTTCCGTGTTCATTTTTCGAAAAAAAAAAAAAATATATATTTTCATAATCTGATCGATTGTTTGCAAATTAATCTTTTTGAAATAATTAAATATATAGACGCAAAATGAAAGAACTACATACATGTACAAGAATACATTTCACGCTTTTAAAACAATATATGCAACTGAAGGAATTAGAGGATTTTATAAAGGTCTCGGTCCTTCATTAATGGGTGTAAGTCATGTTGCTGTGCAATTTCCTTTATATGAAAAATTGAAAGTTTGGCTGAGTAAGTTAAATTAATTTATTTCAATCATCATCATCTAAAAATTTGACATTGATGAAAATCTGAATCTTTTTTTTTTTTTTTTTTTTAGAAAATCCTGATAAAGATCATTTATCCAATCTTTCAATTTTATTCGCATCATCAATTTCAAAAATGGCTGCATCAGTAGCAACATATCCACATGAAGTAGTTCGTACACGTTTACAAAATCAAACATGTGAACCATTTAAATATCTTGGAATAATACATTCTGTAAACGTAATAAGACATGAAGAAGGCTGGTTAGCTTTTTATAAAGGAATGTCAACAAATTTATTGAGAACTGTGCCTGCAAGTGCTCTAACAATTTTAACTTATGAGATATTAGTTAGAAGGTTAAATGCTAAAGGTAGTTGAAGGAGGGATTTATTTTTCATTTTCATTTTTTTATTTTTTTATTATTTTTATTTATTATTTCATGAAAACGGGTAGGTAAATAAAAAAAAAAAAAAAAAAAAGGTAATTTATTAAAAAGGTAAATTATTGGGTGGAGCATGGACACTCTGGTAGTATTATATGTGTGTATAGGAAATGGCAGAAAAATAAAAAAAAAAAAAAAAATTGCATATAGGACTCAAATTATTAATTGAATGGTTAAATTAATAAATTAATAAAAAATTTATCTTCTTAGTTGTCATGATTAAACTGATAACAAGTAAATTTTTTTTTTTTATTAAAAAGATTAGTTATAATAATTGATTTACAAAAGAATAATTATAAATAAGTTCTTTTCTACCATACATTATTATTTGGCTCTAACATTTTATTAACAAAACGGGAACACTCATACATATACCTTTAAAACATGAAAAAAATTTTTATAAATAGATATTTTTAACGAAAATATTTAATCTAATTCAACTCTAGATTGAGATCCACCAGATGATGATCCAGCATTTTGTGGAGTAAATAGAGAATTCATAAGATCTTGGAGCAAATTGAATTGTTGTGGTCGTTGTATTCTTATATTGAAGAATACTTCTCCAATTTTATTTAACAACTAAATAAATGATAAAATATATATTAGATCATTACCTTTTTTCTTTTTTTTTAAAAAAAAAAACAGTAGATTTGAAAGATACTTGCATCATGAAAAGAAGGTTCAATCGATAATTCATTTTTATACTTGTCTCTTAATTCGGTAAAAAGATCTGCAGCATCTCTTTGAACAGTTAATATCAACAGTTGCAAAAAGTTTAATAAAGATAAAGAGTAAATTGGAATTTCAATTGATTCCCCAGTTAATGTTGGATGATATGGTGCAGTCCCTGATCTTATACTAGGATCTAATTCCGCAATAAAACTATCAAATGAAGTTTTTGCTTCACGAATGCTTCTAAGACACAAATATCTATAATATTTAAACAATTTTAGTTTAAATATTCGATTTTGTAAAAATATATTTCTCCTTGATGATAACATACTGTAATACTGCACGGGCTATATAAGCCCCTCTCTTGGATGGATGTTCCTTTCCTGACCACTCGGCCAACATTTTCCCGTATGATTTACTACTTTCTGCGTTACCAGCAAGGAAATGTGGTTCAGCTTCATGGTACATTTTGTCTAATAAAATGAAAATTTTTTAATATATTTACGTATTGGAAAATAGATCAAATAAGGGCCCAATAAATTATGATACCTTTCCAAAGTAATTCACCAACAAAATGATGCAATTCCGGATCTCCGGCAGGATTTTCACCAAATTTTACTGACCAACTGAATTATATTTTGTCAAATATTAGATATTTGAAGAATAAAAAGCATATTTAAAAGGATAATTCGTGTTCACCTGACTGCCACGTCAATAAATCTTTTTCGACCAGGTTCATTGGACGGGAAAAGTTCTAGTAACTGTATTATCCGAGCTTTATAAAATAAAATAAATATCTAAATATAATAAATTAAATACGCGATAAAAAGATTCAATCTGAGAAAACGAAAGTACATTAAAAAATGATTATGTTAAAGCTTAAATACCTCTCGATTCTTCTGTAACCGGCATTTCTTCTTGGTTGTACGCGTCAATCAAGTACAATGATAAATCAGTGCCACTACCAGTTTGATTATGTTTAAGCAAGATTTCTGCACCAGAAAATAAAAGATCGATAGCACTCATATACTTCTTTTGTTTGATGTACCTTAATTTAGAAGCAATGAAGAAATAAAATGAACGAACAGTAATAAAACGATTATATTCCTTTGTTTATTATATGTCGAGACTTACCGTCTACAGACAGTACGATACATTTGATGGGCTTCATAATAATTTCCTTCCTCAACAGAAACTTTAAGTTTGTCAAGAACTTTATCCGTACCTTTCACGTTTGACATTTTTCGATATTTTGTATGTTAAAGTATTTTCTACACAAAGTAATCTTTTTAATGTATTTTCAATTGTCACAATAATCACTTGATTGCATGTGAAATAATGTCAGCTTTTTTTGGAACATTATTATCAACGTGGATCACTGCTCATATGTTACTAAACGAAATTCACATGATTATGATCACGTGTAAATAATCAAAATCTTTACGTATAAAAGATTAATCCTCTAAAGAAAAATAAACTTATTGTTTAATTATGAGTTATCCGACGCTTTACAATACAGTCAAAAATAGTCGTTTCCTTTACGGTCTTTTGAAGCCAGTTGCTAGTTGGTATACAAATGCTGCAGGATATAGACAACTTGGTATGTTATCATATTAGAATATTACATACATTTTTTTTTTTTTAAAAAAAAAAAAAAAAAAAAAAATTTATTCACCGACTGGTATTTGGGATTCATTTCAACAATTAACAATTGCTTATAATTAAAGGTATGAGATATGATGATATTATAGCTGAGGAAAGTACAACTGTACAAAAAGCGTTGGAACGTATCCCTCAAAATGAATATGACCAAAGAACTTTACGCCTTCGCAATGCATACCAACTTAGCACACAAAACATAATTCTTCCTAGAGATAAATGGATTAAACCCGAAGAAGTATGATTTTAATTTTTTAATTGTCATTAAAGGTTAAATTCATGGATTAGGATGTTATAATTAGGAATTAATTCTAATTAATATTATTGTAATTTGAAATCACAAAAACATCCTAAATGAAAAAATTGGAACCATATTAACATAATCCAAATTTTTTAAACTCATAATAGGATATAAGATATCTCTTTCCATATGTTGAACAAGTAGCTGTTGAAGAAGCTGAACGGGAAGCTTTTGAAGCAGCTAAAGTTATACGCAAATAAAAAAAAAAAATATTTTTTCTCCAGATTATTATAAATTATTGCATATTATAGGGTAAATACTTAATATACCTTTGCCTAAATCTACTTTTTTTATTATTTATTTATTAATAGAATTTATACTTCAATCAATTTGTTTTTTTTTTTGTGTGAATGCTCGAGCTGTAGCAGGATTAATGATAAAACACTCGGCCTGTGATTGCTCTAATGCATGATCACGAAAAAAAAACTGTCTTTTAATATATAATAAACATTTGTACCTTTTATCATTTGTCAAATAGGCCGATTCGTTTCATTTAAAAATTTGTCTTATATTATTGTCGAATTTGAGTCTATAAGCAGGAACTTTTGTTATAAATATATAATTTCTGAATTTCACACATTCTAATAATTTTAAATTTCTAAAATTTCTATTAAATAGATTCTTAGCGATTCCCTAATAAATTTGTACTTATATAACAAATCGCTTTAAATGTAGACATATTCTTTGTTCATTGTAATTACAACAATTAATTTTACAAAAATTATTTTCCTTCTGCCACTTTGATTAAATTTCAGTTATTTTTGAATGATACGATGCAATTAATGATATGATGATTTCAATTCAAGATTATCTTGGATGGATAACAAATGATTCACAGTTTCAGAAAGAAAATGCGGTTCAGTCAGGTTGTCTACAAAAAATAAATCACATATTGATAATAAATTTTAAATAAGGGTTGCAATTCTTGACTAAAGCTGGATTTTTACCTGATTTTACTTATCAACTCGATTACATTCTATCAATATGAATAAGAGAATAATTCATGCCTGACACATAATTTGCGGAAAAACGCCAATAACTGCTTTACTCAAACTTAAGAAATAAAATAAATACGCGATTTAATAGAATTCATTCAAAAAAAAAACAAAACCAAAAATGGCATTCCTTCGCATCAACGATAAATCTGTCACATTGTTGATTTGCATATGCTTAGATAAGGTTTCTGACCGAAAATACAAGATCAATGGCACTCTTATATTTCTTTCGTTTGACGTACCTTAATTTCAGGAGAGCAGTAGTAAACGAATATATTCCCTTGTTTTCGTCAAAAACTTATCGTCTATAGATAGTACGATGGATTTCATAATAGTTTCCTTCAATGGAAGCTTTTAGGATTGTCAAGAAACTTTTCTGCATTTTATAGTTTTTTACATTTTTACAGAAAATGTCAATTATCACTATTATCACAATTCTCATTTTCCTCGTGATCTTATTTTATTGTTGCTTATCCGTTAAAAATTTTTCACTGCCACAGAATCCTTAACCGTATCCAAATTTTTTTTTTTAATGGAACGATGGAGAATCTAGATTATTATAACGCAGCATTTAATGAACGTTCAAATATTTTTAAAAGAGCAATATACTTGTTATTATACAACATTCGTCGAATATTGAAGCGACGCTTTTTTATAGTACTGGTGTTATTTTTAATTATTTTTCAACTTTTGACGGTGTTTCACATTTATAGCGTGACTGTAGCAACAATAAAATATAAAACAAAGAATTATTTATATAATAATGGTTGGTTATTTTGTTCATTAAGAAAAGAACCAATTTTATATATGATAGATACACAGAAAATAATGGCAGTATGGGAAACTAATTGTAAATTAGATAATGTTAATATACAATGGTATGAAAAATCAAATAATAATAAAATCAACAGATCAAATAATTTAGAACCATTAGAGATAGATAACTCTCATTATGTATATAAAGGAATAATAGGACCTATTACAACAAATGGGCATTATGAATATGAGATTATACATTCTTTAGATACAAAAATTATTTCTTCAGATTTTCAATTCTTTCCTTCAGTTCCCGGGGATTCTAATTTAACATATCCAATTCAAATTGTTGGGTTCGCAGATAATCAATATGGGTTAAGTGTTTTTAATCGCCTCGTTCAATCAGCATCACAAAGAACATCACCAAATTTTATAATACATGCGGGTGATGGTGTACAGGAATATAATAATTTACAACAATGGCAAACAGATTTTTATGATCCTTTGACAAATTATGATTTAGCACAACACGCACCAATAATTTACGCTCATGGTAATCATGACTTTGATCCAAGACAATTATATGTTTATACGACAGATACACCTTGGTATTCGCTTACGATTGCCAATACTCGCTGGATCGTGTTAGATAGTAATATCGATGATATTGACCAAGATATATGGTTATCTAATGAGCTTTCGTCACCTGAAACAAAAAATAAAGATTTTAAAATAGTAATAGTACATATTCCACCTTATATGGAATTTTGGGATCCTATCGCTTGGCATGAAAAAAAAGAAAAGCATTGGGGTGAATTCGTTCGAACAAGATTTGCACCATTATTTCGTGAACATGGAGTAGATTTAGTAATTAGTGGTCATCAACATAATTATCAACGAGGTCAATTTAATAATACAGTTTACACTATTATTGGTGGAGCAGGAGGTGAACTAGATTTTGACAGAGTAGAAGATTGGTCTTTTTATAATATTGTAAGACAAACTCATCATTATATTTTGATAGAACTTTGGTCGGATAAAATAATTTGGAAAGCATATAATCTTGAAGGTTCTATAATAGATAGTTTTGAATTAGGAAAAGGATCGTAAAAGTATTTAATTTTTATGGGAGGAAAAATTTTATTACCTAATGGCTATTAACTTTGGTGAAAAGTTTCACTAATTTGCCAGTATATATTCTACTTACACGTAATTCACATAATTATTTAATTTATTAGTTTATAAATAAACTATTTCAAAGTTTGAACTAATGATAATGAACATTTAATAAATATATAAGTTTGGTTATCGCACTGATAATTTAAATCACAAATAAAGCAGGCTGTCTTATCCGACGCATTATGATACAGTCAAAAAAATAGGCGTTTCTTTTACAATTTTTGAATCTGGTATGGTATAGACAACATGGTATGTTATCATATTGGAATATATTTGTAGTTTTATTCAACACATTGTAGATCTCATTTTAAATGGTAACAACTGTTTAATTAAAGGTATGAATATGATGATATTATAGTTGAGGAAGAGTACTGTTCATCTGTAAAAGTAAATTAGGGCGTGTTTTCTCAAATGAATATAACTAAAGAATTTTACGCCATATCAGAACACATGACACGAAATTAGTAGATCTAAACCTGAAGACGGCTGTTTTAATTCGATTTGAATCATGAATTTAATCAATTTAATTTTTAATGCTGTTTTATGTCATATTTACAAATTAAAAAAAGATCAATTAAATTCAGTTGTTGTAATCACAATAAAAAGTAGACTTCATATTAGAGGATATATCTTTTCATGTGTTGAACAGGTGGCTTACGAAGAAGCAGGATGGAAAACTTTAGCGTAACTAAAGTTATACGTAAATAAAAATAAAATAAAATTTCTTCGGATTTAATTATATAATTTGTAAGGATAAATACTGAATACACATTTATTCAAAGGTCTATTTTATCATTGATATTTCTTTTAGAATCTTTGTGATAAAATGTATATTTTCTGAATGATACTACAGTGATTCAATTATTCATTTTTACGAAATATCATATAAATAGTTTTATTATAAATATTATAGAAAATTTGGATTTTAAATAATGAATACCAACTATCTCAATTTGACTGAATTTCGTCAATGTAAGCCGTTCTCAATATGATTTGATTGTGATGCCATTATGCTCAAGCATTACGATAATAAATAATGATCTTTTGGTATTTTTTTTTTCTGTTTTCATCTTGCTAACGCTAAAAGACAATAACTATTAAATATATAATTATAATATTGAATTGAATTAACGGATCCTTTTTTTAGAAATTTTAAGAACTTCATAATCTCTTGCCATGCAAAGGAAACAAACAGTTATCTATGAAAGTTTTAAATTCACCTTTATTAATTTCTTTTTTTTTTTAATACTGTAGGATTCTTTCTTAATCGTGACACTATTTCTATTTCTATTAGACCAGCTATTACTTCACCTGCAGCCACACCTACGAACAAGCAACCCCACCTACTCTCACATCAATTTATAAAATCTATTATTCTTTTAAAAACTTCTTGCATTAAAGTAAAACAATAGTCTTTTATGGTAAAAATTTTCGAGGATTCATTATCGTTATAATAAAAAAATAAAAATTTATGAAAGGCGCAGTAACAAAGATCCGGTCAAACTGAAAAATGATTGGATTTAGTTTTTAAAGTTTAAATAGTTTATCTTTTTGTTTTTAGTTTATTTGGGTTTATGTTTGTTTATCCTGGTAACCTGGTTCTTAGGGCGTTTCGATTGTTTATTACCCCCAATTTTCGTGTAATAAAGAAAATTAGAATTACTATATTAGTGTTAGTGGTTTGAGAAAATCGCCTTTCTTTTTTTACTAATTTAAAAAAAAAAATGCTATTTCACTTTACCACTATATGATAAATTTTTTTTTTTTTTTTTTCCGTTATAAAATGACTCGAAATTTCTTCACCCAAAAAAAAAGAAAAAAAAAATAAAAAAAAATAAAAAATAAAAAATAAAAAACTTTCTATTATAAATAAAATTCATAAACCTTGTTCAAAATCACAAAGTAATCAAAATGATCTCACATTCACTGAAAATAATTTGCAGCATACCGTTATTCAACCGGAACATTCATCTTCAAATATTAATTATAACAATTTGTATGTCAACCCTTCCAATAATAATTTTTCAACATTTTATGCAAACAATAATCACTTCGATCAACAACCTAGTACTTCTAATGAAAACATCGCAGTTGTCTCGTCGTATGCTCCTCAACACTATGTTGATCCGCAGCAACCTGTTCGCGTTGAGGACACCGCACTTAACATGATTACTATCAACCCTTCTCAATCTGAAATTCTTAGTTTTGATATTCCTGGGTTTAAAATTATCATCATACCTACTTTTTCTCAACAAGATAATACTTATTTGAATTATTCTTCCTCAGATATTTCGAATACCCAATTTACTCAATTTCAACAATAAAATTTTTTGAATTATGATATAACTTTAGTTACGCTTAATTTTTTTTTGTATTTCTTTTTAGTTCTTTTATTTTTTATTACATGTATTTATTATATTGTATTGTATCGTTTTTATGTCATTTAAATAAATTTATTTTTTATAAATCCATTTACTATGTGAATAATAACTTCGGTCCATTTATAAACGAATTTAGGAGGAAATCATTTACTTCTCCTCACTTACGAATAAGCAACTCCACCTATTATCACATCAATTTTAAAATCTATTATTCTTTTAAAAACTCATAAAATCGAAACCACATCGTGACCGAGTCGAAATTACATCATAAATCTTACAACCAAGGTTTGGTCACAATCGTCATGTATAAAGTTTAAGGAGATCGTCATCTAATTTACAAAATGTCGAATCGACAATTTTGTAAAAAAAGAGTCTGGATCCGTTAATCCGGATATCTGATTTTTGAGTTTATCCGGATTATCCGGGCAATATCCAAATATCCGCATTATAGGTAATTTTTGCTGTTTTTTAAATTATAGCTGATTTCATAATGTACACATCATTTGTAATTACATTCGGTAAAACTCGGTAAAACTCAGAAAAAGACAAAAGTTATATCATTAGATTCGGAGCATTGATTTGAGTGTAGCGATATAGTTTTTATTTCATTTATTTTGTCCTCTACCGAGCTTTTCCGAGTTACTCTTGGCGAAAATGTGTCCTGTATATTATGAAATCAGCTGTAAATATAGAGAATGATTATGTCCGCACGGCATACTAACATATATCCCCTGGTAAATAATAATTAATAATAATAAAGCTTCAAAAAATTAGTTCATTCATTTGAATTTTCAACAATAACTTTTAATAAAAAGGGGGATAGTGTGAATAAATTGAAATTAAATTTGTCCTTAGTTTCATATATAAGGGAATATGATGAATGTGATCATCGAGAAAATAACCGATGTACAGTACATATACTGTAACTGTTTCTAGATCGACCACATCAATAGTCTTTTAAAAAAAACCTTTTTTTTTTTTTAACGAAATAACTTTTTATTTTTGTCATTTTCCTAGTGACATTTTCATATTAGCTCTTGAAGGAAATTATCACTAACAAAAGAAAATATTAGAATGTAACACTTACTATATCAATATCAAATGAAATGCACATAATACCCAGTTAATCGGTACGTAGCAGTAAACAAATTTATCGATTTAAAGCTAAATTTAACATTTCGATTAACTAATTTGCTTTACTTCTAATTTACATTTAACAATATTGATATGTTTATGTAAATCTAATCATAATTATTCGGGAAAAATACTACCAACTAAACTCCAATTTTGTTTGCAAAATATTAATTGCTCAAAAGTAGGTGATAAATTGATACGTCATACGTTTGGCCGTTATAATATTTTCTGCATCAGAAAACAAACGCTCGCTAGCGACAGACGTTGCCGGGATAACCGAATACTTTTTTGCCAGCTGAGACAAAATTGGAAAACGTTGCTCATGTGAAGCCCACCATTTGAATGGATAAGTACTAACATCAACTTCTTCAATCATATACTGTATATATATTCCTCAATTTCATCATATCTTTCACGACGATGACGATTAGCAAATATATTCTCGAGAAGCAGATTAATAGAATTATTAGGTGACGGTGATTGTTGTTGTTGAATTGAATCTAAGTCTTGCCTCTTTTCATTATAAATTTCTCTTATAAGAGCTTTTGTTTGATTTTTTTGTGATTCACTTGCAAAATTGAGAGATTTGCATCTAAGGATCTAAAAATGCAGCTATCATTCCTTCGTTTTGAGGTACTGTACAATCCAATTTAAATTTGCCGGTTTACTGATCCTTTACTAATAAATGTTAAATACAATGAACTTTATACTGAATCCATATTGTGGAAAAAAGTTAACAGAATATTGACTTTAATGTTAAATACATATACTGTATGTTGGTACATTTAAATTTTATTTACTTTTTGATAAATAGATCCAAAGAGAAACTATTGAATTTCAAAATCGGCGGCTAAAAATAAATAACAGCGGTTTAACTTTACAATTATAAACTACAAAGAATATAAAATTATAAAGTAAAATATGTTTACAGACCCCTGCGAAAGTAATGGCGGTCAGTTTTTTTTAATATCACATAAATTTTATAATGAAGTTATGAAAATTTTTTTTATTTTCAGAAAGAGGAGTCAAAAAATACACATATTTATTATTTAGTAAACATTGGATTTGACCTCTATCTGCATCAAAACATGCTTCAATTTGGTATTATCATTAATAACCTCGCTATCAATAATTATGAAATTATTTCACTCCTTTATAAATAAATTGAGAAAATAGCTTGTAACATTTTTTCCTTTATTCGTATTACCACTTTCTTAATATATTGCATCAAGATCTGGGTTTTAAATTGAACAAAAAAAAAATCATTATTGAAAGAAAATTTTCATACCACCTCAAACATCATGGATATAATGCCGATATAATTATTTTATATCTTTAACATAATAAAAAGCTCACTAATGGCTTAAAAAAAACATTTGATTAATCAAAAATACACATATTTCAAAGTTTCATGAAAATTAAAAAAAAAGTGAAATGATGATCATTTCGATTCTGGCAGTATTTTACAAGCTTAATGCGACATTTAGAATAAAAATATTCAGAATTTTAGCATTTTTTTTTTTTGTAAGAAAGAGATATATTGCTTTATAAGAATGCAAAAAATTTCCAGCTCGATTAGAAATTTCCTAAAAATTTGTTTCATAAAAAAGTTACTAGTCTTATAAGTAGAATTTATTGTATTGTAGGTAATAAAATAAAAACAATGACTGTATTTGAAATTTACTTTTTTTTTCATTGCTTTTTAAATGCGCATATCGCTGTTCAATTCGGTATAATATCAAATTAAGAAACAGTATTCTCACCGACATTACTTTCGCAGGGGACTGTTGTTTACAATATGTTTATGGATACATTATCGCCGTTTTCAAAATGGTGCGATTTTCGATCACATGACAACGTGTTACAAATTACGCGAATTTTGCATTTTTTTGCGAACTCTTTTTAAAATTTATAACAAACGTTGCGAATTCTTTTTACAAATATATACTATGGGTCTTACAGTTACTATATTCTGAGTTTCATAGTACTAAAGTAGTTCTTTACCTTCGAATTCTCAAAAATATTACCTCTAATAAAACGAATTCCCGCGAATTTTTGCGAATTTTCGCGAATTTTTTTAGTTTCTCTTTTTTTTTATTACAAAATACGCTTATATTATAATTTCTTAAAGCAATATTAGATTAAGGATGGGAAAAAGTCTAAGTGAAGATTTGAGATGGCGAATTATTTATTGTCAAGCTGAGGGTTTAACGCAAAATGAAATTGCTAAAAGAATGTATGTTAGCGAGTCAACTGTTTATAAAGTCTGTAGAATTTTTAAAAAATGGGGATGTGTAAAAGATCCATTTGTTGGTAAAGTGGGAAGGAGAAAAATATTATCAAGACAAGATATGCAGGTAATAATTATTTTGATGTAATAACTATATATTATTTTTTATCTGAGTTTATAATTTATAGGTATTGGAAAGCTTGGTTAAAGACAAAGTAGATTGGTACCTTGATGAATTGGTACACGAGATGGAGCAGAGAATAGGAAAACTGGTTTCTATTCCAACATTATGGCGTTCTCTTAAATTTTGTGGTATAACTAGAAAGAAAATACAAAAAGCATCAAAAGAAAGAAGTGATATATTGCGAGGTGTTTATTTATATAATATTGGAATGAATTATACTGCTGAACAACTAATTTTTATTGACGAATCTGCGAAGGATGAGAGGACACTTACCAGATTATATGGCTATTCTTCTATCAACACTAGAGCAAAAAAAAGTGTTGTTTTTGTTAGGGGAAAACGTTATACTATTTTACCTGCCCTATCTTTAGAAGGTTTCATTGCTGTTGATATTATGGAAGGGAGTTGTGATAAAGAGAGATTTAAAACTTTTGTTTTAACACAATTGGTAAATAATTTATATTTATATCATTATTTAGAATTTTTTATTAACAATATTCATTTGTTTTCAATAAGATACCTCAAATGAATCCATATCCGGCTAAACATAGTGTATTAGTTATGGATAATGCACGTATACATCATGATGATGATTTAGTTACAGCAGTAGAAGACATTGGTGGGAAAATACTTTATTTACCGCCCTATTCACCAGATTTAAATCCCATTGAAACAGCTTTTTCAGCGTTAAAATCTTGGTTAAAAAGATACAGAGATTTTGCAAATTATTTTGACCCAATATATTTAATTTTAGTTGCATTAGCTCAAACTACACCAGATATAGCAAAAAAATATTTTGAAGAATCAGTTTATTTATAAATAAAATAAAATTTTGAAATTTATTTTCATTTATAATGTGTATATTTATTTGTAATACCATTAACTTTTATTGAATTATTATACTAATAAAATGAAATATACAAAAATATATACAAAAAATGTAAAATATGTACTGAAATTACTCATATTTTTTTGCCTCATCACGCAATATTTGTCTACGTCCAATAATTGTTACACCCATTGAAATATATTCAGATTCTGATAATCTTGTAAGTTGATTAACAAGAATTTCCTGTTCTTCAAAAACAGATAAATAGCATGTAAATTTTCCATCTCCATATTCTTGATCTAGGTTTTTCAAAAAATCTTCCATACTTGGTATAGTTTTTTTTGTTAAATTGTGATCTAATGATGTTTGTGAAGAAATTGATAAACTTTGATCTGATAATTGTGAGATAATTGAAGATCTTCTTGAATCATAATCAGAATGATAATATGGATATGATGAATAATACATTTGTTGAGGATAATAAGAATGGTAGGGATATTGAGAATATGTTGTCATTTGAGAATTATTAATGAAATCATCAGTAACATTAGAAGAATTTCTTTTAGTTACTTTTACTGAATGCATCATACTAAACATAGCATGATTAGGAGGAGTATCTAAATCTGTATTTTTATTTACCTATAATAAAAATAAAATAAATTTAATAATATTATAAAATTTAAAACTTGTAATATATTTGTAAATACATACAATTTCTTTAGCCCATAAACTAATTGCAAAATTAGTTAAAGGTAAATGACGGTCCTCTTTAATAAAACAGTGTTTGTGATTTTGAACATCACAAATATACTTATCATTTAATTTTATTACATAAGAACCAATCAATGCTTCATTTTCATCCAAATCTGCTTCTTTAGGTATACGCTTCTTTGCACGTTTTTTTGATGGCGGTTGTGATTTGGACTTAGTATTTTGGGTATCATTATCTGATCCTTCATCAGATTCCTGTTCTGAAATTTCATCACTCTATAATTTTATTAGATATATAATAGTTTTGTAAATAATTTTCAAAAATAATAAATACCTGACGTGATTGTTTCTTAGATGCTTCTTTAAGTGTAACAACAACTACTACTTTTTTATTTCCTGTTGTCATACTTTGATAATCTTTTAAAAATTCATCAAACGCTTCTTCGTTACCTAAAAGTGTTCCAGCTCCACTCTCTGAATATGATTTGTATGCTAAAGTATATTCATTTTTATATATTAATCCAACTTGTTCACAGATAAATGACTCAAGTTTATCCCTAAAATCAATAAAGGTTGGATATTCTAAATTAAAGCTAATTATTATAGCAGGCAATGTTTGTTTGTTTTGTTTGATAGACATGCGTAATTTGAATTCTATTTGCGGTGGTATAGATGGTGTAGATGGTTGAGAAGAAGTATCATCAGTTGGTGAAGGAGGAATGATAATAAATTTTTTATCTTTATCAGCCGCTTTAATATCTCTGTTAATTTGACTGTTGCATGCCGAGCAAAGTATACAATTACATGGCTGTTCCATATTCAACTTATATCCATATTTTTGATTGCTAAATGATAAAGCAATTTTTATTTTTTCATGTATTTTATCTGGTTTGTAAGCTAAGTTTCTAAAATATGGAACTTTTTCAGTACGATTTTTTTTGGTTGGTTTGACCGTTTTGTTACAATCACAATTATTTGATGTCAAATCTATACCACAATACATGCATATTTGACATATAAAACACACTCCAATTTGGTAGTTTCTTGGTGGAATAGAAGACATTCTTATATACACTTTATACGCGAAATAGATTTTTTACGCGTCAAAGAACTCAAAA
This sequence comes from Rhizophagus clarus, assembly GCA_015698045.1. Lineage (NCBI taxonomy): Eukaryota > Fungi > Glomeromycota > Glomeromycetes > Glomerales > Glomeraceae > Rhizophagus > Rhizophagus clarus. The sequence goes on along the minus strand of BLAL01000338.1, from coordinate 1,101,227 downwards.
AAATTTGATTTTTATTTTAAAATCTTATTGGACAGATCACAATGTTACACAGATTTTGGAATTCGAATTCTTTTTTTTGTTGACAACTCCTCAAATTTGAAAATCGCACCATTTTGAAAACGGCGATAAATTGCTCGTGATACAAATGATGCATGTGATACATGTGATACATAACTAATGTTTGGAATAATTTCCTTTTTTATGACTTCTAAATGATAATCAAAAAAGTATTAGTTTTGTAAAAAAAAGTTTTTTTTTTTTTTTTTTTTACTTATGAGGTCATTTAAATCTTTTGCGAAACATCATCTTTTTCCGTTATATAAATGACTCAAAATTTTTCATCCAAAATAAAAATAAAAAATAAAAAACTAAAATTATAAAATAAATTCACAAAATCAACCATGAGTCAAAATACTTTACAAAATAATCAAAATGATCTCACTTTTACTGAACTCAATAATTTGCAGCCTACTGTTGTTCAACCCGAACATTCTTCTTTAAATATTAATTATAACAACGTGTATGACAACCTTTCCTATAATAATAATTTCCCAACATTTTATACAAGCAATAATCACTTCGATCAACAACCTAGTACTTCTAATGGAAACATCGCTTCAACTTCAGTTGTCTCGTCGTATGCTCCGCAGCATTATGTTGATCCGCAGCAACCTATCCGCACTGACACTGTTCCCACTGAGAACATACTTAACATGACTACCATCAACCCTTCTCAATCTGAAATTCTTAGTTTTGATATTCCCGGGTTTAAAATTATCATTATACCTACTTTTTCTCAACAAGATAATATTTATTTGAATTATTCTTCCTCAGATATCTTGAATACTCAAATTCAACAATAAAATTTTTTGAATTATAACTTTAGTTACGCTTAATTTTTTTTTTTTTCTTTTTAGTTCTTTTATTTTATATTTTTATTTTTACTTGTATTTTTTATATTGTATTGTATCGTTCGTTTTTATGTCATTTAAATAAAACCATTTTTTATAAATCCATATATTTACTATGTGAATAATAACTTCAGTCCATTTATAAACGGATTTTAGGAGGAAATCATTTACTTTTCCTCACCTACAAATAAGCAACTCCACCTATTCTCACATCAAATTTTAAAATCTATTATACTTTTAAAAACTTTTAAAATCGAAACCACATCGTGACCGAGTCGAAATTATATCATAAACCTTACCATATCGTTACAATAAGTTTAAATGTATTAAGTTGACGCATATTAAGGAGATCGTTGTCTAATTTAACCGGGTTATACAAAATGTATTCGAATCGTATCGTAAATTTTGCATTTCCGAATTTATAATTAAAATATTTATTGCTTTTTATGGTGATCACTACCCCCAGTAAAAAAATTCATGTTACACGTCTTTTATTACAAATAGAATCGTATGCGCGTTTAATGTAAAAGTAAGTAAAATATACAGTATTTATTTATTTATATTATTATTCATTATCATATTTAAAACAAAGCATTCGAAATTTACAAATTAGGATTATAAACATTGTTAAATTTTAATAATGACATTAGACGAATACATACATTCATATTTATAAAAATTATAATTGCTCCCATCTGTCATTGATGACCTACACATATACGGAATCAGTAGACAACGAAGACGAAGAAGTCACTAAAATTGCTAGTTTTACATCACGCTTTCATATAAAAAACATTATTCATTCTAAATTTCTAATATGCTTGTAGAGTACCCATCAATTTCACCAGAAGGTGTTGCCACTATATTTCACATTGCAAATTGGACATTTTAGGTTTCAATAGAAATTCTTATGGTTAAAAAATTACTAATATATAATACTCAATTTAGATATGGACGGTGGAGGAATTCACTTAATTAAAAATTCACAATATCTGATATTCAAGTACGTAAAGAAGGGCGATATTGTATAGGAATTTAAATTTGCCGATTTACTGATCCTTTACTAATAATTGTTGAACACAATGATATTTGTGGGAAAAGTTATTAACAGAATATTGACCTTAAAAAGTTAAATACATATATGTTGGTACATTTAAATTTTATTTTACTTTTTAATAAAACAGAAGCTATTGAATTACAAAATCGGCATCTAAAAATAAGTAACGGCGGTTTATCTTTATAATTTTATATTCTTTGTAGTTTATAATTGTGATATGTTTATATAAAAAAATAATATATAGAAAGAAATAAGTAAGAAAATTTTTAGTATTTGTTGATAAGCATAGTCCATTTAGGAAGTAATGAATTTCAGCCTCAAGTTCTTTTTTTTAACCAAAAAAGTATTAACTTCCAAAATGAAAGATAGTAAGATGATTTACTATAATAGCATATACTAACTATCAATAGGTTGATTGATTTTCTAATGTTACCGTATAACAAGTGATACATTTTTATAATCCGTAAAAAAATACAAACGATACATGTGATACAAGAACTTCTGATAGGTGGATTGATTTTTCTAATGTTACCGTATAACAAATATTATTATGATACACTTTGTAGTACAATTGGAAAGATTTGAATAATCCCTGTTTAATGAGATTTTTTTATACTCTTTTACTTAACACTATATGTAATAAATTTTTTGCGAAACATCATCTTTTTCCGTTATAAAAATGACTCAAAATTTTTCATCCCAAATAAAAATAAAAAATAAAAGCTCTCCATTATAAAATTATAAAATAAATTCACAAAATCAACCATGAGTCAAAATACTTTACAAAATAATCAAAATGATCTCACATTTACTGAAAATAATTTGCAGCCTACCGTTATTCAACCAGAACATTCTTCTTCAAATATTAATTATAACAATTTGTATGTCAATCCTTCCAATAATAATTTTTCAACATTTTATACAAACAATAATCACTTCGATCAACAACCTAGTACTTCTAATGAAAACATCGCAGTTGTCTCGTCGTATGCTCCGCAGCACTGTGTTGATCCGCAGCAACCTATCCGCACTGACACTGTCCCCACTGAGAACATACTTAACATGACTACCATCAACCCTTCTCAATCTGAAATTCTTAGTTTTGATATTCCCGGGTTTAAAATTATCATTATACCTACTTTTTCTCAACAAAATAATATTTATTTGAATTATTCTTCTTCAGACATCACGAATACCCAATTTACTCCTCAATTTCAACAATAAAATTTCTGAATTGCGACACAACTTTAGTTACACAATTTTTTTTTATTCCTATATTTTATTATTGTTGTATTTTTTTTTTATATTGTATTACATCGTTGTTATGTCAATTAAATAAAAATTATTATTTATCCTTTCAAAGCTTACTAATATTTATTATACGTGAATAATACCGTAACTTCGGTCCATTATAATAAACGAAATAATTTCAATTTTAGGAGGAAATCATCTACTTCTGTAACCACTAGTCCATTACGAATAAGCAACCCGACCTAATCTCACATCAATTTTTAAAATCTATTATTCTTTTATAAACTTCTTGCATTAAAGTAAACAATAATAAATTTTTTGAGAATTCATTATCGTTATAATGAAAAAAATAAAAAATTTGTGAAAGCGCAGTAACAAAGATGGATAACCAGAGCAAATCCTTTAAAATATATTCCTGACAGAAATTAAAAACTCAAACTCACTTTATATACTACCTATGTTTTATATATTTGAATAAAAAATAATAAACATATTATTAATAAAAGTTACTTCGTTCGAGAATATTATATTTTACATATCATAAACTTCCGAAATCTAAAATTTTTATATTAAATTAAAACTATGTTAAAAGATTATATATGACCTTTATAAATGGTAAGTTTCAATTAAGTTAAATTTTAATTTAAGTTTCAACTTTTATTTTTTTCAAGCCAGAAGTCAATAAAGGTTGTATACTACCGATGAACTTTTGTAAATTCTGGATTATAGGTTTAATTTATATCTTCTTTGTGATATTGGAAATAATATTTATAAATAAAATCACTAAAAAAATCAGTGTACGCAAATGCTTTTTCATATTAAGCAAACTTTATGAAAAAAAAGAATGAAATAATACTAAAAAGTTTAGTATATTTAAACTTTTTATTTTAATAATAACACTCTTAAAAATAAAATAGCATGAAAATAAAAGCTAAAGAGCGGTTTTTTGATATCACTAATGCGAAATATTATATAGGCGAAGTCTTTGATATAATGGTACATAAAATTTATAATTGGTTGACTGAACCTGACTTAATACTTAAATATGGTATAAACAACCTTACAACTTCATTGCATGATATTCATTTTATTATTTTAGGATATAAAATAGGAGTTGCGGCCTAAATGTCATTTCCAATTCCATTAAAACTATGACCTTGGGTCATGGTCTGTCATGGTCTTGTCATTGGAAAAAACTATTGGACAAATAATCTGATTAATCAAATCTATAAAAAGTTGCATAATACTTTTTATTATTATCAGATTCGTTAAAATTGCAATAGAATTTACTTTATATACAGTACAAAAAAATAGATTCGTCTTTTATACGGAATCTATATTGAGAAATATGTTTAAATGCTGAAAAGATACAGAAAATTGTCTAATTCTGTATCTTTCAGTATTATAAACATGCCTTTCAGTATATAAACGTATCTTCAGCACAAATTCCATATAAAAACGTATCCATTTTTTTTTATAGGGCGGAACATAATTTTTATTTATCGAGTTATTAGGCCTGTTCTTGTTGGAAATTTTGATTAGCCAGATTTTGATCACATGTTCGGATTGGTCAGCGATCAAAAACCAAATGAAAATTTAATTGTTTTCAAATGGATAAATTTTTTGAATTAAATGTAAACTGCAATATGCATAGATATAATTTTAGTAAAACTGACTACAACCATTAGTTTGTACAGTATATACAAACTTATTATATAAATCTAAAAATCATTTTTATATTTTATTTATTATATTTACTCCTTTATTATTACAATGACAAAATTATTATGAACTTTCTAAAGTTTGCTAAGAATATAAAAATTATTTTGGACATCATATCTGAAGAAATTTGTAAAGTTTTTCAGGTTAATAGTAAGTTGATTTACTTGTTAAATGTTAAAGACATGTTATTTTTATTCAGTGACTAACTTTACTTTTTTTGAATATTAATTAAACCTTCATATTATAATAATTGATCATAAAAATATGATACTTTAAATCTTTTAAATCCTTTATTTATATCTATTTATATAGTAAACTCTGAAAAAAAAGATTATAAGTACTTTTTCTAATGATATATTAATAATTTTTAAATATAAAAATTCATGAGTTTAACTAGTATTTCATTAGTATTTTTATAGATCTTCAATACAAAAATCTAAAGCCAATACTACTTTACAGTACTAATAAAAATTAGATGTATCAGCCAGAACAATCCTTATATAAAATATTAAAAAAGAGATTTAAAATGCATTATAAATATTATTTAATAGAATTTTTGATAAAACATTTATATTAATAAAATATAATAAAATATAATTGTTGATAAATTATCAAGCACAACCCATCATGTTGATAATAAATAAAAAAAAAAAAAAAAAAAATAAAAAAAAATGTTAATAAAATAATCAATAATAATCAGTAGTCATTTTAAACCACTTGTCAATATTAATTAAAATAATTCTATATAATTATAAGTTGCCAGTAACTTTTTTGTTAAAGAGTTACTGGTAACTTAAATTAAAGCTTTAAAAATAGCTTTTTTTGAATTTATAAAGCCAAGAAAAATAAGCAATTCTTATCTGTTATTTGTTCATTAAAGAAGATTTTTATATATAAAGTCTGAAGTATTAATCAATATTTTGTGATTTTCTGGTAGAAAATAGTTAAATTAATGTTGATTCAAACTAATCATATTTAGTAATATTTGCATTCCTAATATTTGTTTAGTAAAACTGAATTTTATTAAGTTTGATTACTTAAGTTGAAGTTTTGAATCAGTATATATAAATTTTATAAACTTGTCATAACAAATAGCATTAATAATAAATAGTTAACAAGATTGGATTTGAAAATTTAATTATTTGATAGCTTTATAATATAAAGTAATATTATATAATGAATATTTAATTTTAATTACAAATATAAAATAAGTTTATATAATCTGTAATCTATTTATAATTAAAATATTGATCTTTTTAATTGGATTTTTGAACCAATTTAATAATAATATATCAATAATATTATATTAAGTTTATTTTTTAAGGAGTTAAAAAAAAATTCCATAAATTTCTCCTGAACTTTACTTTTATTATTACAATACTATAATAAACTTAATAGATCTAAATTATCAAGTAAAATTAGTTTTTACTTTTTAGAAAAGAGAGAAATTTGTTAAGAATAATGCTTGCAGTATAGATGCCACCCAAATCCAAAATAATTTGGGATTATGGCAGCCCAAATGTACAAATCCAAATTAATTTATAAATTACATATATAAATTTTGCAATATGTACATTTGGGATTTGGGAATTATGGCTGTCAAAATGTACAAATTAATTTGGGATTTATTTAAAATAATTTGGATGGCATCTATAGCTTGCAGTATCTAAAACATTTTTTTTAATTTTAAATGAAATTATAATAATATATTTAGTTTTATAAAACTCAACTTTAAAAATTGAATCCTATTCTTAAATTTCAAATTTATTTATCTTTTTTTAAGACTATTTTAAAGAAATTATTATAAAAAAATTATTATATTTAAAAATATCAAAAAAAAAAAATTATAATAAGATTAATATGTTATATTTGAGTTGATCAATTATTACAATACAAAACTAATCTTAATATTTATTTAAATTAAGTTAAAAACTAATTTAAATTAACAAGTATATAATAAAGAACAAAAAAATTTAATCATAAAAAATTATTTAATAACATACTATATGCAACATTACAAAGTAAATCCTGTAAAATAATTTGTTATTTTTCTTCTATTTCACAATTTTTAAAAACCAAGTATAATTATTCTCTTATTTCATTATTTTTAATTAGTAAATAATTTTTAAATTTAGAAATTTCTTATTTTTCAAAATTAAATTTATTAATCTTTTTATAAATATCAAATATATTTTGGTTATTATAAGAAGAAATATAATAAGTTAAATATATATTATAGATAAGAATATAAAAAAAGTAAAAATACAGGATTTTATCTTTGATTTAAAATGCTAATAGTAGAAGATGTTTTTATTATTATATATAATTCAGAATAAACTTTTATAAAACTTTCATTAAGAATAAATTTAATGTAAAAAAAAGCAGTAAAATTAAACTTCTTATTATTAGCATTATAATAATAAACTTTATAAATCAAAACACATCAGAACTTCAAAGTAGTTTCTTATTAAATATATAATATAATATCATTAAAAAATTCAAGTTATTGTAAAATATATTTTGTTATTTTGTAATGTTTATATATATATTTTTATTTATGATACTTTTAAGAACATATATAAAAAGAATAAGATTATATAATAAAAAATTATATTATTAAAAATTTAAAATAATAATAAATTTCAAAAAAAGGATATGATTATTATAAATTTCACATAATTTTTAATTGCTTTATATTATTTTAATGGATTTTATTTCCATTGTTCTAATTAATTGATGATAAATAGAATTTACTATTGAAAAATTTTTATTCTTAAATTAATAATTAATAGGAAATGGTAAAGTATGTTATTAAATAATCTTAATATTCAATTCTAATTTGAAATACCTTAATTTTAATCTAATTCTGATAAGAAATTATAGCATTCAATTAGATCAATAGATGTAAATTAATAAACTCATCTTAATGTAATATATTTAATTAATAATGAACTTCAATTAATAAAATAATTTTAAATTACAATTATTTTTTAAAATAAATTTAATTCTATTAAAATAAATAATATTTTATTTTTAATTCCTATTTTTAATAACTATTAATAATAGTCTAAGTAGGTTTCATAAAAAAGAAAATGTTACTTGAAAAGAGTCCAAGAAACCAAAAGCCCAAGCTTTTCTTCAGCAACCTTCTACTGGAAAAATGGTCAAGCGATCTGCAAATGAGAAATGTAGTTAATTCCTGATTTATAATTTATATATTTTTCTTTTATTTCATTTAATAAGTTATATAAATGTGCTAAAAAAAAAACTCTTCCTGCTGATTGTTACGTCCATTTTTTAGAAAAAATTTTTTCAAAAATAATTTTGAAAAATAGTTAAAACTACAGTAATCAAAGTATGGAAAACAATTGTTTTGTTTACATACTTATTTAGCTACTCAACAGAAACAATTTTTAGAAACAAGAATGGTAAAAAACAAATGGAAACTGAGGACTCTTTACTCACAGATGTCACAAAAGAGATGCTGATGATGGGTTTAAAGATCAAAACGTCTACAGAAGTTCTTACTGTTCAATAAGTGTATAGAAAACAAGTAGAAAGAGTCATCCAAGTAACAAGAAATAAGTTCTAGTTATAGCACTTACTAGGATTTTTTGACGTAAAGTATATTTTAGAATATTATCAAAGCTTTTAATTTTTTTTCACTGGGTTTTATTAATAATATAGTCCTTCTTTTATGTAACATAATGCAGTTGCAGTTATGTTTTGTACTGCCTATTTTTAAGCTGTTTTATTTTAGAAGTATAGGGTATTCTTTCTTTTAGTTTACTCTGAAAGTTTCGTTTGTATTTTCTTTTTGTTTATTTTTTTATTACACAAATTTTTTATTGGTTAATTTTGAAAGGATGGGGTTTATGTGAGGATGCTTCCAGGCAGACTGAGGGGCATAGTATGTGTTATTCCCTTTTCAATGGGACTGCATTATAGTGAATTAGTATGTACAGTATGGCTGCATATTTTAACAAAGGGTCATAGTGTCCCATGAGGAAAACATCGCTGTATCTTAAGTACTTTGCCAAGGGATAGCATATTAATGATTTTTTAATTATTAGCTGTCTTATCATAGAGGTTAATAGTGTAGCAATACGAGTCCTAAAATATCAGGAATTTAAATATGATATAATACTCTGTAAATTTATGAAAATCTGTAAAATTACATAATTTTATGACATAATATTTCATAAATTTACGGAATACTATAAAATTACGTAATTTTATAATGTAATATTTTATAAGTTTACAGTTCATAATTACTTTAAAATATTATGGTCGAAATACACTGTAGTTTTATGGGTCCATAATTTATTTGAAGTATTACAGTCAAAATACTCTGTAATTTTACAGATCCATAATTGCTTCAAAGTATTACAGTCAAAAAATGCCGTAATTTTACGAGTCTATAATTGCTTCGAAGTATTACAATCAAAATACACTGTAGTTTTATGGGCCTGTAATTACTGCGAAGTATTACGGTCAAAATACACTGTAGTTTTACGGATCTGTAATTACTTCAAAGTATTACAGTCAAAATACTCTATAATTTTACAGGTCTATAATTGCTTTGAAGTATTATGGTCAAATTCAATTTTGGCATTAGTTATATGATTTATACCAAATCACTGATTGGTAATAATCTTTTTTTTATATATCAAATATAAAAAAAAAAACTTTTTTTTTTAGGTGCCTCTTGGACTTGGACTTCAGTCTTTGGATAATAGGTTTTAGAAAATGGTGAGTTGAAAGGCTGAATGGGATTTTTTTTATTTAGAGCGTTACTAATGATCCCTTTTTTTTTTTAGACGTCTTCTGAACTTGAACTTCAACTTCTGACTAATGGGATTTGAAAAATGATAGATTGGAAGAACCAAATGGGAATCTTTTTTTAATTTAGAAATATTACTATTGTTTCCTTTCTTTATGACCTCTTGGGTAATGGGACTTTAAAAATTAGTAAGTTGAGAAGGTAATTGGAATTTTTTTTTGATTTGGGAATGCTACTAACATTCCCTTTTTTTCTTTTTCTTTAAAGATGGAAGAATGAAATAAATCTGATGATTTTATAAGTAAGGAGAGTGTAAAAGGTATTTTTTTTTATATTATTACAAGAAATGATACTAACTTTCATTTCTTTTTCATTTTTAACGTTTCATTTTTTTCTCTTTTGTAGTTTCGGTACTGTAAGTTTTAAAGTTATAACTGAAAAATTTTATTTTATTATTATTTTTTTTAAAAAAATCTTTCTGTTAAATGATGTTTCTTTAGTTTTTTTATAGATTTTAGCGTAAGAAGGTGACTTAGGTGAGTTTTGAAATTATTCAGTTGTAGTACTTCAAATTTTTTTTATTTATATTTAAAAGGAAACGTTAACAGTTAACTAACGTTTCTTGTTTTTTTTGTAGTTTCAGGTTCTAATTTTGGTGTAGATAAATGGTTAAGTTTCATAACTTTCCATTACAAAACTTAATATATTCTTTTTAATATTAAAAACGTTAACTAATGTTTCTTTCTTTCATTTGCAGGTATTGGGTTCTGTTTTAGTAATGAAGAAATGAGTAAGTTTTTGTAACTTTTATTACAAAACTTTGTATTTTTTTTTTATTTAGATATTAGAAACATTGATTAACATTTCTTGTTTCTTTTGTAGATTCTGGCGTTATGGTGAGATTCAAAGTCATGTATGTACTTCAAATTTTTTTTATTTATTTTTATCATTAAAAGAAATGCTTGTTTGTAGATTTTAGCATTAGACGAATGACGAATTCTGAAGGTATTAATACTTTAAAATTTTTTTTTATTTGTTTTTTAAAAGAAACATTCCTATCAATATTTTTTTACTCTAAATTTTTTTAAAAAATATTTCTTTTATTTCTTCTGTAGGTTATGGCTTTAGTTTATGGAATATAGTGAGACATTCTAAATAACGTTATTAATTTTTATTTTTATTTTATTCATATATTTAGTTATAGTTGTATATAATGATAATGTTAATAAATGAAATCAATATTTTTTGATAATTATCAATTATGTTATTATTTTAAGTTAAATTTCGTTATTTTATTATTTTGATATTTATCGCTTGAGTTTAAATCTGATGATTTATCAAGGTTTATTCATATCGATATTAAGTATATGTAAATATGTAAATATAGTAAATATTGCTGAAATGACTGACAATTAAATTATAACAATTGTAACAATGGATATTTTGTATAAAAATCACAATTTTTGTATCACTTCTCCATTACCATTTCATTCTACATTAACTTTTCTATCACTATTTCATTCCACATCAACTTTTCTATCATCATTTCGTTTCATATCCCATACCATCTATTCCCATCTTCATTTCGCCTTGTATCATCAATCCCACCTCCATTATGTCCTGTATCATCAATTTCTATCACTACTTCACTCTGTATCATCAATTTATATTTCCATATCATAAATTTCATTTCTATTTTCAACTTCCATAAATTTTTCTCTTATTATTTTTTCTTGGATGTTCCTAATCTTTATTTTTTTTCATTATCTTATATTTATATTTATCATCTTTCATTTTATCATCATATTTCGTTTTCCATTATCATCCTTCGTTTTGCATCATTATTCTTTGTTTTTCATCATCATCCTTCATTTTCCATTATCATGTTTTGTTTTTCTCATTTTTTATTATCACATTTCATTTTCTATTTGCTTTCTATCATCATATTTCATTTTCCATCATTTTCTATCATTGTTATTTTCCATCATCACGTTTTGTTTTCCATTGTTTTCTATCATTATATTTTATTTTTCTTCATTACCTTTCATTCTCCTTTATCACTTTTCAATCATTTTTCGTTCTCTCATCATTTTTTATTCATTTTTGTTTTTCTTTATTTATTTTCAATTTATCTTTTTTCCTTTTTGCTCATTCTTTTTGTTTATATTTTATCTTTTCTTATTGTTTGGCGTATTTACAGTTTATAAATAAAAGTCAGTAATTTTTTATTAATTGAAAAAACTGGCCAATAAAAATTTTTATAAATCACGTGATACAAGTCATGTACAAATAGAAATAAACATTTTTTATTTACGCCAACTTAGTTTTTTTATGCCCATTACTTCACTTCATAGTTTTTTTACACCCATGATTTCATTTTATAGTTCTTTTATATCTATTACTTTACTTTATAATTCTTTTACACCCATTTTTTTATATACTTTACTGTTTATATTTCTTTTATAGAAAGCCAGATTATAGAAATGAAGACAGACTTGTTGTAAGTATTATATAGTATTACTGTATATAGGGAAAGAGTTAGGCTGTCACTTAAAGAAACATAGAATATTTCTTTTGTTACAGAACTTTTGGAGACTTGGGCATACTACATGAGGTTAATTGGATTATTAAAGAATGTTTCTTTTTTTCATTTTTTAGGTTACCAGACTTCTGGATATTTGAACTTATTGTAAGTACTATATGGGAGTCTTTAAAGAGATACTTTAATAATTCTTTCTTTTATTTTTCAGATTTCTGGAGTTCTGGGATAAAAAGTTAAAAAAAATATAGCATTATTTACCATGACTCAACCATAATAATATAACATTTATATGTATGCATAGTTTAGATATTTGTATTTTATTAAATTTATTATTATAACAATAAAGCGTAAAAATTAAAAACTATAAAATTAAATATAAATTATTATATAAAAGATATGTCAAATTAACAAATTAACATTATTTTTATGGAAAAATTTTAAAATGTTATACCATAAATCTACGAAATGCAGAAAATATTACACTGTAAACTTATGAAACTTTATGTTTGCAAAAAAATTTTGAAATATTATACTGTAAATTTATAAAATATTACACTATAAACTTACGAAACTTTATATTTGCAAAAAAGTTTCAAAATATTACATCATAAATTTACAAAATATTATACCATAAATTTACAAAACTTTACATTTGTGAAAAATTTTAAAATATTACGTTTACGTAAATCTTTGAAGGGCATGTAAATTTACGAAATATTACGCAGGCATAAATTTACGCAATATTACACCCAATTAAATTTGCTGATAAATCATTGTATTTACTTTTAACAAAAGAATAAAAAAAAAAAATAAAAATAAATGTGCTAGAAAAAAACTAATACCTTTAATGAATTCCTTGCAAAATTTTGATTTAATTTAAAAAAAACCAATTTAAAAGTCTTTAAAAAGTTTTTAAAATAGCAATAATTCTTTAAATTAATTAAATTAAATTTATAATTATTTTAAAATTATATTATTGTCCTTGGTAGATGATCAGACCGATCTATGATTGGGAATACTTATACTTAGTTGGAAGTGATTAATTTTTGTAATTCTCTCTTAACTTAATAAAATGATAGTACGTTATCAACACCAAAAAAAAAAAAAAAAAAAATTATATTATTGTCCTAGTTCCACCTTTTGCTGTAGGTCTGCCTATATGTAAAATTTGCATAACATTTAATATTTTAACTTTATTTTAATTACTATGGGTTCTAGTAATCAGATTTTAATGATTTTAGACTCATTAGAATCATCCCATCAAGAGGAAGCTAATGGTAATAATTTTATAATGATTGGTTTAATATTGACTGAGCAATTTAATTTTAAAGGCCAGATCAGCATTTTTTATATATAAAATTCATGTAATTAGGGCTCCGATCGGTTCGGTTCAGTTCGGTTTTTGCAAAAACCGATACCGAACCAAATTAATCGGTATCGGTATTAATGATTACCGAAACTGATCGGTAATTACCGAAAACCGAACCGATTTACTGAACGAGTTTAGTAAAAAAACGTTTCGCAACGTTTAGCAAAAAAAAAGTTGCGAAATGATTTTTTCTTATCAAATCATCCATAAAAAAACATTTCACAACGTTTTTTATTAAAGTGACAAAAAAAAACGTTGCGAGACGTTTTTTTTATATTAAATCGTTTTATAAAAACGTTTCGCAACGTTTTTAAATAAAAAGGAAAATAACGTTGCGAAACGTTGTTTTCTATATTAAATTTCCGATGTAAAAAACGTTTCGCAACGTTTTTTACAAGTTTCGCAAAAATAATGTTGTGAAACGTTATTTTTTTTATATCGAACATTTATGTAAAAAACGTTTCGCAACATTTTTTACAATGTTCGCAAAAATAACGTTGCGAATCGTTATTTTTCATAATAAATTGTTTATGTAAAAAACGTTTTGCAACATTTTTTACAAGTTCCGCAAAAATAACGTTGCGAAACATTATTTTTTTTATCAAATCGTTTATGTAAAAAACGTTTCGCAACGTTTTTTCGCAAAAATAATGTTGCGAAACGTTATTTTTTATCAAATGTTTATGTAAAAAATGTTTCGCAACGTTTTTTACAAGTTCTGCAAAAATAACGTTGCGAATCGTTATTTTTTATATCAAACGTTTATGTAAAAAACGCTTCGCAACGTTTTTTTTTAACTACATTATTTACGTTTTTCTTATAAAAAAAAACGTTTTTATTATCGGTAAATCGGTTCAGTAAATCGCAAAATCAATACCGAAACCGAAAGTTTTGGTTCGATAAATCATAAAACCGAAACCGCTCCGATACTGAAACCGATCGGTACGGTTCGGTAATTACCGAAACCGATCGGAGCCCTACATGTAATATTAAATATTTTGACTGTATTTTAATTATTATAGGTTCTAGCAATCAGATTTTAATAATTTTAGATTCATTAGAATTGTCTCATCGAGAGGAAGCTAATGATAATAATTTATAATAATTAGATTAATATTGACTGAGAAATTTGATTTTAAAGATCAGATTAGCATTTTTTATATGTAAAATTCATGTAATATTAAATATTTTAACTGTATTTTAATTATTACAGATTCTAGTGATCAGATTTTAATGATCATAGGCTCATTGGAATCGTCTCATCAAGAGGAATCTAATGGTTATAAATTCAGAATAATTGAAATAATATTGACAAAATTATTGTGATGTGAATATTTAACTAAAATTATTACAATTTATAATTCTGGCCAAAATTACTGATTTAATTATAAAATTTTATTGCTTATAGTCACATCTTATCATAATTACCAAATATAGACTATCCTAAATGTATGACTATAAAGAGCGTTGACTGTATTATGATAATTGAATCTATATAATTGAATTTTAATCATAAATATTATTTTTACATAATTATTAATATATTATATATTATAATTAACAATATATTATAATTAATAATATAGATTATAAATAAAATTAAAATAAATTAATAAAGTAAAAATAGACAGTAAAAATTTTATAGTTGAAATATAAAACTAAAATGAATTTTATCACCGTTTTTGAATTGCTGTGATCAGGTGATTTGTCGATCAATTAAAAAAAAATATCGAAAACAGCTGAAAACAACTGAAAACAATTAATTTATCAAAAATACTCTTATTAAACACATAAAAAAACATTTTTTATAAATATTTTTCTTAAAAAACACTAAACTTGACGCCTTTAACATTTTTTATTATGTTTATAAGATGTTTTACAATGTGTTTTTTTATTTATTAAAAACTAAAGATCAAAATAAAAAAAATAGTTAGAAATAAAAAAAAAAGAAAAAAAACAGAAAAAAGAAAAAAAAACTAATAAAATAAAAAAAATATTACCTGTTACTTAGTAGTGAACTTTTAGAATCATTAGGAATCAGTTTTTAGGAATCAGTTTTTAGGAATCAGTCTCTAGGAATCAGAAGAATCAGTTTATAAGCTATTGTAATAAAAAAGGGCGAACGATAAAAAAATATTAGTAAAGTTTATATAATGGTGGCTTAGCATTACACAGATCAAATGATGTCTGTGATATTTATAGTAAAAAGTGATTTTAATTTGTGTAATCTAAAATCAATTTTTATTTATATAAAAAAAAGCTGCCGATCACAGTAATTCGAAAATGGCGATAAATTGTAATTAATTATAAGAATCAAATAAAATACAAGAACCAAATAAAATAATTTATAAAAGTTGAAATAGTTCTGCATCAGAAATTTTATCCAAATATGATTCCAGGAATGATGCCACAGAGGCAAAGGCTATTATGGCTACCTTTTCACTAACATTGAAGAGAAAAAATATAAAAATTGCAGGTGCTAAAGTATATTTTGTATAAACATCATAACAGAAGAGATGGGCATGTTGTTCAAATTATTGTTATAAAAACAGTGTTTAGTTATCAGGAGTTTTTTGGAAAAAGCTTACTAGAAGTTCTTCTAAAGACTAAAAAAATTTTGAAAAAAATCTCCCTAACTTGGTTAACAATATCAAACATTAGTGTATCTTTAATAGTGTCTTTTTCTAGTATATCTTTACTAGAAACCAAAAGCAAAATATTTTTATATTATTTATTATAAAATTTGTACTGGGATTTTCTAATAAAATTTTAGGAAAGGAAAGCGAGTTTTTATACAATTTCATAATTTTTGATATAACTATCATAATGCAAAAAATTAAAGTATTTGTAAAAAAATTCTTAAAATAATTATGCATTTTTATAAAAGAAAAACATGTAAAAGTTATTAAAGAATTATAAATTAAACTTATTACATATATTCAAAATCTTTTAATATAAAACTTTATTAAAAACAGTCTGTTTTTATTATTAGAAGTTTCATAAAGAGATTTGGAACTTTCATTAAGCAATTCTAAACTTTTTTGGAATTTCTTTTAATATTTTCTCTAAAATATAATATTTAAGATTAAATAAAAACTTTACCTTATAAATTTCTAAGTATTAAAGAGGGAGAAATTAACTCTTTCTTTACGATAATCATTTATAATTTTATATTAAATATCAAATAGTGCATCATGTGATAATCTTTTTTTTCGTTACAAAAATGTCTATTAAAAATTATTTTAAAACAAAAGAGCTAATTTCTAATAAAGACAATACAGAAGTTAATACTATGTCTCAAAATAAAGATTCTAGCAATATAAATTTAAATTTAGAAAAAGAAACTAATATTGAAATGTGAAATATTAATCATAGAAATGCAACACTAAAAAAATATAAAGTATCGAAAAAAAAAGTACTTTTTACTCCAAAAAAAAACTGGATTACAAAAAGATTGTTTAAGAATATATTCATAGTAAATTTATGATGCATCAAAAGATATAATGTTTTGTTCTTTATGTAAATCTTATAAAAAGCAAAATAAATTTGGAAAAGAAAATAATTTTAAAATATGTTTATTAAATCAAAATATATTTAGATCTAATTAATTATTATTTATTAGGTTTAAAAAATTTTAAATCTTCTACTTTAGGAGAGCATGCTTTAACAAATGATTATATTGATGTAACAAATCGTAAGATTGCAAAGGCAGAACTTATCAAAGTTACAAATAATGCTATAAATAAAGCTTAACATCATATTGATACTTTAATGAAAATAATTTTTTAGTTAGCAAAAAATGATATTTTATTAAATAAATTATCTGAAGTTACAAATCTTTGTAGAATTCTTGAATGCCCTCATTTATTATTAGCTTCTAATACAATTACTTATGAAAATAATGTGTCTGGATGTGAAATCTTATCTGTAATTTTAAATTTAATTGAAAAAACTATCTGGAAGGAATTAGATAAAGCTATTGTATTTGGTATTATGGTTGATGAAAGCACAGATATTTCATATGAACCTCATTTTATTATATATATTAAATATTATCTGTATGAAAATATTAAAGTTCATTTTTTAAAATTACTTTAACTAAAAAGTAAAGATTCAAAATCTATCTTTGAAGTAATTATTATTTTGTTTGATGAAAAAGGTAAATTTTTTTAAAGTATAAATTTATTTATTTTTTTTATTATTTTTATTAATTAATTTAAATTTTTTTTTTTTAAAGACTTAATAAATAAACTAATGTCATTTGCTTCAAATGAAGCAAGTGTTATATTAGGAAGATTGACAGGAGTAGCATCAAGAATTAAAAAAATTTATTTATAACACATTGTATTGCACATAGATTAGCTTTAGTTTGCAATTCAGTAGAGAAAAAAGTAGATTTTTGCAAGTATGTCAAGTATATAATAAAGTCAGTTTATAGTTTTTTTTCTAATTTTAGTAAACGAATAGATATTTTACATAAATATCAAGAAATATTAGAACATCTAATTTTGAAAATTAAACAGATTTATAAAGTTCGATAGTTTTCTTGGTATGAAGCAGTCAAAAATTTATGTCTTTCAATTGAGGCCTTAATGGATATATTATTGAAAATGATGCAACAACAACTAATAATTCTCAAAGACAAAATTTTATTTCTTTATATGGGGTCTGTGCTAGTAAAATGGGGGTTTGGAGACTTTTTTATCAAATTTGAGATTTTTTGCGTAACTTAATCTATAGTATAAGAGGAACATTTAATCCAAATTTTATAATATATTACCTTATTATCAAAATGAGCAATCGGCGTTTTAAATTTTATGTAATGATCATCCATAAAATCTAAAAATAGATTTGGAAATGATCAACATAAAATTTAATAAATCAAAATTGAACCCGTTATTCATTATTTTTATTCAATGATATTTTTAAGAAAAAGAATCGTTTAAAAAACCACTCAAAAAAAGAACTGCTTGAAGAAAAAAGAAAATTAATTATCTAAAAGAAGCTAAAAAAACCACTTAACGTTATGTTGAAACATCATTCCAGATAATGTCAAGACAATTTTAACATTTTATTGTACAGTATGTAAAAAAAATAAAAAAAAATACAAAAAATATCAAAGATAATAAATATCTTTGTATGGGTCTTCTACATGTTGACGAATTTTTTGATGCAAATATTTTTTCCTTTCTTCAGATATATCTACAATATCTAAAATGTCTAATTTTTCATTTACATCAAAATTATTATTACGTAGAAGTTTATGACATATTTCAGCACTGCCAGATTCTTCAGAACAATAAACTTTTCCTATATCTTGTGGTAAATTACTA
This sequence comes from Rhizophagus clarus, assembly GCA_015698045.1. Taxonomy (NCBI): domain Eukaryota; kingdom Fungi; phylum Glomeromycota; class Glomeromycetes; order Glomerales; family Glomeraceae; genus Rhizophagus; species Rhizophagus clarus. The sequence goes on along the minus strand of BLAL01000338.1, from coordinate 1,082,259 downwards.
AAACGAAAATGATAATAGTTTGTTATATTAGGTAAATTTACAAAATTGTTTTTGGAAAATAATTTTTGAAAATCAAACCACTTCCATCCAATTCCACCTTTATATCTAATTCCTTCATTACTTGTCGATGACATATTTACAATATTTTTAATATCATCTACAGTATTAATGTTTTAATTTCGATAAGTTTTTTTTATAAGCCCAAAAAATGCATCACAGATAAATTTCGTATGGCCGGGTATCATGAAATTCACTGTAATACTATCATACCAACCTAACATGCTTAGCCAATACCAAAAAAAAAGTGACAAGTTGTTTTTATTTTGTGCAATACAATTGTCACATGTAATGCGTAAATCTTTTTTTCCATCCTTGGCAAAGATTTTGATTGCGTGATAAACCATATTTAGCGTTGTGTTGGCTCCTTTTGATACACCTTTGGGAAATTCATTCTCTGCTATAATAAAATTTATCTGTCAGTTTAGTCCATCCTCAGTCTTGCAAACACCAAATAAATGAACGGCAAAGGTAGATTTAAAGTAAATTGATCCCACTTGCTGCAGAGAATATGGAATTGTTACATTTTGGGCCCAATCGTAACATATATGTGCTATTGATAAATCATGTTTGCTTTGTTCAATATTATTATTATAATGTTGTCGTTCAAGATCTGCTTTTTTTTGGTGCTCATCATATTGATTTTTTATAATATAATATTGATCTAGATTGCTCTTGGCTATCCGTATTTGAGATTTAAAATCATTACATGTTTCGCAAATATCAGAAGCAGGGGGTTGGAATTTAAGAGTGGGTATTGTTTCTTGCCAAATTCTACGAAAAGTGGAATAAGAAATGATTTTTTCATCCTTATCATCATGTTCAAGATAAAAATTTTCTTTGTATTTGTTATATACTATCATATAGTTTTCACCAGTTGGAAGGTAAATAAAATTTCTGGAGTCATTTCGATGTCTCATAGGGGATGGTAACCCATTAATGATTCCATATTGTGTTAAATATTGTTTAATAGAAGATGTTATATTAAAATCAACAAAAACTCTAGAGTTTCGTCTTGATGCATGACCCGTATTTCCATGAATGCGTTCAGTTAGTCCGTTTTCTTGATAGTGATTTTGTAAAGTTGATAGTTTGTAATCATTTAGATTACATAATTTTAGGTAGGCCGTTTTGCAAAGTGGTAAAGATATATTAAAGCTATAACGATAATTATGACGTGTTTTATCTTTTTTATTAGAAATTTCAAAGGACATTAATTGGGTTTTAATAAAAAGTTCAAATTGAGATTTTTCAAGTGCCTTTATTTCCATATATCTTTCAAAAAAACGTTTGAAGCCTACTTTTTCAAAGCATGTTCTTAAATCTTTTTTGGACCGTTGACAGGTACAATTCGTAGTGGTGTCAAAAAATGTCATTAGATCATGTACTATTTCAAGTACCATTTCATTTTCCTCATAATCTTCTAAACCTAACTCAATAAAATTGTAAACAGGTCTTATAAAACTCATTATCATTCAAAAAAAAAAAAGGTAGGGAACAAATAAAAAATAATATAAAAAAAAGATAGGAAATTCAAATAAAAAAAAATAAAAAAGGGTAGGAAATAGAAAAGAATTTTTATTTTCAATCGCGTTACTGTAAGTAAGGATATGCTTGTATTCTCTTCCATAAGAAATAAAATCAAAAAAGTAAGATTAACTATAACAAGATAAAGATTCGGAGTATTGTTCCGGATAACCTGTATTCCCAACCTAAAAAATAAAAAATAAGAAGATATGAAACAAAAATAAAAAAAGTAAGATCAACAGGTAACGATTTAGGTTACTGAGCGTGAAAAATTGTTCCTAAAAAATAAATTAAACCCCACTTTCTTTTCAATTTACCTAGTTCAAACAAAAAGACAAAAAAAAACATTAACCGTTTTACATTAATTAAATTAAACTTCTGTCCTCTCTGAATTACCATTTCAAAAGGTCGTTACAAGAATGTCCAAGCCGAAACATTTGTTAATAGCATTTCTACAGAGATAATAGAACAAAAAAAAAACAAAATGCAATTACAGCATTACTGTTTCAAAAAGAGTTTGGACCGAAATTTAAAAAAAAGAAGCGTTAGATTAATAACGTTTTTAAAAGAAAAAAACCTCCCACACCTCCCAAATTACTCAAAGACTTGCCGTTAATAAACAAACTTTACATTATTTCAGTATAAGATACTTATAGGATATTATAATACTATTGTCGTGAAGATAATAAAGTAATTAAAAAAAAATTTTTTTAATTTAAAGTTGAAATTTGTGTAACTATCTCTCGAAGGGTCAAATTGCTGGCAAAATTCTCTGTAATACAACAGTGTAACCCTGCGTTTTTGGAGTTGCGAAATCACGTGGTCAGATCATCATGTCTAAAATTAGAATTGGGCAAATTGTGTAACACTTTTGTTGATCATTGTTTATTTCAAATTCGTAAAAGTCTCTCGTACCCATATTTTGCTAGCACAGATCCCATATATAGAAATATGTAATTGGAAATTACTTGCTTTTTTACATTTTTTATAGGATATTTTTGAATATCTTTTAACTTTAAGTAAAGTTTTTTAACAAAAAAATATTCAAATATCTGACATAGATCCAATAATAGAATTAACTCTTAATAAAATTTGACAAGAATTTATGGATTATAATGATGAAAGAAAGTTATTATTTGGAGAAAATTTAAATAGATTCTTATTAAATGTACCATTAGGAGAAAATTATACTATTGGTGAACGTCAATTAATATAGGATGAGAATTATGAAGCAGAATTAATTGTAGATATTCAATCTTTTGCATCAGCTGTTATTTCTAAAATTCAAGAAAGATTTCCTGATAGGCTTTTACTTAATTCTATGAAAATACTTGATCATACAAATTGGCCAGATAAAAAAGAAAAGCTTGCAAAATATGGTGAATAGGAATTGAATATTTTATCAGATTTTTATAAAAAAGAAGTTAATAATATTTGTGATGAATAGTTTGTATATAAAGCAATAGTATATTCAAACTTTAGAAATATAAAAATTGAAGTATTAATTCCAAGATTATTTGAATTCTATTATAATACTTTTCCAAATATTATCAAATTACTAGGAATTATATATTTTATTCTATTTTCATTAGTTGATTGTGAACGTGGTTTTTCAAAGCAAAATTTGATAAAAACTGATTTGCGAAATTCTTTAAACAATGAAACATTACATTTTTGGATGATGGTTGGATTGGAAGAAAAAAATTTATCTGAATTTAATTTTAATAAAGCAGTACAAATTTGGAACAATATATGTAAACAAAGAATTTAATTTCTTTAATAAAAAAAAATTTTTTTACATAAGATTCCAGATTATTGGCCAGTAAAATATTTTCTTTCTGGATTCATAACCGGTAAAATTCAATTTCTACTTTAAGCACTGCTTAGACATAAAAATATTAGACTGTACAAAAATTTTTGTGTCAATTGCTTCTATAGTACAAATCACGTGACTACACCTCCCTTAAAAAAAAATTGGCATAACAAGAACAAAAGGATAAATAATCGTATTATTATTATATTAAACAAATCTCACCAATCAGATTTCATGTAACCCGGAGAAATTTGAGGATCGCTGTATGAGTTGTGTTACATGATCAGGGTAGTTAGGAAATTCCCCCGGTTAAGTATCAATTTAACAAATCACGTATGCAAAGTGTGTCATCATATGACACTTCATAACTCATAAGTCATGCTCTGATCTATTATAAATTCTCTCATGTATACTATTTTTTCTGATTTATAACTTTTGTTGCAATGGAAGATCTGGTGAGAGGTTCGACTTTTACACAAGTTCCTAGGCAAACTCACCGCGTCGATGCTATGTTTCAAGAACTTTATAGGGGAGATTATAGACTCGATAAAGACAGAAGATATCTACAAAGCTATAATGCCGGCGATAAAAAAGCAAAGGGAGTCTCCTGTTTTGTGCCTTTGGAAATTCCTCACAACGTCCCTAGTGAAAATCACAGTAAAAAAGAAATCCCCTGTTACTTTCTTCCTGAAGGAGTATCTCTTTCGGAGGGACTGGCTTTGTTTTACACCCATAAAATGAAACTCCGGTTTCCATCTGGTGAACAAACAGCGTTGCACTTCGTTATTGCGCCTACGATGCGCATGACAAAAGAAGATTACGAACAGTCAGTAAAAAGTTTAAACTGGCAAATCTGTACTGTTAAAGCTTCTGCGGAGATGATTGATCTAGTCTCTCATGATGACGATTTAGATGGTATAGAAGACTTTAGAATGAACGAGGTGTATTGGCTTATGGAAATCTGGCACGAGCAGACAATGTGTACCATGGACCGACTTCACGCAAATGATATTCACACGTGGATCGCACTGGACAAACCGTCTTTTCAGGACCTTATTATGCATGAACCTCGTGGTTACATAGTGTTTTCTGCCCTCGCACGTTTGAACGCTATAACTCCTACATCACATGTAACAGAATTGACGTATTTAGGTGATATTTTGGGGGAGCTCGAAGATAATTTTGGATGGAAAAGCAGTGAGATGTATGCGGTAAGTACTAAATAATATTACATTAAAATATAATAGCAAATTTGTCATCGATTTTGTTCATAAATTTAGCAAGCGGGTGGGTGTGAAGATATTCCTAAGGAGTAAACGGGTGAATGCAGAGATATTGTTTCTAAGGACGTTGAAAAGTGGGATCAAAACAAGGTTATTAAGTTTTTAGGATCCGACCTAAAAATTGATAGAAAATACATCGAAAGAATCAAAGAACAAGAGATTAATGGTTTGGCCCTCCTTCGATTAGAAGAAGAAACACTTACTCGTAAACCGGGACCATTTGAATTTCCGTTTGGGGTTGCAATTATTATTATGGAATTTGTTAATGCCTTTAGAACAAGGGAAGGGAAAAAACGCAAACATGCTATGGAACTTATAATTATAATATTGTGTTTTTACTTGGCAGTATATTATTAATAATTATGTTTTAGACAGCGATATTATTGGAGATGCAATCGAACATATCAGAGGAATTGAATCTATGTTTAAAATTTTGCTTGCAGATAAAATTTCAGGTAATTTTTTGTTTTAATGATTTATAAAGAGCGATCTTCTTAGCAAGGAGGGATTAAGATTATGAACTTGTAATTACAGATAAAGATACAACTAAATCTCGTTTAAGATGGACAATCGAAGAAAAATTTATATTATTGGAAGCTGTACTTGAACATCTACCAGATTCTTTACCCTGGTCTGAAATTGCTGATAAGTTCGAAGAAAGATCTCCTCAAAGAAATACTAGTAGTTGTCATACTCAGTGGATACGTAAAAAGGAAAAAGGATTAATTGCTTGGTTATTGGAAAACATAGATTAATCGAGTTTTAGCAACTGTGAATTTTAATTATCCTTCACTTTTTTGCGAAGTCTCAGAAATTTTAGTCTCATGATTTTCTCAGATACCGAAGTAGCCATAAATATTCTCAATTTTATTTTAACGAAAAATTTCTCAATTAAATAAAACTTAAAAAGCACTATGGAGAAAATGGAGATTTTAAATGTCTTTTTTTTTTGTAAACTTTTACAAAATAATATATAGCATATTCTTTACGCCAATTGCTTTTTGCCAAGAAAAAATTTTTTATTAATACATGCAAAAACAAATACAAATGTTCGGGACGTAGCCCGCGATAAGACTATGCTATTATTATACATGCTTAGGCTGAACCAATTTAATTATCTGTTTTACATTATGTTATAAAGTTTATTTTATTTTTATTTTTTATTTTTACAGGTGGGTGCCACAGATACAGTTATACATCAAATAAGTTTAAAACTAAAATGTATAAATAAACTACTGTAAAAACTCTCTCAATGAGACGGTTCCCAGACTTATTACTAAAAAGGTGACATTCACACTAAAAAGACGAGTAATAACTATACTCCTAATCTAATTAAGGAACCGAATTTTTCTTTCATCTAACGATGGTACACGTAAATTCTGTCAGGTGTAGAATGATGTAGTGCGGAAGGTTATAATTTTCTTATTGTAATTCAGACGTCAGAAAAACTGACGTCATCAGAAGATAAATTAACATTGTAACGATGACGTTTGATACTTTCAGGAGACGCGCCTGATCTTATTTGAGGATGTAACAACTTGTGTAGAAGACCCTTAAAGAGGGGATGAAGGAGTTAAACTTGCAGAGGTGAGAGGTATCGCACGATCGTGAGTAGCACGGATACGTTTATTAGGCCGATCTGGCGGAGGCGTAGGTGGAGCATGAATTCTATGCAAGAAAACATTAGGGGAGGCCAATAAAGCAGAATCTTCAGGAGAAATGACAAAAGTTCGATCATCATCGACATGTTGTGAAGTAACGTCTTCAATAACTTTAACTTCTGGGTATTTCATGATCGTATCTATTTGAGAAATAACTTGATTACAATGATTGATTTGAGCTAGCGTGAGAGACTCACGCCAATAATGATTACGAATAAAGGGAACATTCAAATTAATCTTGCGACGAGCCTTGTAATATTCGACCGCGTCACCAATAAAGCCAGGAAGTAAAGGGGGAAGTTTATTCTTGCGTTTAAACTTTCGACGTAAATTTTTGACATTCACACGAATTTTTTTCATGGTTGACAAATTCCAAGAATATTGACTTGCAGAACCCACGGGAGGTGGTATCTTTCTAGGACAGTGATGCACTTGTTTCAAGATGGTGGCAACTGTGTTTTTATCATTCTTCACACTTAGGAGAAACGGTTTCTTGAATCGCGAATCATTATTTTGTTTTAAAATTAACGCACCTAAACGGTTAAAACGTTGGATTTGTTGAGCACTTCTGATAACATCGAATTTCAAAGATTTATATTCTTTGAAATATTTTCATTTCTTGAAATCAGGAATATTGAGTCGAATAAAAGCCGGCACATTCTTGAACGATTTAATTACAACATCGTAGGAAATACCCAAACGATTTTAATGAACGTGTTTGACTTCTTTGGTGTGAGCGCGACGTTTTAATTCATCTGCATAATATTTCTTATCCCGAGGTACATGGAGAGCCGATTTATGACAAGCGTTAATTTCTGAATAGACATGACAGTTGCGGCAGGAATAGGGATTGGAATCGATTATCATTATTAGAATCGATTTTAAAATCGATTAAATCGCGATTAATCGTTTCGCAAATTTCGATTCTAAGATTCGATTTTCGATAATCGATAATCGAAGCTAATCGAATTTATACTTCAAAAAAATACAATTTTATGGCGCAGCATTTTGTTTAATCACGTTTTAATGAACTTTTTTATTTCTATAATTTGTAATTAAAATAATAAATTTTTTTTATATTTTAAATTTTATAAATTTATTCAAATAACTAATGTATATTAATGCCAATATCCGCTAGAAAATTTGATACTTAAACATCATCTACCCCATATATATTAATATATTCTCTATTTCTTTTTAAAAACATGAGCTGATTAACAACAGATGAATTCAAACGGGTTCTTAGAGGAGTAACTAAGTTTTTAGCATCAGAAAAAAGCCTTTCTGACGGCACTGAAGTAGCAGGTATAGAGAGATACTTCATTGCTAGTTTGTATAATACTGGATATTGATTTTTGTTTGTTGACCATAAATAAGGATCATATTCTTCAAGAACAGGCAGTTCTACTATATCAAAATAATGTTGGAATTCATCCTTTATTGGTGCAGCTTTAGAATTCTTTTTTTTCCAAAAACTACTCATTTCTGTCATTAAGTCATCTGTATCCTTATCAGCAGATGTTGTAGAATTATCAATTTGTTCATTTTGTTTAAAGATCATAAACTCTTCTCTTAACTGGCTAAAAATATTATCACATTCTTCTTGAGAATTAATAAAATCTAAGCTTTTAAAGCGAGGGTTAAAAAAAGATCCTTTCAGACATAATTCTTGGAAAAAATTCCATCTTGATGTTAAATCTTCTAATATTGCATTTCTGCAATATTTTGCATTACTAGTTTTCAATGAAGTAAATTCAGTTTCAAGTTTTTCTCTAAAACCAATAGTTGGATAATTTACACCACTTAAGAGATGTGTTGCAGCTTCAAAAGGATTCAAAAGCTCTACTATTTCTTTGATTATTTTCTATTCATGAATTGTTGGACACAATTCTTCTAGTTTTTCACCTTCTTTATGAATATTTAAATTTGTATTACTTATTAGAAAAGCCTTTAACATTACAACTAGGGCTCTGATCAGTTTGGTTCAGTTCAGTTTTTGCAAAAACTGATACCGAATCAAATTGATCAGTATCGGTATTGATGATTACTGAAACTGACTGGTATCAGTATTGATGATTACTGAAACTGACCGGTATCGGTATTGATGATTATCAAAACCGATCGATAATTACTGAAAACTGAACCGATTTACCAATATTAAAAATTATTTTTAATAAAAAACATCGCGAAACTATTTTTTTACCAAATCAAATCATCTATAAAAACGTTTTGCAACATTTTTTAATTAAAGCAACAAAAAAAACATTGTGAAATATTTTTTTATTAAAATTAGCTCATAAAAACATTTTGTAACGTTTTTATTAAAGTGGCAAAAAAATGTAGCGAAACGTTTTTTTTATTAAATCAACTAATAAAAAACATTTCGCTATATTTTTTAATTATAGAGACAAAAAAAACATTGCGAAATGTTTTTTTTATTAAATTAACTGATAAAAAACATTTCGCAACATTTTTTAATTAAAGCAACAAAAAAAAATGTTGCAAAACGTTTTTTTTATTAAAACTAGCTTATAAAAACGTTTTGCAACATTTTTATTAAAGTGGCAAAAAAAATGTAGCGAAATGTTTTTTTTTATTAAATCAATTAATAAAAAATGTTTCGCTACATTTTTTAATTATAGAGACAAAAAAAACGCTGCGAAACATTTTTTTATTAAATTAACTGATAAAAAACATTTCGCAACATTTTTTATATGGCTCCGATCGGTTTGGTTTGGTTCAGTTTTTGCAAAAACCGATACTGAACCAAATTAATCGGTATCAGTATTAATGATTATCAAAACCGATTGGTAATTACCGAAAACTGAACTGATTTACCGAACGAGTTTAGTAAAAAAATGTTTCGCAACGTTTAGCAAAAAAAAAGTTGCGAAATGATTTTTTCTTATCAAATCATCCATAAAAAAACATTTCGCAACGTTTTTTATTAAAGTGACAAAAAAAACGTTGCGAGACATTTTTTTTATATTAAATCATTTTATAAAAACATTTCACAACGTTTTTAAATAAAAAAGAAAATAATGTTGCGAAACGTTGTTTTCTATATTAAATTTCTGATGTAAAAAACGTTTCGCAACATTTTTTACAAGTTTCGCAAAAATAATGTTGCAAAACGTTATTTTTTTTATATCAAACGTTTATGTAAAAAACATTTCGCAACATTTTTTACAATGTTCGCAAAAATAACGTTGCGAAATGTTATTTTTCATAATAAATTGTTTATGTAAAAAATATTTCACAACGTTTTTTACAAGTTCTGCAAAAATAACGTTGCGAAACGTTATTTTTTTTATCAAATCATTTATGTAAAAAACGTTTCGCAACGTTTTTTACAAGTTTCGCAAAAATAACATTGTGAAATGTTATTTTTTATTAAATCATTTATGTAAAAAATGTTTCGCAACATTTTTTACAAGTTCTGCAAAAATAACGTTGTGAAATGTTATTTTTTATATCAAACGTTTATGTAAAAAATGTTTTGCAATGTTTTTTTTTTAACTACATTATTTACGTTTTTCTTATAAAAAAAACGTTTTTATTATCGGTAAATCGGTTTGGTAAATCGTAAAACTGATACCGAAACTGAAAATTTCAGTTTGATAAATCATAAAACTGAAACTGCTCCAATACCGAAATTGGTCAGTACAGTTCGGTAATTACCAAAACCGATCGGAGCCCTAATTTTTTAAAAAAAATAAGTTTTTTATTAACTAATAAAAAACATTTCACAATGTTTTCTATTAAAGTAACAAAAAAATGTAGCGAAATGTTTTTTTTATTAAATCAACTGATAAAAAACGTTTCGCTATATTTTTTAATTATAGAGACAAAAAAAATATAGCAAAATATTTTTTTTTATTAGATCAACTAATAAAAAACATTTCGCAACATTTTTTAATTATAGAGACAAAAAAAACATTTTGCAACGTTTTTTTTTATTAAAATTAACTCATAAAAACATTTTACAACATTTTTATTAAAGTGACAAAAAAAATATAGTGAAACATTTTTTTTATTAAATCAACTATTAAAAATGTTTTGCAACATTTTTTAATTATAGAGATAAAAAAAAACATAGCAAAACATTTTTTTTATTAAAATTAACTCATAAAAGCGTTTTGCAACATTTTTATTAAAGTGACAAAAAAAACATAATGAAATGTTTTTTTTTATTAATTCAACTATTAAAAATGTTTCGCAATGTTTTTTAATTATAGTTACAAAAAAAATGTAGTGAAACGTTTTTTTTATTAAAATTAACTAACAAAAACTTTTCGCAATGGTTTTGTAATTATGTTGACAAAAAACTGCTGTGAACGATTTTTTTTATCAAATTAACATTTTGCAATGTTGTTTGTTAACATGACAAGAAAAAAGTTGCGAATAGTTATTTTTTTTATTAGATTAACGAATAAAAACATTTCTCAACGTTTCTTAATTAAAGTGACAAAACACTACTGCAAAATGGTTTATTTTATCAAAATAACTAATAACAAACATTTTGCAACGTTTTTTTATTATATTAACATATTAACACTATATTAACTAAATAAAACGTTTTTTTTATTGTTATTTAGTTAAATCAATTTGGTAATTCAGTTTGGTAAATCATAAAACTGGTACCAAAACTGCAGTTACCAAAACTGATCAGTAAATTTACCAAAAGTTTCAGGTCGGTAAACCGTAAAAACTGAAACCGCTTTGATACTGAAACTGATCAGAACCCTAATTACAACTGTTGGCTTTAAAATGATGAGTCTTTAGAAAGCATACAGAGTTGAATTCCATCATGTATTGTTTATTTTTATAACATCAAGATAAATAAGATTTTCAACTTTTTTTTCCAACTCATTATCATCTTGCAAAACCTCTTGCCATTGATGTAAATACATCTGTGCTTCTTTTAACTGTTGTTTTTTCTTATCTCCTGCTAAAAAAGTAATGAGGTGCTTACATTTATTAACTAATTGTTAGGGCTCCAATCAGTTTCAGTAATTACCGAACCATACCGATCAGTTTCAGTATCAGAGCAGTTTCAGTTTTCATGGTTTACTGAACTGAATCTGTCAGTAAATTTACCGATCGGTTTCAGTAATTGTGGTTTCAGTACTAGTTTTGTAATTTACCAAACCAATTTACCAATTTAAAAAATGTTTTATTTTTTTATAAGAAAAACGTTTTTGTTCAATAAAAGAACATTTTTACAACATTTTTTTATTAAAATATTAAAAAAGTTGCAAAAACATTCTTATGTTAATTTTAAAAAAATGTTTCGCATTTATTAAAAGTTTAATTAAAATAAAAAACGTTTTCATAACGTTTTTATTAATATCATTAAAAAAACGTGAAATGCTTATTTTTTTAATTATACACATAAATAATGTTGTTTACAACGTTTTTTGACTCCATTAATTAAAAACGTTGTGAAATGTTTTTTATTTATAAATTAATAAAAAAAAAGTAGTTCGCAACGTTTTTTAACAATATTAATAAAAATGTTGTGAAAATGTTTTTTATTTTAATTTACACATAAAAAAAACGTTGTGCTCAACATTTTTAACTATATTGATAAAAATGTTGCGAAACGTTTTTTATTTATAGATTTAAATGAAAAAAAAAATATTTTTGCAATGTGTTTTTTTAAAAACATTGATAAAAATGTTGCGAAATGTTTTTTACTTATAGATTTAAATGAAAAAAAACGTTTTCGCATTGTTTTTCTTTAAAAATGTTTTCGCATTATTTTTCTTTAAAAACATTTTTGCATTGTTTTTCTTTAAAATATTTTCGCATTGTTTTTCTTTAAAACATTTTTGCATTGTTTTTCTTTAAAAACGTTATTCGCAACATTTTTTAACTTCATTAAATAAAAACATTGCGAAAACATTTTTTATTTATGAATTTACACATAAAAAAAATGATGTGCTCAACGTTTTTAACTATATTGATAAAAAACGTTGTGAAATGTTTTTTAACTCTATTAATTAATAACGTTGCAAAATGTTTTTTACTTATGAATATAAAAAAATGTAGTTTGTAACGCTTTTAACTAATAAAAATGTTGCAAAAACATTTTTTGTTTTAATTTACACATAAAAAATGTTATGCTCAACGTTTTTAACTATATTGATAAAAAACGTTGTGAAACATTTTTATTTATAGATTTAAATGAAAAAAAAATATTTTCGCAATGTTTTTTTAAAAAACGTTAATAAACATTTTTTACTTTTGAATCAATAAAAAAAAACGTAATTCGCAACGCTTTTAACAGTATTAATAAATATTAATAAAAACGTTGCAAAATGATTTTTATAACATTTCGCAACTTTTTTTTTGCGAAATCAATGATAACGTTGCGATACATTTTTTTACAGCATTTCGCAACTTTTTTTGTGAAATATTTTTTTACATTTTGCACCGTTTTTTGTCATTCATAAAAAAAAGATATTGCGAAATGTCATTTTTTGTCAATTAAATAGTTTTGCGTCTTTTTTTTAATACATAACTTATCAGTAATTCGGTTCAGTTTTCGATAATTACTGATCGGTATCAGTATTGATGATTACTGAAACTGATCGGTTTTAATAATCACTAATACTGATACTGATCAATTTGGTTCGGTATCAGTTTTTGCAAAAACTGTACTGAACTGAACTGATCAGAACCCTACTAATTGTTTTATCTTATCTAACCTCTTTCCAATGCTTAGTTGGAGCATATAGCACACGTCAAATAAGTAAAAATTGGTCAAAAATCAGACTACCGATATTTTGCTTTATTTGTCTGATTTGTGGCTTTTTTCTGCCAATTTTATGGCGCGAAAAGCAAAAAATTGGAATTCCCTTTTTTTTGATAAAAAAAATAGAAACACTGATTTTTAAATCTCCGTACCGATTCTTACTATAAATCATCTAAAATCAGACTGCTAACGGTCAAACAACCAATGCCGTTTCTCTCAAAAAAATGCCAATTTTAAAACTGACATACAATAATCGTACAAATAAAAAATGACGATTTTAACATCAACATATATTAATCTTCAAATAGGAATGACGATTTTATTATCAATATAAGCAAATTTCTAATAACCAATGCCAGTTTTTATTTTGTACTAACCAGAGTTTCTATTTTCATTTTGATTTTTAATTACATTTAATATGAACAATTATAGAATATATTATTTATATATAAATTTTTTTATTATTTATTACTATATAAATATTACATATTATTACTATATTATTGTTATTATTACTATATTATTGTTATTATTACTAATATTATTGTTATTATTACTAATATTATTGTTATTATTACTAATATTATTGTTATTATTACTAATATTATTGTTATTATTACTAATATTATTGTTATTATTACTAATATTATTGTTATTATTACTAATATTATTGTTATTATTACTAATATTATTGTTATTATTACTAATATTATTGTTATTATTACTAATATTATTGTTATTATTACTAATATTATTGTTATTATTACTAATATTATTGTTATTATTACTAATATTATTATTATTATTACTAATATTATACGATTATTTATGTATAAATGTATTACCTAATGACAAGAAAATATTGAATGCTTCCTAGTCTTTGACGAGTGCTTGCTAGTATTTGATAAAGTTGACGTTGTACTTCCTTTCTTAATACTATCCAGTACAAATAAATAAAAAGGTCCATTCAAACTATTCTTTCTAGTATTAACAACATCATTGTTATTACCGTTGTCATCCTTTTTGATATCGATATCATTATCGTTATCTTTATTACCACCACCAACATCGTTATCGTTATCTATATTGCCACCACCAACATTGTTATCATTATCTTTATTACTACCACCAACATCGTTTTTGTTATCTTTATTACCACCACTAACATCATTATCATTTTCATTATTATCACCACCATATCATTATCATTATCGTTATCACTACTAACATTGCCATCGTTATTACCACCACTGACATTGTTATCGCCATCATTTAGTTCGTCATTATCATCCTCATCGTCATCATCTTCATCTGATTCTTGTGCAACTTACCTTAAGAAAATCCACCAGCCTGGCATATCTTCATTGGGCTTACTTTTATTATCAACAATATCATCTGTGTGGTAATGTTTACAACTTAATCCTGTTCTGATGCTTATCCCAATTTCTTCCGCCTGGGATAATATTTGTTTAATCTATAAAAATTTGTAGTTTATTATATATAAATATTATATTAATTAATTAACTTCACAACTTTACATACCCTAGACGATCGCCACTTTTTAATTTTTATCATATACTTTTATTATTGAATTGGTGCTGGCTAATCATTTTGATCTTATTTTTTTATCACGTTCTTCTTTCGCCAATTTTTTATCATCTGAATACCATTCATCTGAATGAAGATCTGACGTATTTAACGCCTTCTCGCAACCTTTCATATAGGATTCCAAAGTCAAATTCTCAGAATGGCATTCATATAAAAGGTTATCTCATATCAATATCATATGTTGCAATCCTCTCCTGCGCCTAGACATCTTCTAATGAAGTACAGTAAATTTAAAATCAATTAATTGTGTACATTTTATTTCGAATAATTAAAATTTATACCTGCTCCCTTCTTGAATTCATATGTTGCCTTCTAATGTGCTCTTCCGCTCTACCTTCTTGTTTTAATTTTCACATCTCTCAGCGCGATTTATGTAATTGTTTAATGATTTTTAATATCTCAACATCATATGCTTGAATGGAAGGGTTCATTGCAGATTTTACTGCCAGTAAAAGCTTCTTGTTTATCACTTTTTTCTGATTGCTGTAAGTTTTAGATACATCAAATTGAAGTGATAGATTTATTTTATTTAAAATATGGACCACTTCATCCTAGTTATTAATAAATAATCATTAAAATGATCAAATATCAATTTATATTTAATAAAGATAAATTTTTAATAAAGATGTATATTTATGTGAAGTGTCTTCTTATAATTTTTTGACATGGGTACTAATTCACGTTTTTGTTCCTTTCTCATAAAAACAGGCGATAACATTTTATTAGAGTCGGTACCCTTAGATAGATTTTCTAAATGTTGTGTGAAATTTGAGACTGCATCTTTCAAATCCTGGATTTCCTTACTTTTAGCATCACCTATTAAAAGTCAGTAATTAATATAAATCATTTTAGCATGAAAATTTTTACATTTAAGCCAGAATAAGCGTGTGAGAGCAGCAATACCGCTATTTAGGTCCAGAGCAGTTGAACTTAATGTTGAAGACATATGAAATGATGTTCCTATAATTTTTAATATTAAATCGGTATAAGTCATATGAAATATAATTACCACTAATTTAAAATAATATTACTTTTTGTTAATGATCTCCCTCTGTTTTGTGAAGATGAATCCGAAGAAGAGAGGATTATCATTTGATCATTAGGAACATAGTGGGATCAAGTATAAGAATTGCGAAATCAAGGACGGTATCCAGGAAAATGAGAACGAGAATGAGATTGGGAATGATTATGTAAATATCAAGATCAAGAATGATGATACAAACGTTAGGATTGGGAATGATGATAAGGATATCAGGATTAGAAATGATGATGTGAACGTCAGGATTAGGAACGATAATACAAATGACAAGATTAGGAACGATGATAAGGACGTCAGGATTGAGAACGATGATGCGAATGTCTTAATTGGGAATGATGATAAGGACATCGATGATAATGGGAATGGGAATCTGATTCTTGTTAAGATCTATTATAATAAGAAACAGAGACATCCTGAGAGATCAGATTTAAATTTAAAGATTTGTATTTTTTCATTATGGTATTATTAAAAATTGAACAAGAGATAAAAGTCTCTTATATACATATTTGGAATTATCTGATTATTAGCCTCGTTAATCATCTAATTAAAATGAACAATAAAAATATTAATTAATTATACTATATTGCTAACAACCAATCAATAATCAATTAATTAAAATATATCATTAATCTAAATATATTAATAAATAATATCATATTCAAAATTATACTTACGGAAGTAAGTTTTTCCAAAAAATGTATATTTGTGATGTGAACGAAAAGCGATAAATACTGTTGAAGTTATATGTGATATGAACGAAAAAATGATAAAAAATATTGTCAAAGTTCAAGTTGTATGTGATGTGATGTGAACAAAAAAGCGATAAAATATATTGTCAAAGCTGTTTATGATGTGACGAAAAAGTGATAAAAAATATTTTTGAAGTTATTTGTGATGTAAACGAAAAAGCGATAAAAAAATATTGTCAAAGTTGTTTGTGATATGAACGAAAGAGCGATAAAAAATGTTGTCAAAGCTGTTTGTGATGTGAACGAAAAAATGATAAAAAAGTTGTTTGTGATGTGAACAAAAAGTGATAAAGATATTGTCGAAGCTGTTGTAATATGAACGAAAAGTGATATAAATATCGTTGAATATTTAATGAAAAGCAACAATGAAAATTTGTTACATCATACTAAATGTGAAGAAAAGAAAACGTGGGAAAAGAAAAAAAGTGAAAGAAAGCGTGGAGAAAAGAAAGAAAGCGTAAGGAACATACACAAATATACCATGTTCTTACAGGAAAATTTCAAATTAGGCATTCTGATGCATCCTTGCAATTATGCATCTTTATTCACGTGATAATAATAAACTGCGCCTAACGTATTAAATCATATACGCTGATCTATACCCTAACCCTAATTTTTTGCTAGACTTATAACTTTTGTGAGTGGTATTATCATAAAAAGGAAGTGACGCACATGTTGAGTGTTATATTAGGATTTAGGATGTAATCCTTCAATATTTCTTGTGAAAAAAAAAACTTCTTATTTTATCAAAATGGTTTATAAAAGAAGTGAAAATAAATTACAGAAGCAAAAAGATAAATCCTTTTCAAAAAAAAAAGGTGAGTAGACACTCGAACCACCTAGAGTGGTTACTTAGTCTGCCTGTAGTTTTTCAGATCTTTTTAAATAGATAATTTTTTATAATTTTTCTTTCTTATATATTGTTTTTATTTTTACTTTTTTTGGAGAGTTTTTTTATAAAGGCTTTGTTATGGATTATTGTATTCAGTTGTATATCTGGTTTCTAATTCAAAAAATTGGTTTAGATCGATAAAACAGTTGAAAATAAAAATAAAGGTATAAATTTCAATAAATTACTTAATTTTATTCTTAATTTACTGTTATTAACATTTATTTTAGAAATTACACGTCTAAAATAACAAAAATCACTTGCTGTTGATTTATATCAACAAAAATTAAAACAAATAATAGACGTAGGAAAAAAATTAGATAATGAAATTAATAGATGGCAAAAATATAAAAAATAAATAAATTTAAATTTCTTTTAACCAATTTTTGTTTGATTTTATTCAAGCGAATAAATAAAGCATTATATTTTAATATCTTTATTTTTTTATTACTAATTTGGTACTTGATCACAACAAATTTTTTTTTTTGAATATAGCTTCCAGGATGCATGATGTGGATGTCAGTACCAATTCGCATCCCAAAAAAATGGTTAATGTCCCAACATTATCAATTATCATGAAATTTGAAAATTAAGTTTGATAAAATATATTATATACAATATAATTTTTATTATAATAGAATTATTTTATATATGTGAAATCTTGCAAAAAAAAAGAAAAATAAGATAAAAATAATAATTAATAAAAAAAAATAAATTTAACGATTATTTCTTGAATGAGAGTAATATCATCTACGATGTCTACAATAATCTCTCAAATGAGAATGAAAGCGAGAATGTGATCATTGCCTATGATGATCTCGTGAACGAAATCAAGAATATGATTGTCTATGATGATTTCTTGAAATAGAATGGGAACTATCTCATCTATAATGATGAGATCAAGATCTACCTTATCTACTACTCCGTCTACTACACCTATTTCTTCTATATCTTTTATAAGCGTACCTAAAATGATCTAAAAATAAATGAATAACTAGTTTTATAAAAATTTAATTAAATATAAATATAGTCATCACTTTGAAGCCAAAATTTGTCACTAAGTTCATCATAAAATTTACGATCGTACCAATTTGGACTTCTTAATTCGTATCCATCTGCATCTGGATCTCTGCTTAGCAGCCTTTTTAAATTTTCGTAGCCACATTTTAGAGAGTACCATTTTACTTGGCACTGTCTAGCCAATATTTCATATTGATAGTGATGACGGATATAATTAGCAATTCAAGTCCAAAGGTCTGAATGGTTAGTATTATCTTCAAAGTTCAAACAGCTGATGGTGTCTTCGTCTTTGTTCGATCAATGTTAACATAATATCATCAGGCCACTCTGCAACTGGTTTATGCGAATTTAGTACTTGGATTACTTGATTATTTGTCATTTTTTTTAATAAAAATATTGTTAGAATGGCAAGAAAGTTTTAGAATGGGTATTTAAATATATTTTGCAAATATAACTACATAATCAATTAATGATAAATTGTCCTTTTATTTCTTGTAATCAGTGATGTATGTAAATTGGATACGTGCAGCGTACATACTCTTAATTCTTTGCAAATTTATGCATTTTTCTTAATAGTGCTATTCTTGCATATAAAGCGCGTATAAAATTGATGGGTTGCGTTAATGATTTTTATGGATAATGTGTGCTTTGTACATATGGAGTCTTTGCAATAAAAAGGTACGAAACTCAAAAAAATTTTTAAATTTACTTTATATGCTAATTATGTTTTTTATACTAAAATAAGTGTAAATTTAATATTAATTAAATTTTTATTTTTTTTTGAGTTTCGTACCTTTCTATTGCAAAGACCCCATATAATAATTTTTTGAATTATTGAATGTAATGTAATATTTAATTCTATACAATTGTGATTTTCAGAAAAATTTTTCAATGGCAATAAAATCTGTGTTACAATTTTGCATAATTAAATATTAATCTGCTTTTAATCCACTTTTAATTTGCTTTTAATTTGCTTTTAATCGCAAGTTAATTAGTAGATTTTTTTAATTGTATATTTGCCGTACAAACTTATTTTTTTAATGTGTAAAAAGATTTTGTTAGTTGTTACTTCAATGTCGAACTCTAAACAGCAAAGACTTTGTGAACATGAAAATTACCCTACTTCGCCTGAAATAATATATTATGGTAACTGAAAATTTTTTTTTTTAAGGTGCATTTGCTAAGTTTTTTTTTACTAATTAAAATTGTGTAATGTTGATCAAAATCATTATACCCAATTTTAACAATTAGCCGATATGCATGTAATTGTGTTATAATTTGATTGGTTGTAATGTATTTAACTTATTATGAATCGGACTAATCAGTTTAAAAAAAAAATTTTCCTAAATTAAAAAAAAAATGTCCAACTCTCAAGCTATTGCCAAATTTGATAGAAGCATAATCGATTTGACCACAAGAACAAGAATTAAAGTACACTACTTCTATAAAGAATGTAATGAAAAGTTGGTAGATCCAAGAACGAAAGCTTCGCATAAGTTAAAATATAATAAATCATATGCGAATAATATTTTTAGTGACGATCAAGAAGCTAGACCTTCTAATGTTAGGCCAAATGTTGATGATAATTATGCAATGAAGTATAAACCATTGCTCGAAATGATCCCTTCTAATACAAAGCAATCTGATGCTGTCAATAATAAAGCAATGGAGTGTGAGCCGTTACCCGATATACATGAATTGGCAAAATACAAGTTGTTAAAAAGAGCAAAATTATCTAATTTGGTTCTTAAAAATTTAATACCAGATAACAAAAGAGATATGAATAATAATCAAGATAGAGATTCTGAAGACTATGATGATGAAAATAGAGATTCTAAAAGTTATGAAGATGATAACGAAGATAGAGTTTCCAGAAGCTCTGAATACGATGAAGAATATGGAGATTCTGAAGACTTTGATGATGATGATGAGAAAGAAGTCAATTTTGCGTCAAAGAATTTTGACGATGGTGAACCAAAACTTCCCAATATCGTCAATGATAATTATGTCTGGATTATCTTATGGATATTACAATATCAACAACAATATAAACTTTCCAATGTTGCAATAGATTCTTTGTTTAAATTTATAAGATTTTTTCTTATAATGATCGATGAAAATAAATTTTCAGCTTTTCCTTCCTTCCTATACGTAGCCAAAAAAATATTGGGAATATCAACAAATATTATTAAATACTCTGCATGCAATAAATACCACAAATTGCATAACATAAAAGAAATATTAAACAAGACAGAAATCCCAATGTGTAATTTTATAAACTATCCAAATCATAGCAAGGAAAGATTTTGACAAAAATGTAATAACCCTCTAGTCAGAAAAATAGATAGTAGTAGAAATAATGGTAATAATCCAATTTACTGTCCAATAATGACATTTCCGTTAATTAACATTAGACACCAACTAACCCTATTTTTTGGTCGCAAAAATTTTGAGATCACATGTCAAAAGTGGATAGAAAGACAAAACAAAGCTGAAATCTTATTCAATATTTATGAAGGTGATGTTTGGAAAAATTTTACAAATGATAGTGAAGAACCATTTTTTACAAAAGAATCTGCCAATACTCATATCAGATTAATGCTAAATTTGAATTGGTTCCAGCCATTTATAAATTCGCAATATTCTGTTAGTGTTGTTTATGCCGTTATATGTAATTTACCCTGAAACAAACGCTTTAAACCCCACAATATTCTCACATTAGCAGTTATACTCAGTCCTAAAGAGCCAAAGCTACATGAAATAAACAATTACTTATATCTGATTATAAATCAGCTAAATCAGTTATAGGAAGGATATCATATACAAACCTACGAAAACAACAACGGTCATTTTATCTGTGGCGCGATCATAGGTTATGCCAGTGACGTTCCTGCTACCTGAAAATTATGTGAATTTATATCAGCTTGCATCGCATGTTATCGATGCTATAAATCTGCAAACTTGGTAAACAATCAACCCAATTTTAGGGGATTTGAAGACATTGACGACTGGTTTGTTGAGAGAGATATTGATGTAATAAGAGAAAAAGTAAGTGAATAGAAGAAATGCGCAACTGAAGAGTTGCGAAAAGCCCATATCTCCCAGTATCATGTTTGTTGGTCAGAGATATACAATTGCCTTATTTTAATCCTGTGCGCTTTTGTGTAGTTGATTCCATGCACTGTCTTTTTCTTGGGGTAGCAAAGTGGATTGTAATGAAGCTCTGCATCAGTGAAGGTATATTAAATGACGAAAAACTCAAAATAATGCAAGAGCGAGCTGATATGATAAAGTTTCCAAGTGACCTTGGCCATCATCCTATTAGAATAGCAACTGGTGATGGTTTTTCAAATTTTACAGCAGATATGTGAAAAATGTTTATTCTAATTTTTGCAATACCTATCACATGGAGCTTCTTGGGAGAGATCAATCAAAAAATTTTTGTTTATTTTGTGTGCGCTTGCAAGGTTCTAACAAGTCATGCACTACAAAAAAGTGAATTAGATGAAGCGTTTACAAAGTTACTCAAGATGAATAAATTAATCAAAAAAAAATACGGACAAGAAAAAATAAGCCCAAACCTTCATTTATGTCTTCACATATGTGAATGCGCTTTTGATTATGGACCTTTATCCTCATTTTGGTGTTTAGCTTCGAAAGAATGAATGAAATTCTTGATATGTATTTAATTTTACTGATTTGAAATCACATTATCTTAAATATAATAATAATTTCGACCAATTTATTTAGGATCATATAAAAATAGCAAGCGTAACATTGAAACTGAATTAATAAAAATCATGATCGAAAATTCCTTTCTCGACTATTTTCTTACGAATTGTGATGATAATATTTTAAATACCACTTTGGACATTATAAAACCTAGAAAATCTGCTGGCAGCCTTGCTGCACTTGACGACTTTACAAGTGACGAATATCAAAATTTTCTGAGGCTTTCGTTTATTGAGGATGAATCAGCTTATGGAACAAAACGGTTTTTCAGATTGTTAATAAAACCATGCAAAGAAACTTGTCTCTCAAACTACATCTTAGACCTATTAGTAGAATTTTATGATAGTTTGTATGAAGAAAATTTTGTTCCTATTTATTCTATAACAGTTTCAAATAACGATATTGTTTTAAACTATAAAATTATACAATACGATAGACTAAGAATCGGGGTGGACATCTATGATTCTGTTCAGGCAGCTCGCCATGAAAAATCTTCATATATATTAGCTCGATTTGTACAAGAAAATGGATCAATTAATATATACCCCCGGTCAAGTTCAATTTTATTTTGAACATACTATTTATTTAAAAAATTCACAATCATTAACTCATACATTAGCGTTGGTTAAATGGTACAGGCCTGTTCAAGATCACAGGATAAGATATTTTTATCAAGTAGATGACGACATAAAATCATGCAATGTAGAATTATAGACAGATGAATTTTATGATATGAGACGAGATAGTATTATACCAATACATCACATATTAGAAAAATTTATAAGATGTAATTTTAAAATTGGAACGAGAAAGATAAAAAAATATATGGCTGTGATTCCTTTAAATAAAAAAATTTCATTTTAAAAACTTTATATAATATAAAATGAATTAATATATGTAAAATCAGAATGGCAAATTTCAATTTTAGCATTTGTATTTGATTAAATTATAACTATCATTTTTTTGGCACAAGAATAACGATAAAGGTTACATATACCGTAATTAATTCTAACTGCATGAGAAAATTGGATAATTCAGATACCTAGAGATCTTATTTTAAGCTGGTAAAGTCATATTGCAAATTGGTCTTTCTTATATGATTGAAATAGTATTATTACGGCATTACAATACAAACACCATACTCTGTGATTAATAATTCTAATCGTGTAATAATTTTTGATATCAAGTTTATTAATTAAATATTACATAAAGTATAAAACAATTATTAAAGAAAAAATTAACAAGAATAAATCTGGTAGATCAGTTGTAGATTAAATACGTTATTTTTTGGAACTTTTCTTTCATGCTAAAGTAGTTGTATTGTTATTATATCTGGCATATCAGCAGGTAATCACTGCTTATGAATGGGTTTATCTATCAGTCATGTATATTGTTTATATTAGGTAGCATTGCAGGATGTAAAAAATTTTCTCGTACGTTATATTTTCTCATGAGAAAAACATATGAATTTATATATAGAGGGCCTTGGTTTCATAACACTTTATTACTACGTAATTTTATAAATCATCATCACTTTATTTTCTTGCATAAAGTTTTTATATTTTATTTCTGTTTCGTTTTTCATCCCCCTAGACATACAATATCTGCTCACATCCCTATTATAAATAACAACTTCCGGTATACTGATTAACAAGCATATAATGTTTACATGTATCGATAAAGATAAAGATAAAGATAAAGATAGTGATGTCGAAGATTTTGAACTTATTAATTGTAATAGAACAGGAATTTCTTACGGAGAGCTAAAACAACTCCACAATATATCAATGTTAGCTTTGAGTAACGTGACAAAAATTATTCCCTACCTCCCACTGTTAACATCTTCTTCATCGGTATCGTCAAGGCTTCTGTATTTCTCAAAGGATGTCTTGATATTCATTACAAATAACAATTGGATTATTCCATTCAATCAATATAAAGAGGCCTGTAAAATTTGTAAGTATTTTGGCCATTCTGTAAAAAATTGCCCCAATTTAAAATCGCAGTATTGATGGGGCAATTATTGTTTAAAATGTTGGAGGCCTGGTCACAATAGTAGTGAGTGTAAAAATGAACTGGGGGTCATGCCATTTAACAAAGAATTTCATTCTCCAGAAGTGATTGTAAATTTTTTGATTTATAAATAGTTATTTTTTTTTTTAGAAAAATTAGTTTAATTTTTTTTTTTCTCATACGAAATTTACCATGGGTTGCTGGTAGCAATGGTGAGTTTCAAAAGTTTATCTGGGCCATGGTGGCAGGATGAACTTTCTTTTTTATTGTATGAAATATTTTTCAATTTTTTACATTCCTAATAAAGAGTTAACGAACATTTTTTGAATATTATCTTAAATACTAAATTGATATGATGATAATGTTAATTAAATTCATATTGCAGAAAATATAAAAAAAGGCTGTTTAAAAATCTAAGGTTTCTGTTTGTTTCTTTACTATAAAAATGCTAATCAATAAATTACTTTCTAAAAAATTTCAGTTCAGTAAAATTATTAATTTGTATAATACTGTAAATTCCTTTTATTCAGCAATAAATTTGAAGTTCAAATAATTTTGACATTTAATTTTAATTTATAAAATATCCAGCATGTTCAAAGCACGCCTTAGCAAAATTTTTGCCAATTGTCATAAAAGGTAAAAATCAGCTGTTAAAATCAGTTTTTCCAACTATTAAATCAGAATATAACAAAAATCAGCAAAAATAAAGATGGTTATACTAAAATAAGCAAAATTCGGCATGTCCTATATTGAAATTGGCAAGGCTATTTTAAATAGAGTAAAATCTGATTTTTTTTTCATTTGACCTGTATAAAAATTGGCCACTACATTCAGCATTTCTGATTGTTAAATCAGAATATAACAAAAATTGGCAAAAATAGAGATGGTTATACTAAAATAAGCAAAATTCGGCATGTCCTATTTTGAAATTGGCAAGGTTATTTTAAATAAAGTAAAATCTGATTTTTTTTCATTTGACCTGTATAGGCAGCATAAGGAATTTTTTCAACAATACCTATTTCACTACATGCTTTTTTTACATTTAAACCATTATCAGTTACTAGAGCAATTATCTTTGATTCAATCTTCCATTCATAAAACAAATCAATCAAATGTTCCTGAATTTCAGTTGCATTATGTGAATATAGTAATTCTTTCATACTGAAAAGTACTTTATATAGTTTAAAATCAGATGTTATCCAATGGGCTGTAATACCTAAATAAGACAAATATGCTAGTGAACTCTAGGCATCTAATGTCAAAGAGATATGCCTTACTTGTGCTAGTTGATTTTTAAGTGTATTTTTTCCTATTTCAAATATTTTTGAGATCCCACTTTTAATGGTTTTAGTGCAAGAAACTTTATAATGCTTATCAAATCCTTTTATCATTTTAATAAAATCTGGATCTTCTATAACATTTAAGGGTTGTACTATTTCAATAATAAATCCTATAATATTTTTAGTTAGAGATTCTTGTACAAAATATTTATATGGTTTGACAGAAAGTTCAGGAGGATTTTTTAATTCTTTTTCTTCATATTTTATAGCAATCTCTTTGGTAATACCATATGTACCTAACAAATATGCTGCTAATGAGCTTGAAAAACTACACCATGTGAGCATTTTTTTATATCCATTAATTTGACATACAGCCTTAGTATTATCTCTATTGAGCTCAAAAAATTGCCATATCCAGCTTATTTTTGGTCTTCTAGTTTTAGTTATTGCTTTATGCTGTTTTGATTATTGATTAATTTCTAAAAATTCTGCTTTAATATTATCAATAGTTATATTATAAATATCAGCAGATGGTGTAGTAATATCTTGCAGTAACACATGACTGTCTTTAGCTTCATAATCAGGATCATTTTCACTTTCATCTTGTATCGTTAAATGATTGGTTTCAACCTTATGGATTGAGTCATCTTTACTCTCTTCTATTACATCCTATGCTAAATTTTCTTTTTTTACTGTTGCTTCTTTAGCCATCTGTTCCATTTGTTTACATTTATTTTATGTAGTATTGCCATTTTTTTTAAAGAAAAAGTTTTAAAGTGTAAGAATTTTTACGGTATTAGCAGAAATAAAAGATAAATGATCAGCATAATAACTTGATTTAAAACTAATTTTTTAGTGTAACAGATAAATTTGATGATGATCATTTAATAAACTACTTCTATTATCAATACTGCATCATAATAAATAAATTCAATTTTTATTTGATAATTGATTTGAAATTGATTCTTATTAATTTTCAATAAATTCAATTATTGTAAAATTGATTCTAATCCCTAGGCAAAAAGATTACAATTTTCACAATAAAGGTAAAATCCTAGATAAATCACATGATTACAGTTAATAAACCAAATATAGGTTTTTGTGTAATGATTATTAGAACTATTCTATTTTTGATGGAACATAATTTTTCTTTTAGAAGAACTTGTAAAATATTTTGTAATCTCATAACTGGAAAATTGACGATTTAGGTTAAAAACGTAAGTGAGAAAATTTCTTATAAGGAAATTGATATTAGAAAATTTAGATGTAGATAAAAAAATGTTCTGATGATCATCAGGTAGTTCAGTATCATTTGTGATAACCATAAAATTATTGGTTCTAATACCAGTTTTTTTAGGTAACCTAAACTTAAAGAGTAATAACAAGCTTACTTTGTTTTAAACAAAGTGTCTACGCCTCTTATGTCATATGAAAGGTAAGGGTGAACATGAAGAGATAGAAAAAGTTTTTGCAGACTTATATAAATGAATAAAAGTAGAACCTTTACTAGGTTCTGTATTTGTATCTCCAATAGAAAAGAGGGAAGAGGTAGCCATAGTACATCAGTAAGTTTTTTACTATTAAGATCCTTAAATAAGAATCCTAAAATTGCCAAAGAATCTTTAAAGATCTTTGAATTTTTGGGATCTTTAAGAATTCTTTAAGCAAATTTAAAGATCCTAAAGGATTCTATAGTTTAATAGATTCTCTAAGAATCTTTAAAGTTATTATCTTTAAGGATTTTTTATATAGATTAAATATGATTTCTTTTTATTTACATGTATCACGTGATTATTTTATTGTTAGCAATCAGCCACAGCTGCAGTTAAAAAAAGATCGGCTAGATGCTTTTTTAAACTTTTTTCATTTTTCAGTTTCATTTCATTTCTATTTTCTTTCTCTTTTCCTCTCTTCCTCTCCCTCTTCCTTTTCCTTTCACTTTCCCTTTCCCTCTTCCTTTTCCTCTTCCTCTCTTTCTTCCTTTTTCTTTCCATCCTCTGGTCCTTTTCCCTCTCTCATCCCTTTCCTCTCGTTTTTCCTACAAACTTAAACATAGATTTTGGTAGAAGAAGAGATTTTTTTTATTTATTTTTAACGAAATAATTTACTAACATTTCTATTATTATTTGTTTTTTTCTAGTGGTCTTTCAACATGTAGAATTTCAATAAAGGAAATTTGAAATATTTTCTTTTTTTAAACTTTTTTTAATTTTAACGAAAAGGTTTACTAATGTTCCTATTATTATCTTATTTTTTTTTCCTAGATGGCCAGATCTATCGATATGTAGAACTAATTTTTTTGAATTCATTTTTAACAGTCTTTCAACGCGTAGAATTTTGGTAAGAAAAATCTGATTTTTTTTAAAAATTTATTATTTAACGAAACTGTTTACTAACATTTCTATTGTTTCTTATTTTTTTTCTAGATAATCAAATCTTTCGATGCGTAACACTTCGGTAATTTTAAATTTATTTTTTTAAAGAAATATTATAGTACTAAATTACTAACATTTCTATTATTTTTTAAAAATTTATTTTTTAACAAAACGTATTACTTGCATTTTGATATTTTTATTTGTTTTTTCTAGGCGGCCAGGTCTTTTGGGTATTAGAATTTCTATCTTCCACTACCAAAGCCTTTAAACAATTTACATGGAGAAATGGAACAGACATTAAAAGAATTAGAAGTCCATGAAACCAGTTAAAGCAACTTTTAAACTGGTAAGTTTAAGAATCTTGAAGTTTTATTTATTTTTAACAAATATCACTAACTATTCATTTTCTTTCTTTTCAGGCTATTTTTTCAAGTCTCCTTAAATACAGGTGATCGGCAAATAAAAAAAATTATTTTATTTTTTTTATTTTAACGAACATCTATACTAAATGTTCATTTTATTTCTTTTTTTAGACGTGTAAGATGGAATCGGTCTCTTCTGGATATATATTGACTTCAGTAAGGAAGTCTTTTTTTTAGTTTTGTTTTTAGTGAAATGATATTAACATTTCATTGCTACTCTTTTTTTAGATCATCAGTTTTTTTGACCTTTGAAGGCAGAAATTCGCATTTTAAACTCCTCTTAAACGCAGATTTTGGTGAGAGAATAGAAATTTTTTCTTTAAACAAAACACTTGCTGATGGTTTATTTTTTCTTCTTTTTTTAGGTAGTTTTTTAGGTTATGGGAAGAATTAGATAAGAAAACTGAAGTGAACTAACATGATACACTGAGCTCTTAACTAGAAATTTAATTGTTAATTTTAGTTATTTTTTATTTTTGTTAATTTTGATAAAATATATAATAATTAAGGGTGAATTTATTCCTCACCCCGGGTGAGATTTGATATTACTCACCCCTATCACGTAATCAATATTTTGACTGACTAATTTTTAATTGGCTGATTTTTTTAACTTAAATTTTCCGTTATCAGTTTAAAAAATTCTGTAACGTAACAATTTTTTTTTTTTTCGCGAAACATTTTATTTTATTCCTTTAAAGTTTACTGAATAGAAGAATGAAACGCAATTATTCAAAATCCAAAACTTTTATCTTTAATATAACTAGTAATAATGACATCAAAACCCCAATAATAATGATAAAAATGATGATAAAAGACAAAAAAAGATATGATAAATAATGAAAACAAAAGGGAAACAAAACAAAGGTGAAAAGAAAAAGGAGACAAGATCAAAAAGAAAAGAAAAAGAATATTGATGGAAAAGATAAAACGAAAAGAAAGGGAGACGAAGAAAGAGAAATAAAAGGAAAAAGAAACGAAAACAGAAGGAAGAACGAAAGGGAAAGTGGACGATAAGGGGAAAATGAAAGGGGAAAACAAAAGGAAACAAAATCAAAAAATAAAATGAAGATGAAAGGTGGGAGTAAAATTTGTTAGTAATGATCATAAGAGAATACATTAAAAAAAAAAAAAAATTTGAAATGAAACCGAACACCTACCTCGTTTTCAAAGAGATTCGGCATAGTAGAAAAATCCAGGAAAAAACGAAAGGGCGAAGGAATAAAGATAAAAGGAGCGAAGACAAAACTGAAAAGAAAAACGAGATTGAAAGAGATAAAGATGAAATTGAAAGAATAATCGCTATTTTCCCTATCCGTGGATCAAGATTTGTAATACAGTATAAAACCAAATTATTACGTTGGATGCTAATTTTTTATCGACGGCATTGATAAATTATATTTTAATCACTTGATTTTCTAGCGTTCTGGATTCGCAAAATCATGGGACATTAATGGTACAAAATTGTGTATAAAAATGAAAGGGCATGAAAACAAAAGAAAATGAAACGAAAATAAAGAGACGAAGTCGAAAACGAAAGGTAAAATAAAGGGACAAGAGAGAAAATGAAATAAAGTGAAGGAAAACAAGATAAGGGGGATGAAGATAAAAACAAAAAGAAAAACAAAACAAAAGAGAAAACGAAGGGGAAAAAGAAAAAGTGGAAACGAAAGGAAAAAATGAAAGGGAAACGGAAACAAAGGGAAAGGGAAAACGGAAACGAAAGATAATGGAAAAAAACGAAAGGGAAAGCGGAAACAAAAGGAGAAAATGAAGGGAAACGGAAACAAAGGGAAAGGCCGAAAGGGAAAGTGGAAACGAAAGGAAAAAATGAAAGGGAAACGGAAACAAAGGGAAAGGGAAAGCGGAAACGAAAGATAATGGAAAAAACGAAAGGGAAAAACGAAAGAGAAAGCAGAAACGAAATGAAAAACGAAATGAAAATGAAAGGGAATACAAATATGAAAGGATACAAAAACGAAAAGGAAATTAGGGGATAAAGACAAAGATAAAAGGGAAATAGAATAAAGAGAACGAATATAAAAAATAAAGACACCCATAAAGAAAAAAAAAAATTGAAACAAAGTTAGTAAAAACGAAACAAAATCAAAAAAGAAAAAAGAAAAAAGAATTAAAGAAACGAAAAAATCATACCTTTGAGCGCGAAATCGTAGGAGCCCAAAACCTAAAAGAAAGAAAGAAAAGAAATTAGAAACGACAAAAAATAAAATAAAAAAAGAAGCGACATACCTGATAGCTGATACCCGTGTATTTTTCGACGCGAAACTAAAAAACCTAAAAAAGGCGTAAACAAATAGTGGCAGTTTGGCCGTATAAAGTTTCATCAGCCAATCAAAATTTATTACATAATAAGGGGGTGAGAAATCACCCGGGTGAGAAATAAATTTTCTCATTATTTAAAATATTATAAATTATTATAAATTATTTAAAATATTATAAATTATTATAAATTATTTAAAATATTATAAATTATTATAAATTATTTAAAATATTATAAATTATTATAAATTATTTAAAATATTATAAATTATTTTAAGATGTACAAATTATTTTAAAATATATATAAATTATTTTAAGATATATAATTATTTTAAAATATTTAAATTATTTTTAAGATATATAATTATTTTAAAATATATAAATTATTTTAAGATATATAATTATTTTAAAATATACAAATTATATAATTATTTTAAAATATACAAATTATTTTAAAATATACAAATTATTTTAAGATATACAAATTATTTTAAAATATACAAATTATTTTAAAATATACAAATTATTTTAAAATATACAAATTATTTTAAAATATACAAATTATTTTAAAATATACAAATTATTTTAAAATATACAAATTATTTTAAAATATACAAATTATTTTAAAATATACAAATTATTTTAAGATATACAAATTATTTTAAAATATACAAATTATTTTAAGATATACAAATTATTTTAAAATATACAAATTATTTTAAAATATACAAATTATTTTAAAATATACAAATTATTTTAAAATATACAAATTATTTTAAAATATACAAATTATTTTAAAATATACAAATTATTTTGAAATATATAAATTATTTTAAGATGCATAAATTATTTTGAGATGCATAAATTATTTTGGGATGTACAAATTATTTTGAGATGTACAAATTATTTTGGATTTGTACATTTGGGATGTACAAATATACAAAATAATTTGAGATTTATCTAATTCATTTTAGGTGGTATCTATACACTTATTAAATTGCTTTATTATACTTTAGAAAAAGTAGGAAATATTCCTATCTACTATTGGTATGATGCAAATAATGATTTTGTAACTGTACTTCAAAATTTACAAAAAAGTTTTAAGTTAACATATTCATTATGTAATAGTTGTAATAAAAATAAAAAAATATTTTATAAATAGTTAGAAAATAAGAAAAAAGTAGAAGGTTAATCATATTAGTTAGTTTTTTTTTCATTATACAATAATAATAATAATAATAATAATAATAAAATTTTAGTTGCATATGACTTATATAAAAGTCATATGGTTTCATAAAATTTTTTTTTATTTGATCTTCTCCTTTCTTTAAACTTTATAAAGCAAGAAACTCTTTTTGTTCCTGAAAATTTGCAAAAAAAAATTTTTTCTGACTCGTTTTTAACATTTTTTCTTTGCAAATTCTATATCCATTATAGTAAGAAATTTTTTATTCAAATTTTTTCAATTTTTTATATTTTTCTTCTTTTTATTTAAAAGTTTTAGCTATTATATTCTCTTTATCAAGTATTAAAAAATTAGGAACAATATCTATAATAGTCTGTGTTTTTCTGCTGTCTCTCCTATTATAACTTGAGATCTAGTGGCTACATCAGTAAGTTTTTTGGGATTAAGATCTTTGGAGAATCCTAAAATCTGTAACATAAGGAGGATCCTTTGGGAATCTTCCCACCGCTGGGGATTCTCTATCAAGAAAAATTTTAAGGAATCCCTAAAGATCAGAAGGAATCTTTAAGAATATTTGTTTTTATTTATTTATTTATTTATTCATTTATTTATAATAGATTCATTTATTTATTTTCGCCTATTAATTTTATATTAATGTATTTATTAGTTTGTATTAATTTATTTTATATATTAATTATTGAGAAAATTTATTTCTCACCCGGGTGATTTCTCACCCCCTTATTATGTAATAAATTTTGATTGGCTGATGAAACTTTATACGGCCAAACTACCACTATTTGTTTACGCCTTTTTTAGGTTTTTTAGTTTCGCGTCGAAAAATACACGGGTATCAGCTATCAGGTATGTCGCTTCTTTTTTTATTTTATTTTTTGTCGTTTCTAATTTCTTTTCTTTCTTTCTTTTAGGTTTTGGGCTCCTACGATTTCGCGCTCAAAGGTATGATTTTTTCGTTTCTTTAATTCTTTTTTCTTTTTTCTTTTTTGATTTTGTTTCGTTTTTACTAACTTTGTTTCAATTTTTTTTTTTCTTTATGGGTGTCTTTATTTTTTATATTCGTTCTCTTTATTCTATTTCCCTTTTATCTTTGTCTTTATCCCCTAATTTCCTTTTCGTTTTTGTATCCTTTCATATTTGTATTCCCTTTCATTTTCATTTCGTTTTTCATTTCGTTTCTGCTTTCTCTTTCGTTTTTCCCTTTCGTTTTTTCCATTATCTTTCGTTTCCGCTTTCCCTTTCCCTTTGTTTCCGTTTCCCTTTCATTTTTTCCTTTCGTTTCCGCTTTCCCTTTCGGCCTTTCCCTTTGTTTCCGTTTCCCTTCATTTTCTCCTTTTGTTTCCGCTTTCCCTTTCGTTTTTTTCCATTATCTTTCGTTTCCGTTTTCCCTTTCCCTTTGTTTCCGTTTCCCTTTCATTTTTTCCTTTCGTTTCCACTTTTTCTTTTTCCCCTTCGTTTTCTCTTTTGTTTTGTTTTTCTTTTTGTTTTTATCTTCATCCCCCTTATCTTGTTTTCCTTCACTTTATTTCATTTTCTCTCTTGTCCCTTTATTTTACCTTTCGTTTTCGACTTCGTCTCTTTATTTTCGTTTCATTTTCTTTTGTTTTCATGCCCTTTCATTTTTATACACAATTTTGTACCATTAATGTCCCATGATTTTGCGAATCCAGAACGCTAGAAAATCAAGTGATTAAAATATAATTTATCAATGCCGTCGATAAAAAATTAGCATCCAACGTAATAATTTGGTTTTATACTGTATTACAAATCTTGATCCACGGATAGGGAAAATAGCGATTATTCTTTCAATTTCATCTTTATCTCTTTCAATCTCGTTTTTCTTTTCAGTTTTGTCTTCGCTCCTTTTATCTTTATTCCTTCGCCCTTTCGTTTTTTCCTGGATTTTTCTACTATGCCGAATCTCTTTGAAAACGAGGTAGGTGTTTGGTTTCATTTCAAATTTTTTTTTTTTTTAATGTATTCTCTTATGATCATTACTAACAAATTTTACTCCCACCTTTCATCTTCATTTTATTTTTTGATTTTGTTTCCTTTTGTTTTCCCTTTTCATTTTCCCCTTATCGTCCACTTTCCCTTTCGTTCTCCCTTCTGTTTTCGTTTCTTTTTCCTTTTATTTCTCTTTCTTCGTCTCCCTTTCTTTTCGTTTTATCTTTTCCATCAATATTCTTTTTCTTTTCTTTTTGATCTTGTCTCCTTTTTCTTTTCACCTTTGTTTTGTTTCCCTTTTGTTTTCATTATTTATCATATCTTTTTTTGTCTTTTATCATCATTTTTATCATTATTATTGGGGTTTTGATGTCATTATTACTAGTTATATTAAAGATAAAAGTTTTGGATTTTGAATAATTGCGTTTCATTCTTCTATTCAGTAAACTTTAAAGGAATAAAATAAAATGTTTCGCGAAAAAAAAAAAAATTGTTACGTTACAGAATTTTTTAAACTGATAACGGAAAATTTAAGTTAAAAAAATCAGCCAATTAAAAATTAGTCAGTCAAAATATTGATCACGTGATAGGGGTGAGTAATATCAAATCTCACCCGGGGTGAGGAATAAATTCACCCTTAAATAATTTATAATAATTTATAATATTTTAAATAATTTATAATAATTTATAATATTTTAAATAATTTATAATAATTTATAATATTTTAAATAATTTATAATAATTTATAATATTTTAAATAATTTATAATAATTTATAATATTTTAAATAATTTATAATAATTTATAATATTTTAAATAATTTATAATAATTTATAATATTTTAAATAATTTATAATAATTTATAATATTTTAATAATTTATAGAAGTTATCTAGGTGCTACCCCGGATGGTATTGGTTTTTCTGCCACCCCTATCACGTGACTTAAAAATATAATTTGATTGGCTAATTTTTAATCAATTAATTTTTAACTTTAAAATTTTTTTTTATAAAAAAAATTTTCGTAAGAATTAAATTTTGATAAAATACAATATAAATATAATAGTAAAACATCTGAAATAACTTAATAAACTTTAGTAACTTTTTTATTAAAAATTTGTAATTTTGTATTGTATCATATATGCTATAGATAAACAATTATTTATTTAGTTTACAGTACTAGTAATAAATGACACGAATGATATCTAATAACAAATTACAATAGTAAAGAAAGAGATGTATAATGAAAAGAAGTAAAAGGGATAAAGTAAAATAAAAAAGAAAATGAGGAACAAAAAGAGAAATCAAGGATGAAAGGATGATGAAAGGAGAGATCAAGGAAGATAATGATGAAAGGAGTGATCAGGAATAAAAGAATGCTGAAAGGAGTGATCAAGAATGAAAGAGGAACAAAATAAATGATCAAAAACGAGATAGTGATGCAAGGAGCAATTAAAGACAAAAAGAGAACGAAAAAAAAAGATCAAGGATGAAATAATAACAAAAGAGAAACGATTAAGGATGAAGAGGGCACAAAATAACAATCAAGGATGAAATAATGATGAAAGGGGAGATCAAGAATGAAGAGGGAATGAAAGAAACAAAAATAATGATGAAAGGAGAGATCAAGGATGAAGAGGAAACGAAAGAAATGATCAAAAATAAAATAATGATGAAAGGAGCAATTAAGGATAAAAGGGAAATGAAAGGATAAAATAATAATGAAAGGAGAGATCAAGGATGAAGGAGAACAAAAGTAACGTTTAAGGATGAAATAATAATAAAAGGAGAGATCAAGGATGAAGAAGGAACAAATGAAACGATCAAGGACAAAATAATGATGAAAGGAGCGATTAATGATAAAGAAGGAATGAAAGGAACAATCAAGGATGAAATAATGATGAAAGAAGAGATCAAGGATGAGGGAGAAACAAAAGTAATGATTAATGATGAAATAATAATAAAAGGAGAGACCAAGGATGAAGAGGAAATAAAAAAAACGATCAAGGACGAAAGGAATGATCAAAGATGAAAGAGAGAACAAAAGGAATGATCAAGAAGGAAAAGGGAATAAAAGGAACGATAAAGAATGAAAGGGGAAGCAAAAGAAATGAAAGTGGAAGCAAAAGAAATAATAAAAGATGAAAGTAATAGTAAAAAGAAATGATAAAGGACGAGAGGAAACAAAAAAACAATGAAGGATGAAAGAATTATGAAAAGGTGTGATAAAGAACGAAATAAAAAATGAAAATACCCAAAACAAAATGAAAATAAAATAAATCGCAAAAAAAGAAAAGCCCAGCCAAAAAAAAAATAAGAAAAGATGGTTAGTTAAAGAAGGCAAATCTAAAGATTCAAAGTGTTTTGAACTTACCATTTACTGGAAACTTGACGACGAAGTCTAAAGCTGTTAACCGTCAAAAAGATTAACCTGCAAAAGAAAGTGTTAACGTTAATTAACAAAAAATAAAATTGACAATGCTGAAAAAGAAACTTACCAGAAGCTCCCAAGCCAAGAAAATAAGCACTTACAAAAAAAAGAACGTTATTTAATGCTGATTTATAATAAAAAAAAATGATTTAAAAAAATAAAACATACTGAAAGTAACGAAAGTAAAAAGTGGCAAAAAATTAAAAAAAAAAATCGCGTATAAAAAAACAAAATAAACAATTAATTTAGAATCACGTGATAGGGGTGGCAAAAAATCATGTACCACCTGGAGTGGCACCAACAATTTTTCTAATTTATAATATTTTAAATAATTTATAATAATTTATAATATTTTAAATAATTTATAATAATTTATAATATTTTAAATAATTTATAATAATTTATAATATTTTAAATAATTTATAATAATTTATAATATTTTAAATAATTTATAATAATTTATAATATTTTAAATAAGAAGTTATCTAGGTGCCACCCGGGGTGGTATCAGTTTTTTTGCCACCCCATCACGTGATCTAAAAATAAAATTCGATTGGCTAATTTTTAATAATTAATTTTCGACTTTCACAAAAATTTTCGCAAAAATAATTTTTTAATTTTTAATTTTCTTAAAATGAATACACTATAAATACAACATCAAACCAAATTTAAAAGTCATATTTATAACTGACATGATTTAAAAAAAACTTTAGTGACATTTTTATCTTAAAAGTATGTATTATATCTGATATTTTTTAGTTAAATATTCGTTGTTCTTACAGATGCAAACAATTATTTATTTTAATGAGACTAGTAGTAAATAACACAAATAGGTAATCTAAAAACAAATTTATATAATGATAAAAGTAAAGAACAAAAAATAGAAAGTATGTAGAGTTACGATTTTGTTTCTGATATTGGTTAAGTGGGATCAAAGGTTACATTACTAATAGTAACGAGCGAAAATAAAGGTAAAATAAAAAAGAAATAAAAGGAAATAAAAGGAGTGAAAAGAAATCAAAGGAAATAAAGGGAAACAAAAGAATGAAGAGGGGGATAACGAGAAACGAAAAAAAGAAGAGGGAGATGATAAAGAACAAAAAAAGAAAAGTGAAAAAACCAATGAGAGACGAAAGAGAGATGTTAAGGGATGAAAGAGGTGCGAGAGAAATGATGAGGGATGAAAAGATGATAAAATAAAGCATAAAGAGACGAAAGATAGTGAAAGAAATGACAAGGAACAAAAAGATGACGAAAGAAGTGTGAAAGAAACGATGAAGAATAAAAGGATGATGAAAAAAGTGCAAATGAAACAATGAAAGATGATGAAAAAATGTAAAGACACGAAAAGATGGTAAAAGAAATGATAAGGGACGAAAGAAACATGAAAGAAATGATGAGAGATGAAATATGATGAAAGAAATATGAAAGACGAAAAGATGACAAAAAAAATGATGAATGAAAAAGAAATAGAAAAAATGATGAGAGACGAAAAGAAGATAAAGAAAATAATAAAGAATAAAAGGAAATCACAAAGAAATGAAAATCCAAAACCCAACCAAAAAGAAAAAGAAAAAGATAGTTAGTTAAAGAAAATAAATTTCTAAAAACTTAAAGCATCCAAAATACTTGAGCTTACCATACTAGATCCTGATGCCGAAATTTAAAGCCGTTCAAACCGCCTGTAGAAAGAAGGGAGACAGTTAACGTTGATTAAAGAAGGAAACATAATATTAAAAAAATTGTCTTACTGGAAGCCTTAAAGTCAAGAAAAGAAGCACCTACAAAAAAAAAAAGAAAGTCAATTAATGCTGAATAATAAAAACACAAAAACAACGTTAGAAACTTACCAGAAGTAAAGCGTTTGTATTAAAGTTGTAAAAAAAAATCGCGTAAAAAATAATTAAAAAACAAACATTAAGAAATGATCGTCACTAAAACACGTGACAAGGGGTGGTAAAAAATCAATATACCATCTGGGGTGGCACCAACAATTTTTCTTTAAATAATTTATAATAATTTATAATATTTTAAATAATTTATAATAATTTATAATCATGCAAATGACAACTCTTCCTGCTGATCACTCAGCCCAAATTTTTTTAATGAGCCTCTTTATTATACTTCTCAGCATAATTGATTTAATTACACCATTATACTGGATGTAATAAGCTGTAATAATTACAGTTTCAAATTTTAAAAATATCAATATGCCGTAATTAAATTAACCTGTTGAATTAATTACAGCATTCTCAGATTACCCATAATATAATATCAGGTTAATTTTAACTATACTTCTCAGCGTAATTGATTTAATTACACCATTATACCAGATGTAATAGGCTGTAATAATTACAGTTTCAAATTTTAAAAATGTCGATATGCTGTAATTAAATTAACCTGTCAAATTAATTACGGCATTCTCAGATTACCCATAATATGATATCAGGTTAATTTTAACTATACTTCTCAGCGTAATTGATTTAATTACGCTATTATACCAGATGTAATAGGCCGTAATAATTACAGTTTCAAATTTTAAAAATATTAATATGCCGTAATTAAATTAACCTGTCGAATTAATTATGGTATTCCCAGATTACTCATAATATGATATCAGGTTAATTTTGACCTCTGAGATAGTTGATGATCATGACAGTCAAAATTAATATTATATATGACTTATCAATCTAATATACTGATCGATAATCTAAATTTTTTATTAAAAAAAATTTGGTAGTTTTTTTTTCTTTTTCATTAAACGGTTTCTTTTAAACTGTTAAATTTTTATTTTCCTTTTTTAATCAGTTTCAAAACTGATATTATTATTATTTTTTTAAAAAAAACTTTAAAAACAGTTTCTGAACTGTTATTCATTTTATTTTTTTAAAAAAAAATTTTTTTTTTCATCCAAATGGTCTTATTATACCATTAAATTTTTTTTTATTTTTTTTATAAGTATGGCTCTGGACTTAGAATTCATGAAATGGTAAGTTACAGAGAGAGGTGTTGTATTAATAGTTCTTTTAATATAAGAATGTTAACTAACGCTCTACTCTTTTCTTATTTGTAGAAACGAATCTTTCAGCATATGGCTTTTTAAGGTAATGTGAGAAAAGAGAGGGATTTCAATACAAGTACAAGAATATTAACTAACGTTCTTTTCTTTTCTTTTTTTGTAGAGACGGACCAGCTTCTAATGTTTGAAGGTAATCAAAATAATTTTTTTTATA
Organism: Rhizophagus clarus; assembly: GCA_015698045.1. Classification (NCBI taxonomy): domain Eukaryota; kingdom Fungi; phylum Glomeromycota; class Glomeromycetes; order Glomerales; family Glomeraceae; genus Rhizophagus; species Rhizophagus clarus. Next base: position 1,042,945 of record BLAL01000338.1, on the reverse strand, counting down.
ATTATTTAACAAAACATTACTAACATTTCGAATCTTTCTTTTTTTTAGATTTGGAAGGTCCAAACTGGAATAATGTGTGCAAGCAGGTTAGCAGGAATTGGAAAGTGAATTTTTTTTAATATATAGAAGAAACGTACTAATGTTTCTACTATTTTTTTTAGATTGCTGAACTCTTTAGATGAATCTGGATTTGGAATGCATGTTAGTAAGTTAACAGGAAGTGGGTAGGAGTTTTTTAATATGTAAAAGAAACGTATTTTTAAGAACACCAGACTTCATTTGAATTTTTTGGAATGCTGGTACTAAAAATAAGCGAGAGGGTGAAGATTTTTTTTTAACTATTTTAAAGAAACATATTTTAAAATGTTTCTTTCTTTAATTTTTAGAAACGTCAGGCTCCTTGTATGTGGAAGGTAAGTATGACTGGATAAAAATTACTTTTATTATTTTTTAAAGAAACATATTAATGTTTCTTTTCTTTTTATTTTTTTTTTTTTTAAGGAATACTGGTTTCTTGGATTTTTTGGACACTGATACTGAAGGTAAGTGGAAAATGTGAAGATTTTTTTTATTATTTCAAAAAAAACATATTAATGTTTCTTTTCTTTTATTTTTTAGAAACTCCAGGCTCCTTGGGTACTGGAGATAAGTGAGACTAGGTGAAGATTTATTTCTTTTTATTATTTTAAAGAAACATATTAATGTTGCTTCTTCCTCTCTTTTTATTTTTTTAGGAACACTGGCTTCTTAGATTTTCTGAAATGCAGATATTGGAGATAAGTGAAATATAAGGATTTTTTTATTATTTCTAAAGAAACATTCATTAATATTTCTTTTCTTTTTATTTTTTAGGAATACCGGCTTTTTTGATTTTCTAAAACATGATGCTGAAGATAAACAGAAGGTGAGAACTTTTTTATTACTTTTAAGAAATAACATTAATATTATTTCTCTGATAGAATTTTTTTATAAATGTTATAAACTTATATTTTTAATCAAATAATATACATAATTTTATTAATTATAAAGTGTAAAATAAAATAAAAAAGAATTTAAAATTTAATAGATATTTAAATGTAAATAATTTTTTTACTATTTAAAAATTATTGTAATAAAAATAAAATAATATTAAAATTATCCAATTTTTTCTTGTTCAAGCCATGATTTTAGACACAAACATGCCTGTGCTGTTTCAAGATCCATTTTATTATGTGTTTGGGTAATCTGCTTTTCTGCAATTGAAAAGAATTATTCGTATGGAACTGAGGTTAACTTTATTGTTAAGTAATCCTGTGCCATTTTTGACAATGTAGGATACTCCATAGTATGGTTTTTTTACTATTCCAAAGGGTCTATTTCATCACCTGAAGGATTGGAATCAAAATAAATATCCAATTCGTTTACAACAGATTGTGGGGTTTGATCTGATTCTGTTATTAATAAATTACAAAAAAGAGATCGTGTTTCAGATGCTGATAAATTTGCCAGTTGATGTTAAGAAGTTCGCTGAATAGTATGAGTTTGAGAAGGCAAAGTAATATTGGATTCTTCATAATTAGACATTACTCTTTGAATTGGTTGTAAAATCTCATGTTGATTCATATTACCAAAAGATAAGTTTTTGTAACAAGGATCAAAAAAGGCTGGGATATGTAATGCTTTATTAATTTCATTAAAATAATAATTAAAAACATGATTCATTTCATTTAACTGCTCTTGTAAAATATAATTATCATCTTGAAACTTATTTAAGTGAGCTTTTAAACCTAAAAAAAGCAATTTAATCTCACCAATAGTAGGATAATTGGATGCAGATATTACCTTTGTTATTGATGCAAAAGGTGCTAATAAATTTGCCAATTCTGTTAATATCTCCCATTCTTCATCAGTTGGCCAATTATCACTTAATGTTTTAAGATTAGATTTTAAATTAGCTAATAAAGGTTTTATTTCTAATGCTTGGTCAATCATATAAAATGTATAATTCCACCATGTAGTGCAATCTGGAAGGGGAGCCTTAAACTTAATTTCTTCAATTTGAAAGTATTCTTTTAGTTTATCCATTTGCTTAGGAGAGTTTCTAACTGTATTAATAAATATACGTAGTTTTTTAACAGATTTAGGAATTATATTTGTATTAAATGCTGCTCCTACAACTAGATTTAAAATATGGGCTGAACAGCGATAATAGTGAAATTCTGATAAGTTAAGAGCCATCTTAATTTCTTGTATTGCAGCCAACATTTTTACTTCATTATCACTTATAATACCAATTAATCTATTTCAATTTTTAATTCTGTAACAACTTCAATTATAGCATTTTTTATTGCTATTGCATTATGAGGTGAAGGAATATATAATACATCTAATATGAAATAATCAAATTGCCAATTATCTTTTATAAAATGAATGGTTATTGCAAAAATACCTAATGATGTAATTGATGTCCACATATCCATAGTCAATGAAATTTTAGAAGTTGAGAGTTGAAGATAATTATTTATTTACTTCTGTGCATCTTTAAATTTATTTATAATCATGCTTTTTACTGTATGTCGTGTAGATAATTTATATCTCAGTTGGATAGATGATAAAAATTTTCTAAAATTTTTATTTTCAATAACTGTAAAAGACTGCTGATCAGTGATAATCCAATTAATAAAAAGCTTATGTTTTTCTTGTTGCAATTCAGTAGTCCAGAATCCTAATTGTTTAATTTTAACATTTGATTTATATGTATCATAATCGACTTTGTGTTTTGCCTTTAAATGGTGTTCAAGAGTTGTAATAGAATTATTTGTTGAAAGATGTAATTGACAAAGATTACATATAATATAATTTTTAATATTATCTTTCTCCTCCTCACTTATTTTTTTTCAAAATATTCCCAAATTTTAGAATAATATGGTTTGGATTTTTCTGTGATTTCTGTTTCAACTTCAGTTATAGTTTCTTCATTTTCTTTATATAAAATTTCAGGTACATCTTCATGACTATCATCAACAATTTCAACAAAAGAATCAAATGGAAAGGTTTCATAATCATTTTGCTTCTTAGTTTCTTCAGCCATAATTTAAAAAATCAGATTAAAAAATTATTTTTTTTTTTTTAAAAAAAAATACCATTAATTATCTGTATATATAACTAATAAGTCATACAAATATATAAAGATTTTACTAACTAGTTTTGGCAGTATATTGGCAAATCATGATGATTCATATGAAAAATGTATACATGATGGCGTAATTCAAAAAAGGAAATGATAACAATAGTTAATAATCAAATTGCATTATTTTTTTTTTAAATTACGCCAAAAAATAATAATAGTTAATAATCAAGTTGTATTGTTTTTTTTAAATTACACTAAAAAATAATAATAGTTAATAATTAAGTTGCATTAAATAATAATTATCAGCTACTAAAATAAATTATTTATTTTTACCAATAAAAAAAAAATACACATTTTTAATTTCTTTTAAATAATTAGATAAATACAGTATTTATGTATTCATATTCCATCTATAAATATATGCCTAATACAGGATTAATATTGACTCAAAAAAAATAATTTTAAAGAAAAAAACAAAAATACTAATTTATAATTAGAACATCTTAGTATACTGTATATAATTAATAAAAAATAACAATGCAAAATAAAGAAAAAACTTACTCTATTTGAATTTACCATTTCGCTTATCTTATGATATTCCTAAAAAAAAACAAAAAGAAAGGAATATTAATATGTCTCTTTAAAATAATAAAAAAATTCTTGTCTTGCTTATCTCCAGTACTGTATTGGTGTTTCAGAAATCCAAAGTATTTGACATTCCTAAAAATTGGAAAGAAAAATAAAATTAATATCAATATATTCTTTAAAATAATAAAAAATCCTCATCCTTTTCGCTTACTTCCAGTATTGACATTCCAGAAAATCCAAGGAGCCAATATTCCTGAAAAATAAAAAGAGAAGAAATATTAATTAATATATTTCCTTTAAAATAATAAAAAAAATCCTCGCTTTTTCTGCTTACCTCAAGTATCAGTATTCCAGAAAATCTAAAAAGCTGGTGTTCCTAAAAAAAAAAATAAAAAGAGAAGAAACATTAATATATTTCTTTGAGATAATTACTTCTAGTACCAAAAATAAATCCTTCTCATCACACTTATGACTTACCTCCAATAGTCCAATACAGTACCTAGAAGGAAAAAGGAAAAAGGCGTTAATACTTCTTCTTTCCTTTCTTAATGTTACTACATTTCTAAATCTAAAAAAATACTCTCTCCTTATTATGTACATTTTTGAAATAAACTAAATAAAAGTGTTTTAAATTATAAAATTGATTGGTCTTTATAATTTTTTGTAAAATGTGCATCAGTTAAATAATCTTGTTTAGTAGTAAAATTACTTTAATATGAAGACTGGTATGAGAACCTACATCAGTCCTGAAACTACTTTGACTGCGCCACAAAAAAAAAGACTGCGGTTTGGTCTGGTTTGTCCCAAAGACTGCCAGTCTAAAAACTGAGATGGTCCAGTAGGACTGTTAACCATCTTTATGCCAGGCTCTTTAGATGAACCTAAACTTAAAATATATATTAGTGTAAGCAAGAGGTGAAGGATTAAGATCTTTTATCAGGAAATTTCTGTAGTTGATGCATATCTGATAAATATTAATATCCAATGTACATCATTTTTTTGGCAATGTTCAGTAATGATGAAATGTTGATGCATATTATTTGGAATTTTTATCATTAGATGAATAGTATTTAATAATATTCATCATTTTAAATTTAATGTTTATCATGTAAATTCAATATACATCATAGTGTTAAGAAAAAAAAAACTTTGCTTTTTTTTCTAATTTTTTCTATTCTATTCGTTAAGTTGCTTTTGAATGTAAAATATTTCTTACTGTAGATTTGCCACAATTATTATAGCTGTGTTTTTGGCTCTTAAATGTTTTTTACCTTATTATGCATGTGTATTTGCAGTTTTGACATTGCTTACGATATTTAATTACTTTAATAATAATAAAAAAAAAAAGAAAAATTTTTTTTTTATATACAAAGGGTTATTAATCATGCCACTTTATTTAAGTAAAATCACTAACAGAAAATACAAAAAAAAGCAAACATGACTAAAAAAAATACTGAATTTGACCTTCAAAAAGGCATACTCAAGATTAAAAATACATTGAAAATAGAAAAATCAAAATAAATACCATATGTTTTCAAAATTAAGCACCCCCTTTTTGTAAGGATTTTGAGCGAAAGGTTTGGGAAGTATTTAATTTTGGAAGTTTTTTTATTAATATTTCATATATGATTTTTTTTAACAAAACTTGAAAAGTTTGGGGTGGTGCTTAATTTCGGGGGATGACTAATATTGGAAAAATACAATACATAATAGAAATTTTTTGTTTTCATTTATTTAATAATCCATTTGTAAATTTTTGAATTAACAAAAAATCAATCTAAATATAAAATGATTTAACATCAAATATATATGATATAGACTTTCTTATATTAAGATGAAAATGTAATTTTAATTAAATTAAATATAAAAATATAAGAAAAAAATATAAATTTGATTCAGGTAGATAATAATAAGTTTAATTATATTCCAAAAATTTACAGATTGCATTATTATATCTATTAACTAAAAAGTAATTAATTTAATTTATTCTTAAAAATTATATTAAAAAAAAAAAAAAATAATATTTGCAATTAAAATATTTTAACATTTAAATAATATTATATAAGATTTAAATTAGGATTTATAAATAAAATAAACCAAAAAAAATATAATAAAAAAAATAATCTTCAAAAAGTAATATACATAAAATAAATCAATTTTATTTCTTATAATTTATATTGATTGAATATAACATATTTTTTTATATCTATATATAGTATATAGATACTGCAATAATAAAAAACTTTTTATATTTAATAATTAATTTTTCTTTATCAGTTATTTTTTATATTTATTTATTAAGATAGCTTCTTCTTATATATTATTTTTTATAAAAAACTTATAAGAAATAAATAAAGTTTTCATTTTTTTTATCTAAATTTTCTCTACCAAATAAAATTAAGTTTAATAAATACTTCTTTAATTTTATTAAGAAAGATAAATATATATCAGTTAGTTATATAAAGTAAATATAAAATGAAATAATAAAACTATATCTTTATAACTTATTTATTTGATAGTTCTATTTTAATTTTAAATTGGTAAAGAACTTTTAATAATTTTGCTTTTTCATTGAAATTGCCATCAATAAAGAAATTATTAGATTACATTTATTTGTAATATTAGGTATACTATATAAAATTATAATAAAAGTTTGGCTTTATAATAAAATATAAAAAAAAATAAAAAAAATTAAATCTTATTTAATTAAATAAGACAAGTTAAATACTGGTTAATAGATACATACTCATCTTTATAAAGAGTGTATAGTATTGATATCTTAATAAATTCTGTAATTTTTTGTCTTTTTGACTTATTTCTTTATCTTTATTATTATCATTAATTTTGATAATTTACCATTTTTCAGGTTTTTCTTTTTTATTGTTGACTTTATCTTTTGATAATTATTATTATTTTTATTATATTATTAAAACTATTAAATTAACTTACAATAAATAATATATTGGCTGATTTGAAAAATTAGTTCAATTAATATTTAAGCTTAATTGATAAATTTATTATATAACTGATAGATTATTTTATTATTATTAGTATATAAAATTATAAAGACTTTTTTGACCAGCTGATATAATAAATAAAATTTATCAACTTTCTTTTTATCAGTTATTTTTTATATTTATTATTAAGATAGCTTCTTCTTATATATTACTTTTTATAAAAAACTTATAATAAGGGCAGTGACATATATTAGCTAATATTTTTTTACTATAGGCGCTTACCCCCCACCCTCAGGTAAGATATCTTGGTCACGTGCAACCAATCATATTTTTTAAAAATTGTATAACCTAAGATTTTTCGCTTACCCCCCCACCCTCTAAAATATTAGCTAATATATGTCACTGCCCTAAATAGATAAAGTTTATATTTTTTTTTTTTTCTAAATTTTCTCTACCAAATAAAATTAAGTTTAATAAATACTTTTTTAATTTTATTAAAAAAGATAAATATATATTAATTAGTTATATAAAGTAAATATAAAATAAAATAATAAAACTATATCTTTATAATTTACTTATTTAGTAATTCTATTTTAAATTTAAGTTGATAAAGAATTTTAAATAATTTTACTCAGGATCACTTTTTCATTGAAATTGCCATCAATAAAAAAATTATTAAATTATATTTATTTGTAATACTAGATATACTATATAATATTGTAATAAAAGTTTGGTTTTATAATAAAATATAAAAAAAAATAAAAAAAATTAAATATTATTTAATTAAATAAGACAGTTAAATACTGGTTAATAGATACATACTCATCTTTATAAAGAGTGTTTAATATTGATATCTTAATAAATTCTGTAATTTTTTGTCTTTTTGACTTATTTCTTTATCTTTATTATTATCATTAATTTCAATAATTTACTATTTTTCAGGTTTTTTTTTTTTTAGTTGACTTTATCTTTTGATAGTTGTTATTATTTTTATTATATTATTAAAACTATCAAATTAATTTACAATAAATAATATATTGGCTGATTTGAAAAATTAGTTCAATTAATATTTAAACTTAATTGATAAATTTATTATATAACTGTTAAATTATTTTATTGTTATTAGTATATAAAATTATAGAAACTTTTCTGACCAGCTGATATAATAAATAAAATTTATCAACTTTCTCTTTATCAGTTATTTTTTATATTTATTTATTAAGATAGCTTCTTTTTAAATATTACTTTTTATAAAAAATTTATAAGTAATAGATGAAGTTTTTATTTTTTTTTTTCTAAATTTTCTCTACCAAATAAAATTAAGTTTAATAAATACTTCTTTAATTTTATTAAGAAAGATAAATATATATCAGTTAGTTATATAAAGTAAATATAAAATAAAATAATAAAACTTATCTTTATAACTTATTTATTTAGTAATTCTATTTTAATTTTAAGTTGGTAAAGAACTTTTAATAATTTTATTTAGAATTACTTTTTCATTGAAATTGCCATCAATAAAGAAATTATTAGATTACATTTATTTGTAATATTGGGTATATTATATAAAATTGTAATAAAAGTTTGGCTTTATAATAAAATATAAAAAAAAATAAATAAAATTAAATATTATTTAATTAAATAAGTCAAGTTAAATACTGATTAATAGATATATACTCATCTTTATAAAGAGTATATGGTATTGATATTTTAATAGATTCTGTAATTTTTTGTCTTTTTAACTTATTTTTTATCTTTATTATTATTATCAATTTTATTAATTTACCATTTTTCAGGTTTTTCTTTTTCATTGTTGACTTTATCTTTTGATAATTGTTATTATTTTTATTATATTATTAAAACTATCAAATTAATTTACAATAAATAATATATTGGCTGATTTGAAAAATTAATTCAATTAATATTTAAACTTAATTAATAAATTTATTATATAACTGATAGATTATTTTATTATTATTAGTATATAAAATTATGGAGATTTTTCTGATCAGCTGATATAATAAATAAAACTAATAATCAACTTTTTTTTTATGTTTAAAGTAAATAATCATATAAAATTTATAGGATTTTAATTTTTATTATAGGAATAGTAATATAACTTTTTCTTTATATTATTATAAAATTTAGATGCCTTTTTTTATGATTTGAAATGAATAAAACTAAATCTTTTTTTTTCTTTTTTTTTATAACATATATAAATCAAATTTTGTGGTTTTTTTAATACATATTTTCATTTCATTAAAATTGAAATCAATAATGTCACTTTTGACTATCATTAAGAATTTAAAAAAATCACAATATATAAAAATAATATAAATTATATTAGTAAAGTAAACTAATTTATAGTTCATCATTAAGAATAGTATTTTCATAAAAAAAGAATAATATAATTTTTTTTCACTCACAAACAAATTTTTTTATTTATAATAAAAATAAATACATAACCAGTTCCTCTTCTAAAATCAGTAGTTCTTTAATTAAGAAAAACTTATTTTCACAAAAAAGGATAAGGAAAAGTTGATTTTAATTTCCAGAATTTCTAGAGTAATAATATTTACAAAACTTTAAATATAATAATATTCTTTATAAAACTGTCATAATTTATATTACTTTACATTATGTTTGTTTAAAAATATTATGGACAAAAAAAAGAATAAATTATTTTTTACAATTAAATTAATATTTATAAGATGAGATATTTATAAGAAGTTTTAGAAGTTTTTTATATTATTATAATCAAAAATTAATCAATATGTAAAAAAATGATTATTGTATTACTAATTTCATTTTGGATCTTATTCTATACTTCTAAATTTCAAATTTTTGTTATTGTATCACATTATGTTATGTATTTTTCATTTAAACAATTGAATAATTGTTTAAAGTAATTGTGTAATTTATTAACAATTATCTTTAAATAGCTATTATTATTAAAACTAATAATATCAAAAAATTTAATTATATTAAATTAAAACTATTAATAATTATTAATAACCAACACCAGCTTCTGAATATTACCCATGAAAGTGATATTCGTTAATCTCCTAATTGGGATCAGAACGATAACAGGAGTGTATTTTATATGATATTGATAGACACGAGATATAGAATCTTAGACGGAGAACAAGCTAGCACTGCATCAATTATTTCTAATATCATCGCTAGTAATTATATTGACAGTGTCAAGACGGTCGTTGGTAATGATAATGACAAACAAGAAAGTGTCGAGGCAGTCAGGAAGGAATAATATCTTAACAAAAAAAGTTTGAATTTTTGGCTTTTATTTCATGTAGGACATCTCATAAGATATACTAAATTGTCAAAACTTATATTGCTAAATAATGTATTACTTTTAAGGTGTAATCTCTATAATAGCTTATTTTGTTAGATAAATTTTTTTGTTCGCAACTTCTTATATTTTTACAAAAAATGTAATCTCTATAATAACTTATTTTACTAGATAAGTTTTTTATTTGCGATTTATTTCTTCTACAAAAAATGTAATATTGCTTTCAGTTTGAAATATTTGAAAAATTCAAAATATACGTATTAAGAGACTAGTAAACGTGGGTAAACAAAATTTTACAAGATAAGTGATAAAACACAAAAAATAAATACAAATGAGATGTAGTACATAAGTACATTATGCTAATACTATAACCTATTTATCCGTTTTTATCCGCTGCTTCAGTGATCACAATGATCAAATACCCACTTGATTTTCCTGACCAAGTTCTTACTTTTGTCAATGGGGAAAGTAAATAGTGTTCGTAAACTCAGTAATACATCGATATTCCCATTATTATTGTCATTGCAATCACCAGTAGTTATTATCAACTGTCAAAACAATACCATACATTACATCTTCATGTAAAGCCTCATTGTTTATGTGTTTCGTTTTATTATGCTGTGACGAATCTTGTAACCTATAGTCCATTTTCACTAAATTTAGAAATTAACCGCTTATAACCAAATTTACCACCTTTTAATATTTAATACATATGTGTATTCTTTCCATAATTGTCCTATTTCATGCGGGTAAACACGTATTCGAAAATCTATTAAATAGATGACGTTAAATAACACAAAAGTTCGTTCGTACAAAAAAAAATAATAATAATAATAATAATAAAATGATATCAAGCATGTCATTAATTTATATTTTCTGACCCCGTTTTTAGTGCACCCGTCAATGCTACAGTCTCGTTAAAAAGTGTGAAAGAATCCAAAACACCTTCCTTCAATAAGGAATGTTTTCTTACTCGAATCCATTACTTTAATCGTTTCATATCCAGTCTCATCAGTATAAGAAATATTCTATCTTCAGCGACTTCAAACCATTTGTTGTATTTAGTAGAACGAAGGTTAGAATATAATTATGAAGTACTTAGAAAATAAAGGCTAATTAGATCTAGTTTGGTATCTTCGGTTACCTTTTTTTACTTTCTATTAATTTATTCTTATAATGTTTGACGTGGGCATTTGTTTTCTACATTGTTCTATTTCGGTATAGACATCAGACGTAGGCTTGAGTTCGTTAATTACGTCTCCGGATGAATTAGCGAGACTTGAGATCTATAACAGCATATTATTATTTGTGTACACTATAAGAAAACACTATACATGAAATTGATATACTAATAGTAATACCTTTAATTCTTCTAAGCGTATTCATTATTTTAAGATTGAATCTTAATACTGATATTCAACGAGGCATTTTCCATTTCTTCTTAATACGATATAGAATAAATATTACATTTACCAGAGTTATGAAACACGAAATTGGTATAAAACTAAAAAGTTCTTTACACAAATCAGATATTTTTTTTTAGTTGAACTTGGTTTTAATCTACTGTTACGTAGTTTTTCCTCCACATATTCGTGTTAATGACAAATTAAACCAAAAAAAAAATTAATAATAGTTTCGTCACATGTAGAACATAATAATCATACTCGAGCATTTCAAGAAGAAACTAGTTCTATGATGATAGTTTAAAATGGTAATAGATATGAGAAGAGGAAAACATATTGCACATAAAATAATACAAATATGATATCTACAAGAGAAAATATATACTTTGTTCTCGAAGAAACGTTTACAAAATGGTAATGGAAAACGAGGAGGGTAGTGGTAAAAAAATATAGATGACGGGATGTGTGTAATATTTTTTCATTTCTTTGTAATGTTTTTTGAAAGTGATCGAGAACGATAATCGAAAACGGGGGATACAATCAGTATATAATTATTCGACTACAAATATCAGATAACAGTAATGGTTATGCCATGTAACTCCTAGGAATCCTTGAAACGTTTCTTTGAAATTATGGAGAATGGGAAATATTGATCCTCATTTTGGTAATAATTTATCATCAAACTGTTGAATACCGCTTTGATCATTAGATCAATATGATCTTTTTTCTTACTCGATCTAGACTAGTTCTATTGATATACCTTGAGGAGAACAGGTCACGGTCTAATATAATATTACCAATAGAGAACCAAAACGGTAATTAGGTGTATCATTGGCTATTTCGCAAGTATATTGTGATTGACTCATTTTTGAGGTTAATAATTAAATGTCATGTGAAATTGTATGTATAAAACTCTTTCACGCCATTATATTTTATACGAAAAAAAAAAATACTATTTTTGCTTGTTTAAAGAAAATGAGTTAATGTAATCAATAATATTCACGTACTATTTTTAATCTTACACTGATGTGGCGTTTCTAGGGTTACCAAATGATATCACTTAAATCAATCAAAAAAAGCTAATAAAATAAAATATTATTTATAAACTAATTTTTACTCGAAAATAACTCTTGTCATTTAATTATTATCCTGACAAAAAAAAGTAAAAAAAAAAAAAAATGAGAAACGAAACAAAAAAAATCTTAAGCAAAATGTTTGTCAGTTTTTTCTACCTTTTTTTATATATATTTTCAATTGTCTGTTCACCTCTTATCACTTTGGTGTTTAGTATTATTTTTCCGCTCTTTATTCTGTTCCAATTAATCATGTGGTTAATTTTAAGGTATGATGTTTTCTGTGATCTTTATTTACTGGCAAAATCGATGGATTTTTTAATAAATTTTTTTTTTTTATTGTAGACAAAAAAAGAAAATGCCATCCACCCTCGTCTTTAAGAAAAAATGGATGGAAGAACCTGAACATCAGTTTAACTCAATCGAACCCGAATGTGAGGAGGAGGATGATGATGATGAAATTTACCATATAGATCCGCTCATCGTTATCGAATGGAATGAAGCTGGATTAACTCAACGAGGAGTTCTTAAGACTACTGTGATTAATAGTATGTTCAAAAAAAATTAAACATTATAATTATTCTAACCATATTTTGTTTCATTTGGATCGTCATTACTGGCACTAATCCATTCATTCGTCAATATATTGATCCTAATTATACTTTACCTGGAAATATACTCGGATCTATTTATTCAGATTCAATATTTTGTGTAAATGGTGGCCATCAATCTCATCAAATTTTTATCCACGTAATTAGAAGGTTACAGTCAGCTTACCTACAACCTAATACGCCTTCATTAGGACGTGTGTTTTGGGTAACCTTCCCTAGAGCAAATGTTTCACAAGTTAATGAAGTTTATAATGTTTTTACTATTTAAAAAAAACTTCGTTTGTTGTGGTCCTTCATTTTATACAATAATTATATTAAATATAGCTAAAAATATTTTGTTATTGACGGAAGCTTACTTTAACATAATCTTTTTTTTTTTTTCTTCTGCATTCTGAAATTATATTTTGAGATTACATTAGAACCATGATAAAGATTCACACAATATATTCTCTTAATTAACAAATACTAGCACTGGTGTTTTCGATAAAAGATCCATAGTAAATTTTACATACAAGTTCGTTTTTTTCAGTTTTAGTTGTGATTCGTGTGATCTTAAAAGGTGCAGAACCGAAAAAATGGAAAACAAATCTATTTCGCGGAGAACAAATATCGATGCTTTAACATGGCACGTTATTGTTGATCATTTCCAGCGATCGATAATCGTATCTCCAATCTTTAATAACCCGAATATTGTTTCGACAGAGTTCGACTGGGTAAATAATTAAGTTAGTCACTAATTGCAATGACAATGATGGGAATGTCGATGTATTATTGAGTTCACGAACACTATTTATTTGATCTCCAGATCGAATTGCAGGAATAATATATTGAAACGGGTAAAAATGGATAACTACGGAATAAATCTTGCATTTGTATTTATTTTTGTGTTTTTTGCTTACCTAGAATAAGGGACGTCTACTAGTCTCTTAATACGCAAATTTTAAATTTTAAAATTTATAGAAAGCAATAATGTTTTTTTTGAAGAGATACGCAAACATCTAGCAAAATAGAAATTACAAAAAAATTTTATCTAGCTATAAATAATTTATCTAACTATAAAAAAATTGATTAAATGAGTGAATGTAAATAAAAAAAAAAATTCTATGTCTTGTTTCCTATTATAAAATGTCTTATAATTTCTTTCTTCAAATTATTCAATTTGTTTAAGTCATAAATCTTTTGTTCAAAATTCAACTGAGTCAAAATACTTTATAAAATAAAGTTGTCATGCTTTGGTGAATTCAGCAGTAATAGTTTTCAGATATATGTATTGATGTGAATATCAACTTATTCGTTAATTTATCAACATTTTATATGGCTCCAGCAGTCATTAAAAATGGGTGCCGTCCAAAATCACTGGGTTAGTGCTAGGTCAGGGTTAGAGTTAGGAAGGTGGTAGGAAAAAAAACTGCGAGCGAAGCGAGCAAAGGAAGTTACTTAGGATTAGAATAATTAAAGTAAATAAAACAAATGAATTAATTTTATTAACAAAAAAATTGTCAAGATTTTGTACCTGTCGGGATTTTGGAGTTTCGGGATTTCGTACCATATCCCTAAAAATACTCTTTCGGTTAACATAACTACTATTCATTATTCGCCCTTCTCAATATGAAATCTTTACTTTTCTAGTTTTCTTAACAGGGTAATGGTATTTTATCTACTATTATCACGGATACTCATTTACTAAATTTCAGCAATAACGTTTTTTTTTTAAAAATTTATTACTTTTATTTATTTAATTTTCATATTTATTTGCATTTTTTTATATTGTATCGTTGTTATGCCACTTAAAATATTAATCCTAAAATTATGCGAATAGTAATGGGACTTATTTATAAATACTTGAATTATATCCTAAATATGAATTATTGAATTATATCATTATGAGTAATAAAAATTATCTTATCCAAATTTTAGTCGTATTACTACTCATTGAAAAAAAATTTCTTATTAATATTGACATGTTTGCTTGCTAATACGGAATTGAAGAAATTATATATTGATTGCGCATTTTAGTGAAATCTCTCATTCAAAAATTTATTGAAAGAATAATGACATTACTTTATTTTAGTATTTATCTATTCTGGTTTCAAATATATAATTTTAAAAATACATATATATATACATACAATACAACATAACTCAGTAACGTATGAAAGTATAAAAATTATGAAGTTTTACCTACTCTATTAAGGTTTTATAAATACCCATTTTTCTCCCAAATTATCAGGATAAAGCCAAGCGGTATTTCTATATATAGTGCCAGTTTTTTCATCTACATACTGACTAGTATCGTATCTGGGTTGAATGAATAATGGAGTATTATAATGGAATGCGCCGCTAAGTTGGAAACGTTGGGAGGGTAGTAACTCTTCTGTTGTAACATTTGTAAGAGTGAACCATTTGCCGGGTCCATTGTACGTGACGGCTTTATGATTAGGGGCAATAATTGAGACTGTTGGACTAAATATATCGACTGATACGATCCATTCGGTGCCGGTTCCAGATTTTAGAACAATATTATCGTTATCTACCGCCCAAAAAAACTTAGGATCTTTGGTGCTTTGAATAAGAGCCGAATGTTGTAGGGACGACCCAACAGCAAAAAGGGTGGCCAAAAGGAGCAAAAAAGAGTTGAATCTCATTTTCACTATTTTTATTTCTTTTTTATTTTTGTTTAGAGTTGAAAATTTCTCTGTTTTCAAACAGTGCAGTTTCAAAGAACAGGGTCAAGGAGTATTTATACATACAAATTCTGTACAGAGGCTTAACGAGGCTCAGACCATATACTGTAAGTCTGGATTCTTAAAAAAAATAACTCTCTCATTCAAAAGTAATTATCGACGCTTAGGCTACGAAAATAATGACACGTCATTAATGGTTTAGAAGGCTTTGAAAAGTTGAGATTTTCGATAAAAATGCATAGCCACGTTCCATGTGTTCGATTATAATATTGCCAGCGCTGATCATTTTGCAAATCTTATCTTAGTAACTAGAATATGCGTTTTATTTTAGAGGACTTTGTCCCCTATGATATTGTCTTGTTGTTAGCCAATAAGATGATTGCAGGCATGAGATTGAATAAATTATTAAGATGTTATTTTTGTATATATTATGATATAAAGATATTTAAAAGTTGCATGATGCGACGTAAAATTTGTGTAATCACTTTTGCAGTACATTTTAAAATGACATTTGCATTTAATAGTATAGAACTGATTTCTATCTATATTTATTTTAATGGTTTTTTTAAACCAAACAATGAAAAAATTAATCTATTGATATTTTTAATGATTTATTAAAATTATTAGTCATTTGGTTAGTTTTTAAACCAAAAATATACTTAAAAACTAGGAAACGGAGACTGTTGTGAGTCCAGAGCGAAAAAAATTTTTTCTACAAAATTTTAACATTTATTATCTTTTTATCAATATTATGATGTATCGCAAATTTATTGTTTATCGTTATTTATCAATGTAGCACAAATTTCAATGACGCGGACAACCGGACTTCATGTGACCCTCATATGTCATTACGTTCATAAACATATATAGTCACTTCGCTTCGCTCCGGACAATTATTTTTTAACAGTTTATTACAGCTATTTGCAAAAAGAGTGGATCACGCAATTCGTTTTTGACTGCGTATAAAATTTTTCGTACGCATTCATACGCAGATTAAGTGTATAGTAAGTTGATAAAACTGTTGTGCATATAACTGCAGATTGCTGCATATGGGAAGATTCAAAAATGAATTTGACAGTCCAGGCAGATATTACCATGTGTATGACTGTGTATGAAAAATTTCATACGTAGTCAAAAACGAATTGCGTGGTCCATTCTTTTTGCAAATAGCTGCAAACCGGATTATTAAAAAAAAAACAATAATTTTTTATCGGCTTATTAGACTGAAATAATTAATAATTTATAATTATAGTGCTTGTAGCGATTAATATCACAATTATTAACCAATGCTAGCAGATGATTGGTAAGGATTTGGCCACGTAGTGGCCAAATCTGTCCAATCAGAATGCAGCATTGGTTAATAATTGTATATTTATCAACGCAAGCACAATAATGATATTATCGTGTGACATTATGATGATTCGTTAAACTATTAATAAACTCAAATTAAGCTATAATAAACTAGTTTTTATCATCTTTTTTTTCTTTATCCAATTTTATTTCTCTCTATCTTCTAACATTTTTTACACTTTATCCACAAACAATTTCGTTATTGCAAAATCACTGCTTAATGATAATATTCTAAAAAATTTTATTATATTTTTTTAATAATCAATTTAGCAAAATTAAACCTTTTCTAGATAATCGTAAAGTTATTAATTTAACAAACAGTAATATTGAAGCTACAAGAAAGCCATTGAGAGATTTGAATGAAATTCAAGAGAATAAAAGTCAAAATTTGGAAGAATTGGTTTCGAAATTAACAGCTGATAAAGTTTTTATCAATTCTGTTGTTATTTTCAATAATAATGATCTTAATAGCCATAATTAATAATTACAACACATGTATTGTATATAGCTTAAATAAAGTTTATTGTAATTATTAAACTTACGCATAAAAAATAATTAAATTACAAATCATCATCATCATACAGCGGAGCACGATAATTTAATTTTTTTTTTTTTTAGCAGTTTATTATTAAACTGAATATTAAAATTAGTTTATTAATAAACAGAATAATCAAAAAAAAAAAAAAAAAAATAATTTTTTTAGCAGTTTTTAAACTGAATACATACTTGAAAAAAAAAAAATAAATTATTAATCCAATTATTTAATTATTTTCAGAATAAGCCAGTAAAAATTAATTAATTTTTTTTAATTACCCGATTTAATAAATAAACTGGCTAAAAAAATATGATAATTATAAAAATGTTTTTAATTAAATGTAACAAAAATTGAATTGCTTCTTTAATATTTTTTTTGTAGTTTTCTAGTAATAAAAAAAACGAAATTGAATTGCTTCTTTAATATTTTTTTTTTGTAGTTTTCTAGTAATAAAAAAACGGGTTAAATGTTTTTTTTTTTAAAAATTATTTTAATGAAAAAAAAAAAACACAAAGATATTTATTAAAATCATTTTTAACAAAAAACGATGTTAATTGTTTTTTATTAATCATTTTTAATAAAAAAAAATGGTACTAATCATTTATTTATTAACCATTTTTAACAAAAATGATATTAATACTTTTATTAAAAGAAGACTATATTGTCGCAAAAAGTTCGAGTAATGCTAGTTTGATCAGTGAGATCATTTTCTGCCATGTAATTTTTACTATTATTTATCTTTGATACGTATAGGTAGTAGTAGTTTAGTTTTTAGGTAGCGTATTCTGGTCATGTGATTGAGCCGTTATTTGCGTTCAATAAAGAGATTAGTTAAAAAAAAAAGTAAAGACTATATTAGCTTTTTTACCACATGATGAAATCTCTGCAGCTTTTGATGAATTAAGAACCATCATGCCAGAGGAAGCTAACAGAATTATGGAATGCTTTGAAAATTACTACATCCGTGGTAAAGTAAAGCATACAACAAGAAAGGAAATGTGATACGAACTGATCCATTATTTCCATCTTCACTTTGGTCAGTCACTAATAACATTGAGCTTACTTTTCCTAGAACTCAGAATAATGTTGAAGTCTGGCATAGAAGATGGGAGACATTAGTAGGTCATGCACATGTAGGCGTGTATAAAATCTTAGGTGAGATACAAAAAGAGCAAAACCAATTACAACTTAGTATTGAATCAATTTTGCAAGTTGGACCACAGTCTTTACAAAGAAAAAAAGATCATGAACGAGAAGAGTGTATACAAACAGTATATAGTGATCGTGATAATAGAGAACTTATGGATTTTTTATGAGGCATTGCCCATAATCTCTCTTTCTAAATAATTTTCGAAAGTGTGGTATATTTATTGGTATTACATTTTAGCACTTGCATTATATGTTACTTTATTCCTATACAGTTTGTGTTAGTCTACATGACAGCATTACAAATTTATCTTTTTTTATTTTAATAACTCTTGGATAGCTACTCTTATGTTCTTGTTTATTTGTTGCAATATCAATAAATATATCAATAAATATATCAATAGATATAGAAATAAATTGAAAAATAAATTTATAAATAAAAATTTTTTGCGTCGGTTAAACAACCTGTCGGTGAAGTGACCTAGTCGGTGAAACATGTAAGATGATTGTTGGTAAAATGATTGTCAGTGAAATAAATGAACCGGACTTGAAAAAAGAACAAGGGAAACAGAAAAAAAGGAGGAAGACAAAAAGAAAGGGAAGTAGAAAAATAAATTAGTAAAAGATAAAGAAAACACAAGAGAAAAAAAAATGAATGAAAAACTAGACCATCCCGAATAGAAAGATTAAAAAAAGAAAGAAACAAACAATAAAAATAAAAATAGAAAGAGTAAAGAAATGAAATGAAAGAAGGAAAAAGATTCATCTTATCCTACTGATCGAAATTATAAGGGTCAAGCCTAAAAAAAAGTAGGAGGGACGAAGAATGAAAGGAAAGAATGAGGATGAAAAAATAAAAGGAAAGGAGAAGAGGCGAAAAAATAAAAGGAGGGAAGCATAAAGAAAGAAAGGGAAGGACGAAGGTACGAAAAAATAAAAGGGAAAGGAATGAAAAAGGAAAAAGGAAAGGAGAGGCGAAAAAAGAAAGAAAAGTAAACTTAACTTTCAGCGCATATCAAAAAATCACGTGATCTGTGATTTTTAAAAATTGTGGTCATACGATAAATAATAGTTATTGTGTCAGTCAGAAAAGATCATGCTATTACTATATTTACTGTACATAAAGTATAATTAGATTATCTGATTGTCAAAATATCTGATATTTGGTTGTTTAATTGTAAAAATCTGATATTAAGTCGTTAATTATTTAGCCATTAACAAAAAATATCAGTCGTTAAAATCAGCATGATCCTAATAGACTGACCAATAATGAATATTACAGTATTTAGCTTAGTGTAATGCTTTATGTAATACTTTATGTAATTTTGTTTGATGTAAATTTAAATATGAATATTGTAATAATATTTGACATGCTTAATAAATTATATAATTAAATTAATATAAATTTTGACAAGCTATATCAACATACAAATTAAATAACTAATTAATTAATTTAATTTAAAATAAAAAATTCAATAATTATGACAATTATCCAATTAAATACAACATTAATGTTACGAGTCCACCATGTCAAATACCATGTCAATAACCATATTGTCATGCATGATATTATGTCAACATTCATGATAATATTATAAGTAATATACTGTCAAAAAAATATACATTGATAGTAAAGAATGTCTTCTAAAATATTCTTTATTTACGAGAGACTTCTTCAGAAAATTACTCCTAAACTATATCCCTTAACTATTTTCTGTTAAAATTTGACTTGGAATAGCAATGAGTGTTTGTAATTTCATCTTTACGTCTTCGAAGTATCTGTTGTGTATTTTGTAATAAGTTTAAATGATATATCAGACCATGAAAATTATAACCCTTAAACTGTTTCCGTGAAATAAAACATTGAACAAGAGAACAGATACTACGAATGTGAAAAATAAAATTTAAAGGATAGTAGCAAACAAATAATCCAGGTCCTACAGTACATACTTTATTTGCTGGAATGTTTTCTTTCCTAGGGTAAATAATGGAAATGACACATCAATTCATTCAAAGAGATAATTACCTTTTTTAGTGTCATTCATTGTCTCTTATGATTATTAATAAGAAAGATTCTTTTTGTTTCTCGTTTTCTGATGATGTCATAAAAAAAATCACGACTCCATTTGGAAAACAGGAAATTTGGGATACGTAAACTAACACATTTATGTTTAAGTGGAAACATCTAATAATCTCATTAAGCGCAGTGTCCGATGAATGATTAAAAGATAATTCAAGAAACAAACTGTAGATCAATCAATTTCATGTGCTTTAGTCGGGGAACCTTTCATTATACTTGTCGCCCATTTCCCCAAAAAAAGAAAGTTGTAACAATGCACTTGCCGATCATTTATTGTTATAAGTTCCTTTTTTGGATATGGGCGACAAGTCTGCTTAGCAAATTTTGTACTAGTCAGAAATATATAATAATTTTTACAATTAATTACATAATATTAATCAATAAAAGACATTTGATAAAAAAAATAATATTTTTTTTTTTTTTTTAGAAATAATTGCATATTTTTAAAAAAAAAATTATGAACAAATTCTAGTTTTAAAAAAATTTTATTATATCAAAATATGAATTTATCGGATTTTATAATTTATGCATGCAAGTTAATATGTAATACCATTTCATTGTAATGTAGATACAACAGTTACAATGATTCTTTTGGTAATAATATAAAGAAAGGCGGTATTCCTATGTCGCAGCAGATCTACGCAGTAGCTGCAGCAGGTGAGTATTACACAAGCAGGATCAGTAATAAAAAAGTTTTCTTGTGTATTGTAATACTCGTCTTTTAATATTTCTTTTTTGGTTGGATCTGCATGCACTAATAATCTAAATCTAAAATCTATTGGATTCGGTAATCCTATTCAGATGTCGATACCCTATAAAAAATATAATCCGTTATTTCACTAAAAACTCCGTAAAAATGAGCCTTTTACGGATCCATTCACGAAAATGAAAATAATTCGGTAAATTCCGTGATATATGACGCATGAATACCATTTTATTATACGAACAGTTTCTTATTATGTAATTATAAAAGAGTTTTCGCCACATTTTTCTCAAAATTGTTCCCATTTTCTAAATGGTTTTAAACGCATTCTTTTTTTAGTAAATATATGTGCAATATCACCAATGTTTTCTCTACATTCCATAAATTGTATTTTTTTTATTATATAAGAGCCGACCACCAATAGAACGACACAAGTAGACGACTGTTTTCTATAAAAGAGGACTAATTCTCCCTAATCCTTGTGTAGTTTATATTCATTAAAAATAATTAAAAATATACAAATACAAAACAATTAAATTAAATAAATATGACAAAAACAACATGTCAAGAATTGTCATTACCACAAAGAGAACGTATACAAAAAGCATTTGAGGATTATGGCCTCTCCTTGGTGTTTAAGACTGGTATAGTTGATGTGGTTGAGAAAGTATTTTTTTCCACTACCCTAAGTAAAAACTATGCAACGTTTATGTATCATTCCAAGGCAACGATTGGTCTTGGCTATGCTTTTTCTCTGATTGAATATAGATTTGAAGATGAAAAAGTGGAAATAATGACTAATTCTAGATATCCCGATACAAATCCACTTAATGTTTACTTATTAAGGAGCAAAGCTTATAGAGAAATGGCGAGGATTATAGATGATGTTAAGCAAAGGGATGAAGAAATTAGATTATTGGTTCTTCAAGAAAATCAAACTAAATCTGAATAACAAATCTATTAGTTGTATTGTGTTAAGAAAATCCCAAAAATTCCGTTTTACAGAAAACTCTTTATTCCTATAAAAACATAAATTTCGGGTTAAGATATTAGGATTAGGGTTAGCCTGTTAGGGTGTTTAGATAGGTTAGTTAGCATATTGTCACATCCTTTAGTCTCAGAATGCGACTTTGAAAAAAAGAATTCTTTTTATCGTCTCTTCTTATGTATGGATAAAATATAAAATAATTTTTTATGTATATATAATAATACAAAATTTATTTGTCGTATCTTATTGATATACTCCATTACATATATTTTCATTTCTAATTTTGTCATTTTGAATGTTTTTGGTATTGTTGTAAACATAATTAATTTTCGGTGTTATTAATGCAGCTTTATTATTAGTCATGCAGCAAAGCCCGATGAAAATTCTAAAAATCTTTTTTCTTGATTACCAGATGGATAAAGTGACGCAATATATTTTTTAATATATTTATATTTATATTCTTACATCATGGACCAAATATCTCATCGAGTCTAATAAAGTGTAAATTAATAATGCACGTACAGGTGAAATCACTACTATCATGATCAACATCATGTATTATTTTTTTTTTAGTAATTTTCAAATCAAATGCATCACATTATCAACATTACCATATTTATATTCTTTATCCTTATGAAATCTAACTATTTTTATATTTTTAAATCATCAATAAATACCTTTTTAGATTAATAACAATAAAAAATGATAATTTTTTAATATATCTGCATAAAAACAAAAATTCTTTGATCCCTTCCTTTAAATGGCATCATCGGTGATGTTTGTTCCAAAGTTCCTTAATCACTTTTTAAGTCCTAAGTTTATTACATCACAAACCAACTGGGAACATAACCTACATTATAAAATGATGGCACAATCTATTAAAGTTGTCCCAAATAATCCAGGCTACTGGAAAAGTCACAAGGACATCCGTACCATCATAATCTCAATTGGGCTTTACTCGACAAATTGTTATGTAAAATTTTCTGTTACCTTGTAAAACTTTAATTAGAGACATTGAGCAGGATGGATTAATCTTTCTTGCTAATCCAGAAAATTATCCCGATGTCGAATTTATAATTATTATATCATTTATGTTGTTGAAGATTCTCAATCAAATGCTCCTACCTAATCCATTTTTCCAGATGAACTTCTCCTTATCCCAACAATTAATCACTCTTGACGGTGGCAAGATTTTGAATGTCTTCATAGATACTATCAAAGAGCACTTATTGAGGCTTTGATCAATGTTAAAAATACACAAATTCAGTTTTATAAAAAACAGCTTACTAATACCAACGATCTGGAGGAAATCAACGATTTGAAAATTTGTCTTACAATTGAGAAGCAGAAGAGTTGGTATCTGTCTGGCATTTTTCGCAGTTCAGAAAATGACGCAGATCTTCTTAAATGTCAAGTGTCATTGCGCCACTTAAATGTCTTTGTTGAGAAGAATATGTTACTTGTAGAAACAATGGACGTTGCAGAATTCGCAACGATGATATTACATGCTCTCTTGAAATGGCTATTTTCTATTGTGCTGAGACGAATGTATCAATGATTGACCATCGTTGGGTACTTGGGTTTTCCCAATGGAAAACAATCGGCAATATTTATGCAGGATAGACATTCAGACTTTGATATGGTGATCATATTTTTAATGAACCAGAACTTATGCGTTGGTACAACAAAAAAAACACTTCAATTGGTCAAATTTAAAGCAAATGCAGAAATGCCTCGGTTGATTCTCATCAATGATGAATGTATCGCTAACTACCTTTCACCAATATTAGCTCACTGTGGATTAATGTTGCCACCAGGCAATTATGGCTTAGAGCAAGTCCTATCTTGTTCTATAGATGACATGCATCTCTTATGTTTAACACATTCATTACCTCTGTGAGAATAAATAGGATATACTGTATAAGATTGACAAACTTCAATACCAAAAAGGTTTTAATATAAATGATTTAATACAAAATTATCCTGATTCTATAATCAATAAAGAAGCTTCATATTACCTAACATTAATTTTTCATTATATATGCCTGTTTATTTTACTTAAGATTAGTTTTGTATTAACATACTAGCGATAACATGTGGATCTGGATTATAATAAAAAAGTTTTACTTCTACTATGACTGTAGATTGATCTCAGGAGCCTAAGATCAGCTACCTTGAGTAGCTCGGTTTCAAAGTGCCGAATAAAGTGATTTATCCGGTATCACATGATTTCAACATTCGCAATTTATTATAGAAATCACGTGAAGTATAATCCTTTCGTTTCTGATGGAGTTTTTTTCAATTTCTTTCTTATGTTCTTTTATATCAGAAATATCAATCTTTGTTTCTGATGTGGGTGTATTGATTTTGCTATTGTTTATGATATTCTGTTTAAAATATTAGAGTTCTAGATGTTTTCAATAACTTCATTTCAAGATTTGATAAACTTAAATGTAAAGAACAAGGGTTTGGCTATAATTAAAGGCAAATCTTAAAATAACTGATTAATTTTGTATTAAATGCTGTGAAATTTAAATAAAGTAGATTTTCTTTTATACCATGATAATAACTAGCGATTTTAACTATCAGTATTTATTCTCATTCAGATAAGAAATTCGTTTATATTGTATTTTCATTAGTAAAATTTGTGATAATTTGTAATATTAACCTTTATATTTGATATGTTTTTTTACATTTTTATGAAGTCACATAATAACATATTTTTAATCCTATCAATTGGCTACGTAATGTAAATAATATTGCGTTGTAGTATTTAACGTAATTATAATAATTTTTAAATATGGACAATCTTACATTATTATTCAATGTACAAATAATAAATTTTGTTTACATTATTCTTAACTTTATTAATAAAACTGTATAAAATTCGCTATAATAATAATAATAATAATAATAATAATAATAATAATAATAGTGTATCATTAAATTTTCCCTTTTTCCTTTTCACTGGTCCTTTTCCTCTTTATTCGTCCTTTTCCCTTTTTCTCAGCTCTTTTGACAGATTTTGGTAAAGAAAAAATTTTTTGGAATTATTCTTTTAACGAAATATTCACCAAATACGTTTCTATCTTTATTTTTTAGATAACTGGCTCTTTGGACAATAGTTTGGTAGAGGAATCCGAAATTTTATTTTTGATTTTGTTTGTTTTAGCGAAACTTTCCGAGTTTTCTTTCTTTTTAAACAGCTAGGTTAGAATTTTGATAAAGAAGTTCAAAAATTTTTGAAATTACTTCCTTTTTGAAACGTTTTTTCAATTTTATTTTTTTTTTTTTTCAGACAACCAGGACCTTGGACGTGTAAATTGCGGTAAGATTCCGGAATTTTTTTTTAATTTATTTCTTTTATCAAAACGTTTTACTAGCGTTTGATTTACTCTTTTTTTTTTAGACGACTAGAAAGAACCTTTGACGTGTAAATTCTCAATCTCTGTACGTAGGAATTGGACGGTTAGACGGACCTGGAATTGAATTCCGGCAAGTTCAAATGTTAAGTTTCGCAACGCTCTGTTGCGGAACCTTAATTTTTTTTAATTAGTTCCTCGGCCTTTTGTACTTAAGATTTTTTCTTTTAATTATTTATGGATCCGGGTAAGTTTGGTTTTTGAGAACTTAAAAGAAAATAATTTTGAATTTTATTTCTGGCTCTTTACTGCAGCATCGAATATTCGGATAATGAACATCGAAATATTTTGTGCTGTTTATTCTTTGAAGAAACGTCACTAACGTTTCTATATTATTATTTCTGCAGAACCTCTTCAGTTTTAATTTGGTTTTGAATGGTAAGTTTCGAAGTTAAATTTGAAAATTTTCATTTTTTTTTTTAATCTTTTTACTAGAAACGTTTTAACGTTTCTTTTTACTTTTATTCTTAGAGGTCCCGGAAAGTAAGGTATTGGAATTTGGAAACAGTAAGTTTCTTGGTGAAATTTACCTTTTTTATTTTTATGATTTAGAAACATGATTATTTATTCTTTTAAAATTTTTTTGTAGGTTTGAAAAGCTTTAATTCAGCCATCCAGATTCTTTGGTAAGTTTTCAAAGAAATTTTTTAATGTTGTCAACTTAATATGTCACCGACCAATCAGAACGATGAGGTAAACTAGTGTTATCTGCAATACAAACAAATATTACTTCAAATATTACCTGGTAATTATGCATATTACACTCAATAACCTAAAACTTTTTTTTGTAATAATAATAATTTTTTTTTTTTTTTTGCGAAACACCTCTTTTCAAATACTTTACAAAATAATCAAAATGATCTCACTTTTACTGAACTCAGTAATTTACAACCTACTGTGATTCAGCCAGAACATCCATCTCCAAATATTAATTATGACAATGTGTATGACTGCCCTTCCGATAATAATTTTCCAACATTTTATTTAAACAACAATCACAGGTACTTTCTAATGAAAATGTCATCATATGCTCCGCAGCACTATGTTGATACCCCATTTAAGAACATGATATTCCTAAACTTGAACAACAATCACTTGAAAATTTATGTTGAATAAGGGAAATTAAAGGGTTTTTTTTTTGAAATTAAATTAAAATCAATTGATTTAAAAATTTTTCAGGTACTTTAAACATTAATTCTGTACAAAAATTTTGTAATTTCAATAAATATTTATTTCAAAACTTGTTTTATATATTAAGTTAAAATTTTATTCCATCCAATCTTTTTTTATTTCAATCAAAAAAGATTGTAATAAGTAGTTATTTCTTGAAGAATGATTAAGATATTAATAACATCTGAAACATCATACTCATCCAATAAAAGTCTTCCTCTATAAATATATCTAAAAATTTATTACATTATTGACTCTTTTTTTTTTTAAAAAAAAAAATATAATTTGACTTTGTATCTTAAAATTATTTGAAAAATTTTAGGTGAAACATTTGGTAATTTAATATGCGCCAAATTTCATCATCTTTTTTTTTTATTCGTTGATAAAGTTCTTTGTGAATAAGGAAAGCAATAATTTAAGATGACCATATGAGCACGAAATACTTTTACGTAAGGGTCATTTTTAACTTCAATAGTAATATTGTAATATTTATCATTATCTAATATTTCAAGTAAATTTTTAGGTAATTTTTGTAAAAATTTATTATCGTTCATTAGTAACAATTTTTCAGAGAAAATATGGAAATGCAAAATGGCAGAATTACCAGCCTTATATAGCTAAGTTTAGATCATTACTATTTAACAATGTTGGCGAATATTTTTATTTAATTCGCTATATATTAAAGGTTTATTATTACCAGTTATTTACTGCTCACCATATAATTTCAATTTAAATTTAAAATTTCCTTTTGTATAATTATAAATCATACATGCAATAATTAATAAATATTTGTATTCATATTAATTTAAAATTTTGAAATTACAATCCATCTAAAGTCATCTATATATAATGTATAAAATGTCATGTAAATAAATTGTTTTAATTAAAATAAAATAGAGAACAAATTATAAAGTTTAATAATTTGGAAAATTAATATCTCATGGTACAACTGAATTTAAATCCATGTATTTAAAATATGACTATATCATAAACTATTCCGGTTCTAAAAAGTAGTCTAAAACATTAAAAGTGGCATCAAGTTTATTGAGATTATGTTTATTAATTTTTTATTGTTTATTCAAGTAATACTTATTTTTTTAATTTAACTTATTTTTTTTTTTTTTAAGGTTCATATTCAATTTATTAACAAACAAAATCAATACAAAGTAAAGATATATATAAAAAAAATACAAAAAGAATACATAACTCCCTAATCTAAGAATAAAAACTTAAACTAGACTAACGAATTCAACCTTGACTTGACTATCTCCCATTTTTTAATTTAACTTATTGGCACCACTATAATGTTTACTGAAAAATGATTACTTAATTTATAAAGTAATTTTGTTGATCTTGGAAAATACCACCACAAATAATTAAACCTTGTTTATACTTTTTATAGCCTTACATTAATCTATCTGATATTAGTTTCAGATTTTAATATTAAATTCATAAAAATGTCATATTAAGCATGATATGCAGAACGCTCTAATTTCATAATGAAATCATGTTTCTTTGGCCAAATTAAGACATCCCTATTCCTTGGTACGAACTTCCATCTTCTATAACTGACATCATTCTTAAATCTGGGGATGGTAAAATCTGGGTTTAAAATTATCATCATACCTTTTCTTAAGAAGACAATATTTATTTGAATTATTAATTTAAGAATAACTGGTACCATGATTTTCATAATATTAAAAGTTTAAAAATTTTAAAGATATTTTATGGTAAAATGGTAAATTTCACCTAGGTACATAATGCGTTACACATAATTTATTATTTTTAATGTTTATCCCTAGTAAATCAAAAATGAAAGTATGTTTTTTCTTTATTTCCTACAATTTGTTCTTTACATTTTGTTTCTAACTAATTTTATTTCATTCTTCTTAAGTTCTTCAGGTCTTCCTGCAATTAACAATTAAGGTATCCCTACGAAAAAAATGCATCTGGAATTCATGCTGAAATTGTCCAGAATAATAAACAGATAATTTCTGGATGTTTGGTAAATCTGGTGTTCACTAACTCAGTCCGTCGAGCAGTGAATTATGAATATCTTCAGGAGACACTAGCTATGAAGTATTCCAATCAATTCCTTACACGCTAAAAGGCAGTGTATTTGATAATTAAAATGTATCTTTATTAGTTGTAGGTACGTTAATAACTTATACAATAAGGCAATACTATAACACTTGCAATTACAACTTTATTATAAACAACTTATCTGAACTTCCTCCCTCTACTTTAAGCGAATATTCAAGATATTTATACAAATTGAACTTCATTCAAATATATAAATAATATAAGATATAAAAGATATAAATATAATAAATAATATATAAGAAATTTAAATAATAATAAAAGAAATATAAGAAATAAGTACTATATATACTATAAATGATATATAAAAAATATATACTAAATATACTAAATATACTTTATATACTACATCGATCATTTGTGGTGCAGTAATATTAATATTCATCATCATGTAAATGCGAATCATTCGTCTAACAACTCTTCTCTCCTAAATTTTGAACTCCTGCGAAATCCTTATTCAAATAACTTCTTAATACCAAGATTTCTTGACGCTTCATTTTTTTTATGTCTTGAACGTTCAAATACTTAGTTCGCAGTATTTGAGAAGGATTAGGTTCAAAAAGGTCAAAAGTATATTCTGTCATGGTTAAATAATGCTTTGTTAACTTTCTCTTCATCCTGAACCTTTCTGATGTTGTTTCTATCTCTACGAGTATTTTTCCTACAAAATAAGCATTTACTAATGATAGAATCCTATTTTTGAGCTGTATCGAATGCTGTAACTGCATATAGGACTTCAAAAACTTTTCTTCTATATTCATATCTTCTGAATATGGAGGAATCATTGATCCTATTTTTAAAGAATGAGTTTCTTGAAGATCAATAAGAAATAATGAAAAATCCATTTTTTTTTTTTAACACTATTTATACTTTACTATATATATATGTAATAATTAAGTCATCATATTATGTCATACTTCATCATTGTCGATCACTAAGTTAATATTAACTCAAAATTTACTCAGTATTACGAATTTCATTGATTATATCATTACATAATAATGATATATATATTTTCCTATTTACTACACCACACTCCCAACCCGCTAGTAAATGGGGGTCACTCGTAATATACCAAGCTAAGAGGCCCCTGAAGGGAATTTGTACTGAAGCCCGAAATTAGCAAGGCATAGAAGCCAATCATTTTGGCCAGGAATGACCGAATACATATGACGAAGATTTGGTACTATAATCAGCCTTTCCTTATATCCTACTTTTTCAAATTTTTCAAATTATGGGATTGGGAAATGTTGGTAATTTCTGATAAAATTTGGTTTGATTTTTGTGGTAATTTCTGGGAAGATTCTTCATTTAAATTTTCATCAATGTCGTACCATCTCTAAATCATCTCCATCTTCTTTTCTTCATTAATTTTCAATATGATTCACACTGACACCAACATTGCTCGCAGAAAACTCCACAGTTCATGTGCCTCTCGAGGCCAAAATAACAAAAGAAAACATAATAAACCAAGTAAGACCGTCAGAAGAAAGCATTTTTGAAGAAAAGGCATTGATAAGCCTCAAGAAAGTGAAGGCTTAGCTCAATAAGCTCTTGGCGTCGCGGCTTCCTTGTTTATGAAAAAGAAAGAGTTGGAGAAGAAGGTAGTTTACAAAGAAGATGAAATTGGATATTTAAAAGAAACAGAAGACCAAAATAGGCTTCTAAGAACTCAAGTACAGTCATTAACTTTGAACAAGTCTAGGTTGAAGGTGAAGATAAGTTTCTTAAGACAGGAACAAGAAGGGTGGCATCGTAAATTTGTGGCAGAAAAGAAACAGCAGTTCGAGCTGTAGTGATTGCAAATAGAGTTTAACAATCTCCTTCTACTCCTACTACTTCTAACACTAATCTCGATAATTTTCCTCCTCCTTCTCCTACCGTATAAATAATTTTCTTTTCATTTGTTTATTTTCTTCTTTTTCTTTGCGTTGTAGTTTTTCTTCTTTTCTTTTTAATAAAATTTTCACAAAATTTTTCAAATTATTTTGGGGCAGCTGGTTGAATATTCTTGTGATTCCATTGTGAAACTTGTAGATCATACTTAAATTAAATTGTCATATTTTCACGAGATGTAAATCTAAATTATTACTAACTATACTGCAATGATCGGTGCCCAATTTTGTCGATCGTAATACAATTTTAACAAACTTCCATTTACAGGAGTTCGTAAAACTCTTCCTTCCATAGATCGTAATTTATAAGCACCATTTTGCCTGATTTCATGAATATAAAAGGGACCTTTTCATTTTGAGTCTAATTTTCTGGTCCATTGTTTTTCTTTTGCAGTGTCGTAATATAAGACTTTATCTCCTATTTCAAAATTTAACTCCTTTTTAATTTTCTGATCATGATAATCCTTTTGCTTGACCTGACTCTCTTAAACCTTTATCTTTACTTCTTCTCACACATGAGGCAGATCATCGATCAAAGATAAAAATCTTTGATTTATATGTTCCAAATTATCAGATAAATTATTCACAAGGAGTTTAACTTCTCTTCCACTTACCAAATAAAAAAGTGATATTTTCATGGTAGAATGTTTGCTTGTCCGATATGCAAACAAGACTGGAGTAATATATCTATCCCACTTATTGGTCTGAATTACTAACTTTAATAATGATTCATATAAGGTACGATTAAATCGTTCGACTAATCCATTTGTTTGTAGGTGATAGGAAGTAGAAAATACATGTTTAATCCCAAATTTCTCCAAAAGTTTTTCTACCATTTGATTATTAAAATGTGTTCCTCTATCTGATAATAATTTTGCAGGGCATCCATGACGACAAATAATATCTTTATAGATAAATTGTGATGTTTCTTCTGCAGTAGCACATGACACTGGTCTTGCTTCAGGCCATTTGGTCATATAATCCATAGCAACAATTATATAACAATTTCCATTAGAAGTTATGGGTAATGGTCCAACAAAGATTATTCCTACTTGATAAAAGGGTCCATGCATGACAATAGGGTGGAGCAATTAGTTTGCTTTAGATTTTTCTCTTCTTTGACAAGAATCACATGATCTAACATATTTTCTTATGTTTTCATACATTTGAGGCCAATAGTAACGATCCTTAATTTTATTGAACATGGTATCTACTGCAAAATGAGCGGTAGTAGAATCATTGTGCATCATATATAATAGTAGTTCCAATTCAAAATTTCTAATGACTTTCAATAATTGTCCATTTTTCCTTTTGTTCTTCTTATAGAGATAATTTAATTTTAATTCAAAATTGTTGCAGAGGTTGATAAATTTCTGTTTTTCTTGAGACGTATTAAAGGTAGGTAGTATTTGTTGATGTAAATATTGATATATTTGGTGGTATTAGTTGGATCCATGATGGGCTGTTAGTCACAATGCTAACACTTTCGCTTTCACCTATTTGTTTTCTTTTCTTTTGGTGCTGAGTTTAGAAAAGTGGTTGTTGCATGACCACTTTGATATTATTCATGATTATTTCAGTTTCGTAATAATAGTTTTTAATTTGAACATCAATAGGTTCGTTCCACCAGAGTTCATTAACCAAATAGTCTGGATTCATATCTGGATGAATACAGGTTTGTCGAATTTTATATTCCTCTTCTTCATCATACTTCTAACCGATTCCTAAAGGAAAATGTTCATCGTGCGACATTTCCATCTCAGTGGTCTCTTTAAGGATTTCTAAGTATTACATCTCTACATCTCCAAAATATTCTTCTACTAATTCTCTGAAACAAATTTTGCATGTAAGTACATCACTAAGGCAGTATCATTGATCATATGGAAGTGGATAAGAAGATAACATCCAATTTTCTCTTTTTGAGTTTAAAAGCGTTCCACAATTCTTGCAATGGTTTCGGTAGTTAGGATGATTATTATCTAAAATTTCTAGATCTCTGGTGAGTTCAACATTTCTCTGAACTACAGCACGTTCTATTTTCATGTCACATTTACTTCAAATATAAGTCTTTGCTCGATTGATGATTTCTTCTTCCTTTTGTAGTTGTGCTTGAATTTTCTGACTCTTAGTGCATCTTTTCTTTTCAATTCTTCGTTAACACTCAAAACAAATTCTATGAGTATGATGTTCATCATTAATAAAGCATGTGTCTCTTATGATGGAGCAATAACTATTAAAGCCGTGGTAGATATCCCATTCATCAATGCATAGGGCAGATTTATGACATCTTTCACAGATTTCCTCATTATCTTTTGGATTTATATTACAACTTTGGCAACACAGAAAAGATTTTTCTTGAATACTATACTTTTCTAGAAAAGATCGCTCTTCCTGACAACCATAATACTTGCCGATATTTAAGGTTTCTTCGGGCATTTCTTCATTATTCAATTCAGAAGGAACGATAGAAACTATATAACACTCAACTAGGTCTTCATGGATTTGTGATAAAGCATCAGCATTAGCATTAGCTTTTCCTGGGCGATGCTTAATTTGGAAGTCATATTGCTGGAGTTCCATGATCCATCTGGCTCACCTTCCTTTGGAATCTTGGAGGTTTTGAGCCATTTTAAGGCAATATAATATTTAACAATAGTGAAGGACCTTATTCCCAAGTAATACTAAAAGTGTTGGACAGCCCAAACTACAGCAAGACATTCTTGATCGGTGATAGCATAATTCATTTCAGCTCTGTTCATACTTTGACTCGCATATACAATCACATGTTCTTTACCATCCTCTTGAAGTTGTGAAAGGACAGCATCTAAGCCTGTTCCTGAGGCATCCATGTAAATGATAAAAGATCAGTTGAAATCTGGGTAGCTTAAAATGGGAGCTTTTATTAAGCACTCTTTTAATCTTTCAAAAGCATTTTGCTTCTTCTGATCCCATTTGAAAGGTACGTTCTTTTTAAGTAATTCATTCATGAGACGCGCAATCTTTGAAAAATCTTTGATAAATTTTTGATAATAAGAGAATAATCTAAGCGCAGCATGCAATTGTCGCAAGTTTTGTGGTATAGGAAAATTCTTCACCTTTTCAATTTTTTCTGAATCTACTTGGATTCCATCCCTTCCTACTACATGTCCAAGGAAGTGGATATTGGGGTAAAAAAAATAACATTTTTTTAATTTAATTTGAAGATTAGCGCTTTGCAAAGTTTCAAATACTTGTTGCAAATGATCCAAGTGCGTCTCCAGAGGTCCTCTGGTGTAGATGATTACATCATCCAGGTATACTGCCACGAATATTTCTAAGAAGTCTTGGAGAATATAATTCATGAGACGCTGGAAAGTTCCTGGAGCATATGCCAATCTAAAAGGCATAACGAGAAATTCGTATAGGCCAAAGGGGGTGATGAAAGCAGTCTTTTCAATATCCTCTTCACTCATTTGAACTTGCCAGTAACCACTTGCAAGATCCAAAGTGGTAAACCAAGTTGCACTTCTTAAATTTTCTAAGAGATCATCAATTCTTGGTAAAGGGTATGCGTCAGCTTTAGTAATTGCGTTCAACTTTTGATAATCTATGCATAATCTTTTATCTCCTCCTTTCTTTTCTACAATTACCACAGGAGAAGCCCAAGGATTAGATGATTTTCTAATAATGTCTTGTGCTTCCATTTTCACAATCTCATTCTTTAAAAATTCCCTTTTTACTAGATTCATTCTATAGGAAGGTTGAGCAACAGGAGTAGCATCTTCGGTCAAAATCCTATGTCGAATGACATGAGTTTTTCCTATCTTGGTTTGACTTTTTATGCAGATGTCTTCATATTCTTTCATAAGGGATTGAAAGAGTGTTTGTTGATGATGATCCAATGGTCCTAGATTAGATCTTACCACTGTTGAAGAATTATTTTCTTCCTGCACTTCTGCGAGAAATACAGCAGGATTTCCTTCATTTTTATCATCAGACTTCTCTTCTTCCTCGGAGTAATCTGGCGAGTGCATTTTATTCAGGGATTATATTCTAAGTCGTCTGAATCTGAGTCCCAGGTATCCGAATAATATAAAGGAGCTTCAACTAACTCCTCATTTTCATATTCTTCATCATCATCATCTTCTTCTTCTCCTAGGGATTCAGCATTAATAAGGGCTTTAGTTACTTTAAAAATCAAAAGTACATTTACAGTTCTTCCTTTATAACAGATTAACAATTTCTCTGCCCTCCAATTAATGATTGCATTAACTCTTCTAAACTAATCATTTCCTAGAATAAGAACATCATCTTGGGAGTCTAAAACATGCACTGGCATTTGTACTATAATATGGCTAAAATGAATTGGTAATGCAGCAATCATTTCTAATGCACGAACTCTGGTTCTATTAGTAGTGACAATCATCATATTAGAGGGTTGATCGATTTGATAGCCAAGTTGTTTCATCAATGACTTGGTAATTATACTTGTTGCAACTTCACTATCAATCACGGTGGAGATGGGTTCTTTTCCTACGTACAATTCACATCACGCAGCAGTAGTTTGATCAAGATCAGGGAAATCATTTCTTTCAATAAAATTAGTTTCTTTTTCTCTGATTCTTCTAATAGCTCAGATTAGTTCTGAACGATACTTAGGGATCTTATGCGCAGCTTGTCCTACTGACAATCCACAGGGCAAATCTCTCAAGTAATTGCAACATTAAATTCAGTAAGTTGCTCAATTGGAGCTGACAACATTTTTCTTCTAACTTTTTTAACTTTTAAAGGCTCAGCATCTTGCATTTCTACGTCTAGGACAAGTCTAGTTTGTTCTTTCCTTTGAGATTCAAAGTGAGGCATAGCTCTTCTTTTTACTTCTCGAACTTCTCTTTGATAGGGTTCTTTCTTCTTAAAAGCGTAAATTTCTGTTTCAAATTCATCATTGTATTCTTCATACTCATCAGTTTCATAATACTCTTCTTCATAGTCCATAAAATTAACAGGTCATTAATTATTTCTATTAGATTGAAATTGAATTTGGTTGGGACATTTGTTTCCTGAAGCGGTACATTCTCTGGCATAATGTCCTAGTTTCTCACACTTGAAACAAGTCACTTCTCTTTTGTTTCTAGGTCTATTAATATTTTCTGGGCGAGGAGTATGATTATTTGATTGATTAAATCAAAGAGTTCTGGTAACAGACACGGACAAATTTGCATAGTTAATAGATAACTGTTGTATTTGCTTTGTGAGAGCATCAAGTTCATTTTTAAGACTATTTTCTACTTGGATAACTGGAGCTGGAACAGGTGCTAGTGTAACAATACTTTGCGAGGTAGAGGGAATTGGAGCTTCTTCCTTTGGCATTGCATTTAATAGGATATATTTTACATCCAATTCTACTAGTTTAGCTCGATCAATAGCAGCAGCTAAGGTGGCTGGAGAAGCCAATACTACTTGGCTAACATAGATTGGAGACAATCTGTTGATAAAGTAGTTGACTTGATGTTGGTCAGCTAAAACATTTCCTGTAGTTGCTCTATTTAAGAGTTTTCTAAAGCATTGAGAGTAATCCTCAATTGATTCTCCTTCCTTCTGTTTTACTTCTTGTAATTTCCTTGCCCATTGATTTTTTTGGGCCAGCGTAGCAAAGTAAGCAATAAGTCTTTCTTTAAAGAAGTTGGTAGGGTCTCCTTCCCATTGAGTTATATTTATCTTATCATTTTGATACCAATCATAGGCAGCTTCCTTCAAATGTCCTGCAACCAAAGCTACTCTTCTGGCATCTGCCCATCCATTAGTTGTATGGGCTTAAATAAAAATATCAATCCATTCATTAGGATCCTCCTTGTCATTTCCATAAAATAGTGGTACTTCTACTATTTTAGTAGCATGATTAGTAGTAGCTGCCTGTAAAACGGTAAGCGCAGCATTTGTTGCTTGAGCTTCATTATGCATATTTATAAGGGCAGTTTTCCAATCAACACCTCCTACTCCAAAAACTCCATCCAAGAACACCTTCATTTAATCATTTGTGATAGCCATGTTAAGATTTGGAATTGGTTGAGTATTATGGAAGATCTGATGTATGGTAACTATTTGTTCTGCAGTTGGAAGACTTTGAAAACCGTTGGTAAGCTCAAATAATTTATGCAAATAAAAAGATAGTTCTAAAAATGGTATAGTGATTTCTCGGTAT
The DNA here is from genome assembly GCA_015698045.1 of Rhizophagus clarus. Lineage (NCBI taxonomy): Eukaryota > Fungi > Glomeromycota > Glomeromycetes > Glomerales > Glomeraceae > Rhizophagus > Rhizophagus clarus. Next base: position 1,005,640 of record BLAL01000338.1, on the reverse strand, counting down.
GTTATACTTTTTACAATACTTGTAGTTGCGTTTACAATAATATCTAATTCAGTAGCAGTATAAAATTCTTCTGTCAATATTATAAATGTAGCAATTGTAGCGCCTGTATACTGTTCCACAGTATGATGTACCAAAATCTAAAGCCAAAATAGATGAAATCTGTTTGGTATGTTATCAACTGGTATTATATCAACAGGATAACACAAGTTACAATAATTTTCTCATTTTTTAATAGTTATTCCTTGACAATGTTTCTTTAAATGTGCTTTCTTTTGATTCTTAGTTAAGTTGTAATATGGCATATATTTACTATTATTCAAATTAACCTGGCAGGAATCACTAATTGTTCACCAACTCAGTCCATCGAGCAGTGAATTATGAATATCTTCAGGGAGACACTAACTATGAAGTATTCCAATCAATTCCTTACACGCTAAAAGGCAGTGTATTCGATAATTAAAATGTATCTTTATTAGTTGTAGGTATGTTAACAACTTATACAATAAGGCAATACTATAACACTTGCAATTACAACTTTATTATAAACAACTTGTCTGAACTTCCTCCCTTTACTTTTAAGCGAATATTCAAGATATTTATACAAATTGAACTTCATTCAAATATATAAATAATATAAGATATAAAAGATATAAATATAATAAATAATATATAAGAAATTTAAATAATAATAAAAGAAATATAAGAAATAAGTACTATATATACTAAATATACTAAATATACTTTATATACTACATCGATCATTTGTGGTGCAGTAATATTAATATTCATCATCATGTAAATGCGAATCATTCATCTAACACCGGAAAATGTTTCAAAACGTGCATGTTTCCAGATGTTTGGAATATGTCTGGGTTCAAATTTGTCTGGAATTTTCCAGAATTCTGAACAATCCAATTTTATCCCAGATGATCAGCAGGAGTTTACCACTTACACCAAAGTTTGAATTAACATCATAGATAGCATTTTTGGCTGCTCTTACAATTTTACTTATTACGTCAGGGGTGGTTATAAATATTAGTTTTGTGCTTTTTGCATTTTTTTAAAATTTAAAATTTTATATTCTTAGAAACATTGTCTAGAATTTGTCTGGAATTTTATAATGTCCGGAATTTGTTTGGTTTATTTTGTCCAGAATTTGTCTGGAATTTAAAATGTCTGGAATTTTTTTGGTTTATCCTGTCCAGAATATGTCCGGAATATTTATGTCTGAAATTTGTTTGGTTTATTTTATCCAGAATATATCCAGAATATTTTATGTCTGGAATTTGTTTGGTTTATTTGTCCAGAATATGTCTGGAATATTTTATGTCCAGAATTTGTTGGGTTTATTTGTCTAGAATTTGTCCGGAAAATTTCATGTATAAAAAAAACTGGGCATGCAAAAAATTCTGGACAGCAAAATAGATCAATTTCCTGGACATTTTCATGACAATTTTTGAAGCACCTGGACAATTTTCGGACATTTTCGTTGACATTTTCCGGACATTCTTTTTTCGTAGGGTATGTTTTTTTTTATACTTTTTTTTCTCGTTTATTTGTTCTTGATTAACTTCATTCTATTTTATGGGCTTTACTTTTTTATTTGGTCTTTGCTATTTTTGTTCTTTATTGTCTCTATTGTCCTTTTTTTCATTTATATTCATTTTTCGTTCTTTTTTATTCTCATTCATTCTTTCTTTGTTTTTTTTTTTTCGTCCATTCTTTATTTTCTTTCATCTTTTCTTTATAATCATCTTTTGTTCGTTCATCATCATTATTTTTCATCCGTTTTCCATCGTTATCTCTTGTCCATCATCCATTCCCTATTATCATCTCTAATTCGTTCCCTATCGTTATCTTTCGTGTGTCTTTATTATTATTCATCCGTTTCTATCATCGTTCATCCTTTTCTATTATCATATGTCCGTTTCTATTATTATTCGTTCGTCTCTATCATCATTTGTCTGTCTCTATTATCCTTATTTTTCATCCATCTCTATCATCATTTTTTGTCCTCATTTTTCATTCGTCTTTATCATCGTCTTTTGCCGTCTCCTTTATCTATCTTTATTATCACCTTTCATAATTATTTTTCTGCTAATCTTCCCAGACTATGTACTGTATAATAAGTTGAATAACTTTAACGGATCATTCTAATAAACGTTACAAATATTGTAAATTTAATACCCCACATATCTTTCTTCTTTTCTCTGGTATTCTCTTTCGACTCTCATTGATTCTCAGTGAGGTTGACGGTCCGGATTATTTATACTGTTTTCATGCTTTATTGTTCTTGTATCTGATTCGTCATAATACGTACGCAATAACAAATTGATTAATAAATTGTTGTCGCTAATCCCAGGGATAGGTTGAGTAAAAATTTTAACAACCCACAACTTGCAACCTTTTTCCACCTTAAAGGGAATATAATCTTGTACGACGTTTATTACATGTTCTTTTTCTATAAAATGGTCAAAATTTCTCCAAAAAAAAAAACAAAGATTTTTAAATTTCAGAAATGTTTTGCTCGTCAGTTAAGTTAAACAAAAGTCCAAAGGGAAATGATGAAACATCTCTTTCATTATCATTAAAAGATTCTAGCCGGAACATACAATCATCTGAAGGAGAAGAACTTAGAGACGAAGTTTCGAGAGATTCAATAGGAATAAAGCTAAGTGAAGATAACGCGTTAATTATTGCTACTGACATCGTTATTGAAATCATTAAAATCATTAACACCATATCATAGAGTGCCTCACTATTAACATTATAATGATGAAAATTAATTGGAGGAGGTACGGACTATGAACAGGTTGTGATAAGGTTACTGTCGCGGTATAATTAATGAATGTAGGTAATTTTTTTGGTTTAAAATCCAAAGATTCTATTTTTAAATCTTCCGAATTGCTAATGTTCAAATCGGTATATCGAAAGTATCATTCGTGTTCTGAGTACGGAGATCCTTATCTGTATGATCATGGATGTACTTACTAAGTAATAATACGTCCTTTCTTTTTTTCTTTTAATTCTTAGAGAATATTTATAATCAGGATATAAAATCCTGTGATCGGCCAAATAATTTAGCAATCTTACTCTCCTCCTTCTATTGTTTTGAAGCCATTTGTGAGATTAAACGAATAGAATTTTTTTTTATCAGGCAAATTTTTTACTTTGGCAGCAAAATCGTTACGAAATATTATAAAAGCGTTATGTAGTCTTGGGGATAATTTTTTCTTAAAGAAAAGAAAAGAATTTTTTTTAAAAAAAAAAGAAAGAAAAGAAAAGTAAAGAGAGATTTTTTAAATTTAAAAAAGAAAATGAAAAGGTGTGTGCATTTGGAATTTTTGTTTGAAACACAAATTATATGCGATTTTTTTACGCCCCAAACTGATGATCATATCCTGAAATGCATTAAAATTTTTTGACAATGAAAAATTTGGCGTATTTCTAGTATTTTTATGGTTTAGTTTCGTAACAATTTGAATGAAAAGTCGCAAATAATTTTTAAATATTGTTGTTAGGGACGGTTGAAACTGTTGAAACGGGAATCGCATCCCGTTTTTGATTTGAACCTTTCTTTTCATAAAAATGAAGATTATATCGAAAAATTATCAAATAAAAATGGAAATTAATTCCCATTTTTGATTTTTTCTCTTTTCATAAGAATGGATTTGCGTCCCAAATCAAAAAAAAAATTATCAAAATACCCATTTTTTTGAATTAAAATTCTCTCTTTTCGCAAAAGTAAAATTGACAGTTGCAAATTGGGTATTCTGTCAATGGAACCATGTTTCTAGGTCTCTTTGCAAGAGATTTATATTAATACTGAATTGTCATAATATCAAATTCTTTCTTTATAACTTTCACTAGTAAGTCAACGATCTTCATGGATATGTTTTCTGAATCATCGTAAAGTCATTTTCAAGTATTCGTTCCATTACTGCTATTAATTCACACTTTATCTCTAAATATTCCATTTTTTTCAACATCATTTTTACTCAAATTAATTTTTGATTGTTTCTTTCTTCGAATTCATATTATATATTTTGCTCAACTGGCTCAAATAGTTCTGTTGTAAATTAACGTTAAGAGCCAAATTAAACAGATTGACATAATCATCATAAATAAAATGGTCATAGTATTTTATTATAATAAAATGATATTGTCAGGCGACTAAGCCGCGTGCCAATGTCATTATATATTCTAATCATTTCGAAGTCTTTTACTAAAATCATGTTAAATACCTTCTTAAAGTAATTTGTATAGACTGGCCCTAAGATGTATTGAATGTTTGCAAATCATAAATCTATTTATTAAAAATATTTACATTAACGGGTCCATTTATTAACATCAGTTTAATAGGAATTAGGATAAATGATTCCTTTTGTTGCAATAATTTCCATTCATGCTTGAATTCTTTTCTCCATTTGGATATAATCATTATCTACATTTCCTTTAGTTTTTTGTTTCTTTTGCTTAGTAGTTTTATGATGTTGACGACAATCAATACATTATTTAAAATGGTTTTCGGGTAATTTAGCATTAAAGAACAAGTTATCGTCCAGATCATTTTTGTGGCGGCCTTGACAAATCATTCTGTAAAAAAGATATTAATAAAATGAAATGAAAATATCGTGATTTGGTGCGATTTTAATTCTGGCCAGATTTAACGTAATTTCGGCTGGAATTAACATTATAATATTACATCAAATTCACTAACGGCAAAATTATTGCGGATAAAGTGAAAATGGACATCATATTAACCAAAAAAGTGAATAATGACTCAATTCCCCTTAAATAATTTTTTAATCATTTTGCGAGAAGCTTGTGATTTATTATTTTATTTTTATAAATTTTTATTGAGATCAATATAACCATATCTTCTTCTATAGCACCATTTATCTGCAAATGGACCAATTCTCATTATAAACCACTGTGCTTTTACACTCAGAAGGGACTTGAGCATCACGTCAGCAATGATCACAAGGATTTGGATAAGTTTTACCTAAGAAGGGTCATTAGGTTTTTAATTTCTGATCTGTTCTTATGCAGAATGTTTTGTTGAAGACGCCAATTTTATCTATGTCCGTGGAAATTGTGAAAAGCAACAGGAAATTTCATTAATTATAAGGTATAAATAATATGCCAAGTACTTAAGCACTTCCTGACGCTGTAGTAAATTGAAGTAACCTATTATTGATAGAACATTTGCATGAACACATTCTGCTTTAAAACTGGTTGCATTGACTTTATTTCTACCTCATAATAAACTGGTATTTCCTATACTGAAACTCTAATTATACCATGCTTTGTCTAAAGCTTTTTCATCTTATCTCTTTTTTATCAAAAAAAAATCAAGGCGATACTTTTGAAAATGAAGATTATGTTATGTGTAAAGCATTTGCTAGGCGTTGTTGTCAGGAATTTATTAAAGAACAAAAAGCTTTTTATGGGCTTGTATTTTAACTCTTTCTAGGTATAAATGAAAAAAATTTTTACTAGGAATAAAGAACAAACATACAAATATTAATTTATATACAATAGTTGTGTTATAAAATCTTTTATTAATAAGGAATTAGCTTTTTATTTACGATTAGCAATAAATATATCAATCTATTATTATATATATCCTTTATGGGCTTCACGGTTTCTAGCTTATGGTTCTAATCATCAAACTAACAGCAAATATTGAAATCTGCAAAATAAACTATGAAATGATGCCTTTATGTTACAGTGTTTGGATCTATCAGGCGAGAAATGTAAATTAATTCATGCAGCGGTGTGTTTTGGCCTAAATACGGATCGTAAATGGACAGGATATTTTTTTACTTTGATCTGATTTCACGGCTAATTGGGGTTTTGACCGTTCGTCTGGTTCGTGTCCCTAACATTTGTGTCCCTAACATTCTATTTAAATAAATCGCAATTAGTGTACAACAAGTCAACAAGATAATTATACCGGTTCCTTTTGAACAGTCATTCTAACACCTATTTTGATTTAGTCTAACAAATATAGCATTCTTGTTCCGAACAGATACTTCTCTCAAACCATTAAGAACGTCTAACATAAGAGAAGTGTGATCGTTCCTCGTTTCATAATTAAAAGGTGATGAGCGACTTGTTAATTTCCAGAATATTACCGCAAGACTATATATATCACATTTTTCGTTTATATGAATCCTAAAATGTTTAATCACGAAACTTCATATAAGGAATCATCCAATATTTTAAGGATATAAAAATCTGATCCTTTTAGAAAAGAATAGTCGAAATCTGCCAATTTGATTGTATTTTGAGGTATTAAGTTATTATTTGGATAAAAAACAGAATATTTTTTAAAAAATAAAATATAAAAAAAGAATGTGTTAATAAATAACACAATGTGGCGAACTAGTTCAACTAAATGAATGATAAAAACATTATTATTCTTACAAGGTTACCGTGTATGATTCCCCTATCATGTAACCATGAAATTGCACTTGCAAAATTCAATTGATCATTCTCATTCAAAAGGAATAATTTTGTTACTTAAATAATCTTAGTGTAAAAATCGTATTATACAAATATCGTCTATCGCGTCTCTTATCTCCTCATTTTAGCATAGTTTCACATCGTTATTTCCTGTATATTTTCAATAAAGTTATTAAAAAAATTTTATCATTTTAAATGAATTAAGTGAAAAAAAAGGTATTTTCAATAAGCTGCAATGAATGATGATAATTTTATTTTCATATATTAGGAGTAAATTTTATTTTTGCGAGGTATTGGAAAAATATCGTTATAATTCACGAAATAATCGGCGTAAATGATCCTCCTGCCCTGGGTGATGAATATTGTTGGGCGGTTTTACTATTATAAACAGTTGAAAGGTGTATTACTAAATTAGATAGCATAAACTACTAAAATAAGACCTTTTCGTTTAAAAAAAAATGTTTTTAAAATTTCACTAATAAGCTAATGATTTGATAAATTGTTAAATGTTTCTTAAAATACTTAAAATATCACAATAAATTAAATAATTAAAAAAAACTTAGTTAAAAAAAGTAAATAAATGATCATTAAATTTTTCTTAAATATATTAATCAGTAAAAAAAATTAGCGTGCTTAATCATGGTATGATGTGGCACTTTGACAGTTCGTATCATTATTAAGCATAACGCCCGTACAATATAATAAATTATTTAAAATATCACCAACAGAAAATCAGAAACAAATAGTAGTTAAAAATGCAATCAGTAAATAAATAATCGTTAAATTTTTCTTAAAATGTATTAATCAGCAAGATAAAAAAAATTACATGATTATGATAGGTAATTAATTATACTATTTTATTAAATTAATAATTCCAGACGCAGGGGTGAGTAATAACAAATTTTCCTTTAGAAATTTATATTTTTCATTAAAGACAGACAACATTATTAAAATTAACAAGAAAAAGTAAAGCTTTTTATTTTATAATTAAAATTAATGATCGTGATTTAAGACTATTACATTTTACTTTTTTTCCTCTAAAAAAAAAGAGAAAATATGAAATATTACCGATGTACAGTTACACTAAAACATATTTTTAACGGGTTACAAACCTTTTCTTGCTTTTCTTGCTTTTCTTGGTGCAGATTTTCGTTGATCCCGCAAACCGCACAATCGTCCTTTACGTCACATATATAGCAGGCTCGCCTCACAATCGGACACTATTTACGCAAAAAATAACAATGGCGTTAGCTTAATTAGCGGTTTTTATTCGAGATAACTGAGCATACCTATTGTGACTACTGCAAACCTTATGGTGGCGTTTGCAGTGACCAGCTATTGAAAACTTTAGAAATATTGGGCAAAGTGTGCAATGATGTTTTTTCCTTTGAAACGATTTTGGCATTTTTTTTTAATGTTAATTGCTGCGTTTTCAACCATACAACTTTGGCATTTTTTTTAATATTAATTGCGTTTTTCAATCATTAAAAATTAAAACAAGGCCTATAAATATAAAAAATAAGTAAATATACTCGTGACCCTACGTCATTTCATATCATTATACTCTCCCTACATCATCATTAAGACAAAAAATTACAACCCGTAAATTTTTTTATTATTGATTGATATAAATTGAAACAAACTATTTTTACACTTATTTTATTAAAACCAATTTCACATCGCTATTTATGTATAAAGATTGATTGGTTAAATCAATTAATGATTAGATTTTATAAAAAAAACATTTAACCTCTACTTTTTTTTTTTATTACTAAACCTTATATTATCTTTGACACCAAGATTTTATATACAAAAAACAATGAACAATGAGTTAGAAAAATTTGAAGATTCTGATGATGAGCCTACATTGGACTTGGATTTCAACATGATGAAACAGTTAGTTTCCAGCCGTTTAGATAGAAATTGTGTTAAAACCTGTAGATTATCAAGAGGAGCTAACAATGAAATCCATTTATTACAGTTTGATAATGGACCAGACTGCATTGCCAGACTTCCGCGTAATTCAATTAACCCTGCAGAAAAACTAGCTTGTGAGGTTGCTACTATGAAGTATATCGCTCAAAATACCAAAATCAAAGTGCCAGAAGTGTACGATTGGGATTGTACTACTCATAATATTATAAAATTTCCATACATCTTGATGGAACGTTTACCTGGACAACATTTATATCGAGTTTGGGACGAGTTAACAATTGAAAATAAAATAAATGTTTTAAGCCAAATAGTCGACATATTATTTGAGATATGGAACAAATGTCAATTTAATGAAATTGGATGTCTTTATATGAATAGTAATCAAGCCAAATTTATACAAGAACAAACATCATATGTATTAAGAGTTCTAATAAACTTTCTCATTTAGTCGTATTTTATCATTCCAAATTGGACCTATTGTGAGCCCCTTATATTATACAGAAGGAAGAGATGCCATCCCTAGTTTTACTGGTCCTTTTAAAAGTTCACGAGAATGGTTTGATGTTTTGATTCAAAAAGAAAAGTGTTTCTTTGAAACTCATGGAGTACAAGTTCTTATTGATAAAATGAATATGAATTTAGCAGATGCAGAAAAGAGAACTGCAGAATTGGTAAAGCAACTGGCTTTACTTCAATTAAAACTATCAAAAAATAATCCTTTTGAATCAATAGATCTACCTCCTTTCACTCTCATTCATTATGATTTTGATGCGCAAAATATACTTGTTGACTGGTCTTCAGTTGATAACACTATCAAAATTGTAGGTATTATCGATTGGGAATTTTCACATACCGGAACTTTATGGGAATTATGTGATTATCCAATTTGGATTCAAGAAATAGAATATGAACCATATGAGTTTGTTAGTGATAAGGAGTTGCAGAGAAATCAAGAAAATCAAGGTTTAAGAGTTCATTTTCGCAATGAAGTGATAAAAATATTTGGAGAAAAAGGTGGGAAAATTTTAGATATGAAAGAAAAAGATAGGAGAATTGAAAGCTTAGAAACTATGTTCACAATGGTTCATGGATTTTCGATGCTAGAATGTTATCTAAGATGTTTTATCGATCAATTTTAGGTATATTTGATGTTTGCTTATGAAGTGATTTTTTTTCAAATATAAAAATAATTATTTCTATACATGATTTTTTTTTTCCATAAATATGGTGCATAATGTTATATAACAATTATTACATGTAGTTAATATTATCCTAAACTATGATTAATATTAAATAGTAAATATTCTAATTTTTGTTTTTTTTTTTTTTTTGATCTAAATGAATGTTTTGCGTAGAATTATTTTAGGACGAATTGAAAGAAATATTAACAGACGAAATTTTTTTTTCTAGTATTTTATATGAGTAGTATGACAGTAGTAACATTTAGGACCATTTCAGATCCATCATCCTATCTTCTGTATATGACATATATGACCGATCAATCAATTTTGAGAAGATAACTTTATAATAAAGAAATCATAGCTAAGACGAAAACGCTGGGTAAGTATTTCGAATTTTCGGAATACATGTGAAAAGTCACGTGAGTATTTTGCCTTCATTACCACAAAATTTTTCCCACCAAATCGGTAATATTAAAACCGACTTTATCGTTAGTGGTGGCTTGAATTCGTTACATATAGTTCATTCGTTACAGCAAACCTATTTTTTCTCCTTGCTCTTTTCTCCCCATTTTTTTCATTTTAAAATTAAAAAATTTAAATATTTTGAAAAACTTATGTAGAATAATACTGTTATAATTTTACTATTTACAATAAACGCGTTTTTTATAGATTGTAATATTAATTTGAAATTGAAACTATGTTATTGTAACTAAAGAGAGTTATCTAAGAAATATATATAGAAATACAGTATAGACTTTTTTAAAAGAAATTGAGTTGCATTTGCCTTTTTTTTTGTAGTGTAATTTCAGGACTTTGGCTAAATGCAATAGGTTTATGTGGCTTAATAATAAGTATAATAGAACTCGCATATTAATTTTTATTAAGACAACTTTAATATACGCAATGGTACGAATATTTTTGTATGAAAATTACTGTACCGCACGCGATCGAATTTTTCAATTTACAGTGTATTTTCGTATTTTGGTTAAATAAAACGAGCCTTTTGAGATTAAGAGATTAAGTAAGTTATTTAGCAGTTGTGGGATTACTTGATATTGATTTTTTTTTTTATCAAGCTAGCTTTAATATTTATAGAGTAATTAGCACTTATTACAATAATGTATTTAAGAAAATCAATATTGTTTATTTGTTTATTAGGTTTTAAATGTTTGTAAAATTAATAAAGGGCGAAATAAACATTGAGCCAATCAAAATTCAGACGCTATAAAATCACGTGGGGTGAAATTTGGCGTCCACAGTCACGATAATTAAATGTAATATTATTTCGGGGCTGAAAATCAATCAACAATAAATTTCATCGTTTTCGGCCACACTGTTTTTCAGCACTATACAGTATTCATAAATAGTATTTTGGAGAAAGTAACCTGTCAATTTCCATCCCTTTTTCTATCGTTTCTTCCTCTTTCATTCTTGAATGTCTTTCATTCCTTTTACTACTTTACCTACACCTTCTACTCCCTATAAAAAATTTTATCAATAATTTTTGTAAAAATTGCGTGAAAATGAGACCTTTACGAAAAAGTTCAGAAAAATTTAAATAATTTCCATGAATTATGAGTCTGAAATAAGGTCTTTATATACTCTACCAAATTTCAGGGCTTGAAACAAATTTCTTATCGTTAATATATGGGTTATATTATGGTTTCAAGTCTCAAATACCCATACATCAATTAATCCACTATTATTTTCATTTATCGATTTCGTTATCACTCACTCTACGTTTTTTTCTGACTTGAAGTATGTTATTGATTATTTGATTTTTCCAATTTTGGTAATTTTGACATACTCCGTATTGTATTCTTTTCTCATTATCTAATTAACCTTCTTCTCTCTTCATTCGCTTTTTTGCTCCAATTCTTCTGACATCGATCTCAAAAGTCGAAACCTTATTAACGTAACATGTGATTACCAATTACAATACTGAAATTTGTTTCTACTGACTACATATTCATGTTGAGATTTTAATCCACCGTATTGCTGTTAAAACGCGGTACAAGTTGTGAATAATTTAACAATTTTCTGAAATTTTGTTCTAAAAAAAAAAAAAATTTATTTTATAAAAATATTTATTTATTATATTTTATTAATTGATATCAGGATAATACTAACTACATGTAATAATCGTAATATGTATTAAAAAAAATCACTATAAGCAAATCTCGAATCTACCTAAAAGAGATCGATGAAACATTCTAAAAGTCGTTCTAGCATCGAAAATTTGTGAACAGATAGAAACAGAATTTCTATTCTTTCAATCCTCCTATCTTTCTCTTTCGTATCCAATATTTTCCCACATTTTTCTCCAAATATTTTTATCACTTCATTGCGAAAATGAACCCTTAAACCTTGATTTTCTTGGTTTCTTTGCAACTCCTTATGACTAATAAACTCAAATGGTTCATATTCTACGTCTTGAATCCAAATCGGATATTCACATAATTCCCACAAAGTTCCAGTATGCGAAAATTCCCAATCGATAATACCTACAATTTTAATAGTGTTATCAATTGAAGAATGTTCAACAAGTATATTTTGCGCATCAAAATCATAATGAATGAGGGTAAAAGGTGGTAAATCTATTGATTCAAAAGGATTATCTTCTGATATTTTGTATTGGAGTAAAGCCAGTTGCTTTATCAATTCTGAAGTTCTCTTTTCTGCGTCTGCTAAACTTATATTCATTTCATCAGTGATAAGATCTTGCACTCCATGAGTTTCAAAGTAACCCTTTTCTTTTTGAATTAAAGCATCAAGCCACTCTCGTGAACTTTTAAAAGGTCCAGTAAAACTATGGATGACGTCTCTTCCCTCAGTATAATATAAGGGGTTCACAATAGGTCCAATTTCGAATGACGTAAATAGCGTTAAAATACGGCTAAATGAGAAAGTTTATTAGAATTATTGAATAATCTTAAGGATATAATACAAAATGAAACAAACCTATATGAAGTTTTTTCTTGTACAGGTTTGGATTGAGTACTATTCATATAAAGACATCCAATTTCATTAAATTGACATTTGGTCCATATCTCAAATAATATATCGACTATTTGGTTTAAAACGTGCTTTTTATTTTCAATTGTCAATTCATCCCAAACCCGATATAAATGCTGTCCAGGTAAGCATTCCATCAAGGTGTATGGAGATTTTATAAGATTGTGTAATAGAATCCCAATCATACACTTCTGGAACTTTGATTTTGGTATTTTGAGCGATATACTTCATAGTAGCAACCTCACAAACAAGTTTTGTTGCGGGATTGGTTGAATTACGCGGAAGTCTGGCAATACAGTCTGGTCCATTATCAAACTGTAATAAGGGTATTTCGCTGTTAGCTCCTCTTGTTAGTCTACAGGTTTTAACACAATCTCTATCTAAACGGCTGGAGGCTAACTGTTTCATCATGCTGAGATCCAAGTTCAATGTAGGTTCATCATCAGAATCTTCAAATTCATCAAAGCTTTCTAATTCGTTGTCCATTGTTTTGTATATATAATCTTGATGTTAAAAGTGTAAAAATTTGTTGATAATTCAGGACTTAGTAATAAAAAAATCGAGGTTAAAATGTTGATTGATTAAATTAACCATTAAATTTTAATAAATTGAGGAAAGATAAATAGTGATCTAAATTTAATTTTATTAAGATAAAAAAATAGGAGTCAAACTAGTTTTTTTCACCCAATTTATATTTTAAAATCAATTTTTAAGTCGTTGATTTTAGTTAAAATATTTAAATTGCAAATAATGACGTGAAATGATGTAAAGTCATTGATTTTAAAAAAAAAATTATTATAATTTATTAATAATAATTTATAGTGTTATGGAATGATGTAATGTCACAAGTTTATTTAATATTTTGTTATATTTATAAATAAGCCTTTGTTTTAATAATTAAAAAACGCAATTAATAAATATTAAAAAAAAAATGCCCAAGATTACCAGCATCTCTAAAAGTACGGATATGTAATTGACATAATGGGTGGATTCAGTTATCTCGAATACAAACCCATAATTAAAAGTTAAAGTTAATAGTGATTCAAATGTGGAGTGAGTCTTGTTAAACATGTGGCACAAAAGGATCTTGTGCGGCATGTCGAACCAATGAACATCCGCATCAAGAAAAGGTATGCAACCCTTTAAATGTGGCTTTGGTAGTGTGTACATCAATGAGACAATGATGGATCATAATTTTTTTTTTTTTTTTAGAATAAACCTTCCAAGATAATTATTTGTTAATTTTATCATGTTGTCTGACTTTAATGTAAAATATAAATCAACATAATTTCATGATAAATAATATTTTTACTATTTATATTTTTAATATTATTAAAAAAAAAATATTGATAATAAAGTCCTTTAATAATATTATCAGGTATGTTTTCCCCCCAAAGAAAATCGTGGTCATTAACTTTAGTCTTGTTCGTAAAAGAAAAAAGTTCATTAATAATTTTTCTCTTTAGATATATAAATGTATTGAGAAACCCGCAAATCTAAACAAGTGATGCTACAAGTTTACAATGTATATCTCAAAAAGTTTATTTTCCATTTAACCAGGTCACATATAGATATTGATCCTTGATGTTCTTTTACATTAGAAACCATCAAACACTATTTCCAAGAAATTCCCAGAACAAGTTACTACCAATAATAGTAAAAATCGATGGGGTCACAATAGAAATAAGCACAACATGAGACGCACTTCTTTATTTGTATACAGCCAACTTCTGGCCAAAATACTTATTCTAATGGTGATTTTCATTTTATGTGTTCCTTTTTTTGGAATTATTTTTACTTACAATTCTGAACATTTAAAGTAGTGTATGAGAGAAATCTGTAGATGAAAAGTTAAATAATTCAATACGAGCAATTAATGAAAGTCTCCAATATTTTAATTACCTTTCTCCAAAAGATGTTCCTGTGCGGGACAAAAAAAATGGTAAGTGTTTTATTATTATTTTTATATCAAAACACCATTTTTCAGTTTTCTTAAATCTATCAGTAAAATTAAGTTCGTTCTTTTTGGGTATTTTCTCATTTTTGGCATTCTTCTTTCTGGAAAAAGATCAGACTTTTCTTTTCAAACATCTAGTCCAGATTACATTATGGATGACCATCTTGAATGCAGAAAATCAATGTCCATCAGTGATAAACGTGTCCTGGAAGCAAAGTTATTACAGGATCATCAAAGCATCATTCGGAGCATCGAACACAGCTTCTAAGGATCGAGAAAGAAAAAAGATGATCAGGCTCAGGATTTATGTACGGAGAAGAAGCTGGAAAAATGGGACATTGGGAATTGTGCAGAAACAAACACATGGACTCATCTAATTCTGGTGAAGCTTGATATTGAGAGCTTACTCAATTTATGTGAGAACAAGAGATGTAGCACCTTCCTGCAAAAAGAAAAAAATATATAGACTAGGCTAAAAAAAAATAAATGATTAACACTGGAAAATCTACAGTTTAATTTTTACCGTCTATAAAATTAAATAAAATATTACAATAATTCTTTTGTTTAAAACTCGGGATTTGCCAAATCATTTCACTATGGATCAGCAAGACCTATGATCACATCTTCACATCATGTTATTATGAAAAACATAAAACATTTAGCCGTACTGCATGCGTAATGTCTGATCTACATGTAGCGTTTTCTGGCAGAACCTCTTTGGAATAAGTTTATTAGTATTACTTATTTCCTGGCTAATTAGGAATAAGTAAAATTTTACTAGGATTGGATAAATGATCAGCCGAAGGCCGATCATGTTCCGATTCTAAGTAAAATTTTACTATTCCAATTAGCCAGGAGATAATTGATTTATCCCCTGCCATTTATATAGTTTAGACTATTTTAGACTATTTTAGTCTATTTTAGTCTATTGTGTAATATCAATAAATATAAATACCCTATTTGTAATCATTTTTTACATTTTTTTTTCTCTCCTTTTTACATTTTTTTTTCTCTCCTTTTTACATTTTTTTTCTCTCCTTTTTAATTTCAAAATAAAATGTCTAGTTTCAAAAAAGCCTCTGAATTATTAAATTCAAGTAATGATACTGTCACTATAAATGAATTAAAAGGAAGATTGACTCATTTAGAAAATAATCAACTTTCTGAAATACACAAATCATTATCAAAATCGTCTAATAAAGAAACATTTGATCGTCCTTGTATAGAAACTTTACAAAAGTATGTCTCTTCCGCAAAACCAAAAAATACTAACAAAAATACACGTTTATGGGTTTCTAGATTTGAAAGCTTTGTAAATGACACTCAACCAAACATAGATTTAATGACCCTTTATGACAAAAAGGCCATTGCAATGTTGTTATGTGAATTCATTATAGTTATTCAAACAAAAGACAAAAAGGAATACAAAGCAAACTCACTGTATAATGGTATATGTGCTATAAATCGGTTTTATCAGGAAATCTTTAAAGATAGAGAACCATTCAATATACATGAGGATTTTGAATTTAGAATAGTGCGTGATACATTACATACAAGAATGATAGAGTTGGAAGAAATCAATAATGGTGAATATAATGGAGCTGATCCTCTTACTGATGAAGAAATGGTAAAAATCTTTGAACATCCTGATATATCAAGTAATTCACCAGATGGATTATTAAGGAGAGTCTTTTTATGGGTAGATTGTTGTACAGCACGTAGAGGGGGATCATATCATAGTATTATGGCTAGCCATTTTAAAAAACGTGATGATGGAGGATATAACATTGTGACAATTCATGATAAAACTCACCAGGGAGGATATTATCACCAAACAAATTCTAATCAACAACCTGTTCATATTATTCCACCAGATGAACCAGGAACATATGGAGCATGTCATGACATTAGAAAATACTTGAGTTTACGGCCTAATAATGCAGAAGAAAACTTTTTTCTTCGTATTAATAAAGATATTAAAGGTACAATTTTATATGATTTCTTTCTCTACAATATTTTTAACACAAACTAATAAATTTCAATATATTATTTAGAAAATTGGTATTCTACTTTTCATTTAGGTCGAGATAAATGATCTGGAATGTTAAAAGAAATTTGTAATATTACGGGTATTGACTGCACAAACAGAAGAATTGTAAATCATTCATTACGAAAACGTACTGCGCAAAAGTTAAATGACGAAGGATTGGATTCACAAGCTATAATGAATGTAACATTGCACTGGTCCATTGCAGGATTAAATGCGTTAGTATATATTATAATATAATATTTGATTTTTTTATTTTGTCATTAAAATTCATTTATTTTATAGATATCGAACGCAAAATGAAAAGCAAAAATTGGACATCGCAAAGTTAACACTTCCAGGCATTTCAAAGGTATCTAATTAATTCTTTATTATAAATTATCATTATAATTATTAATTTTTTTTACACTTTATTTATAAAAGGATATTTTGATGCAAGAAAATTTGGAAAAATCTGCTGAAGATCTAAATACGGAACAAAGAATTGAAAATTTATCATCTCAGGAAGAGACTAAAACAGAACCATTCACTGAAATTCAAAATATCACAATTCCTTTAAAGCGTAAAGATGATTTAATTGATAATTTTCGTCTTAAGTTTGTTAAATGTAGTAATTTTACTATTAACATTACAAAATAAATAATTTGTCTAGTTATCTAGAGTAAATATGTACTAGAAATGCATAAATAAATATATATAAATTGATCATCCAGTAGGTATAAGTACAATCGGATAACTGTATAAATGGTGCCGATCAGGGGATAATTAAAAATGTTATCTCGAACAAAATACATTTCTTGAGAATCCTTGAAGTGAAAAATACAATGACTGACTTGATCACTGTGCTGGTTTGTTAAGTTGTAAGTTGCAAATACGTACATTGCTTGATTGTAATTAATCAACTTGTGATTTGTTATCCATGACGGGTTGAGAGTTACCAACATTGGAACTGTTTTATCCATGTTGGAAATTTGTTTGGTATATTTTTAATATCATTCATAAGTTTAAGGGACTTATTAAATAAGTGTCATGCTTAGTTGCGTTTTTTGGAAAGAGTTTGACCATTTCTTTGATGGTCTGAAATTATCCCAGTTCTGTAATAGAATATTAGAAATGAATAAAATATTGTTTCAAGTATCGATCAATTAAATAATGGATTTAAACATTCATTGTTGAAAAGAGAGTAAAATGGATAGCTTATTTTATATTAATTAAGATCTTAAAAATCTTCAGATTACCCATAATTATTGTGAAAAATTTACTGTCGATAGGACCCGGATAATGGATAATTTCGTTTTTATCATACGATCTTGATCTTTGTATACTTTACAAATTTACAATTGTTTACGAATAATAAGACTGGACGATATAATTTAAGATGTCATATTTGAAAATTCGCAAGAAATGTTTAAGTTAAAGTTGCTGCATAAATCATTAAAAGTTTCAGTAAAAAAGAAGTTTCAGATATTTTTTTTTTTTCTTGAAAGTGAGAATTAAATCAAAAAAAAAAATCTTGCGGTTTAATTTAATTTATATCACACAAAAAGGAACCAATAGAAATTTTTGTTAAAGGGATTTTTAAAAAAAATTTGAAGAGACAGTATTTTCAATTTGATCTGATCTATGTTTTTTTTCCTTTTTAAATAATTATTTTAAATGAAAAATATATATGCAAAAGAATTAATTAATTATTTACTTATTTAAAGCATTCCACTTTTAGCAAAAGAATCAAAGTTCTAATCTTGATTATGATGTTACTCTGATAATATTCTTGACATATGTTTAGAATTATCACTATTATTTTCGTATTTATTTTTAGTACTTGTTTGGTGTTTTTGGTAACGAATCAAAGATACTTTTTTTATTTCATTGGTTAAATTCAAGTGGCCGGTTTTCGACGAGCCCAGAAAATGTATTGTAAGATGGGAAAATGTAGATGACGAAAATTAAATTCCAGACGAAAATAGAGAGCAATTATGAAGATAAGTATTTTTTTAGTAGTAGTATTCAAAATGAAGAAAAGAGTATTATTAATGATGAAACTGATGATTATGATATTTCTTATTAAATAATTCAATGAAATAAATAATAAAAATTTTTTTATATTGAAATGATAGTTTTATCATGTAACAATATCATAGTAAACGTAAATGTTTTTTTCTTTTATGAAAATTTAGTTTTTATTTATTTTTAAAACGTTTGTGGTTGGTATTTAGATATTCAAAGAATTTTTATTTTAAAAATGAAGCTAACAGCGCCACAAACCGAGAAATAAATTTAAGTATAGAAGTTGAACGAACTGCATAAGTTTAGCCTAATTTCATGTGACGAGACTTGGGAGAACTGTTGTGTTTCCTGTGTATTTTATCTAGTCTTCTTTTTAACAATTTCGTTGCCGATCATGGAATCATTGCAACATAAATAACGTTTCACCATTTTTTCTTTCTTTTCTTTATTATTTCCATATTTTACATACGAATTAATATAATAATATATTCCTTATTCAAATAATTTGTTAAATGAAGTTGTTAATTAAGAAATAAAATGGTTTTATCATCGTTCTTTGACTAAAGAACTAATTGGGAATTGACTAAAAAACAAGAATCATTAATTGACAAACTGACATTAAATAAAGATTTAAAAAAACGTTATAAAGAGAATGGTTTATGCTATAAATGTAAACAGCATAAGACTAGTTTCGATTATTGTCAAGCATGTAATTCTAAACGTTTTCAACAAAATTTCAAAACTTGGACAAGTGGAAATTGTGACGTTGATGAATTTATTCAAATAACACAATTAAAAGCTAAAGATATTAGAGAAGTTATAGAATGGATTGAATATGACAAATTTGAAGATGTTGAATATTTAGCAAAAGTTTAACAAAAGGAGGATTTGGAACTACTTTTAAAGCAATTTGGAAAGATGAAATTATAGATTGATACGATAATCAATAAAATCAATGGAAAAGAAAAAGTAAAACAGAAGTCGCTTTAAAATTTTTGCACGTACTCCTTTTATAGTTCATTGTTTTGGTATTATCAAAGATCCAAAATCGAATAGTTTTATGATGGTGATGCATTTAAAAAATGGTAGTTTAAGACAACATTTAAATAATAATTTTATTTCACTAGATTGGCAGAAAAAAGTGTTTAGTTTATACTGTATTACAGAAGTTCTCAAAGCAATTCATGATAAAGGATTAATTCATCATGATTTTCATTGTGGAAATATATTATCTAACCTTTTTTACTTATGCTTATATTACCGATTTAGGATTATGTCAACCAGCAAATGTAAAAACTACAGTAGCTCCAGAAGTTTTAAGAGGAAAAGAATATACTCAAGCAAGTGATATTTATGGATTTGGAATTCTTATACTACACAGTCCATTCTTTAAAAAGAACCAGTTACTTAGAAATATCTTTTGAAATCATACAATAAGGTCCCCATTGTTATCGGCAGAATATTATCACTGAATAATAAAAATATACCATCTCTCTTATCGCATATGCTGATTTACAATATTAGAACAACTTGCGACCAAATTTAACATACGGATCTCTATCATCATTGGCTCTTTCCTTAAACTCTTCAGCCTCAATATCTTTGGTTTTTTGGCTCCTTCAATTTAAATCTCATTTATCCACCTGAAAGAGTGTTTATATCAACGAAGTCAAACTGAATAATATAGTGCCAGTAGGCGCCTTTAAAGAACCATATCATTTATATGAATTCATACGGGATTTGCATGGTTTGAACACTGATTTATCACGAAATCTATATATTTTGTTACTAAAATTTACTATTTATATTACAATTTATTATTAGTTGTATTTACATAATTTTAATCTTATTTAATTAAATCAAATAAAAAATAAAAAATAAAATAAAATATAGACATAGTATGAAAAGTTTATCCTTATCACAACTCACTATTGCAAACCAAAACAGAAATTTAATAGTATTGATGTTTCTTTAGGAAACCCAAGGTTGTCCAAAGAAATAACTTATCCCTTCAAAATAAATGAAAAAGAAAAATTAGTACGTTTCTTTAACTCAATTAGACCAATACTTTCCTATTTACCTATGATTCTGGGTTCGTCCAAGTCTTCCGGAGTCAGACAACCTACTGAAAAACAAAAAAAAAAGAAATATAAGAACGTTTCTTTGACTTATTTGGAAACCAAAACTCCCCCTATATAGCATCTACAATCGTTCAAGTCTCCAAGAATTAGGTTCCTACTACCTGACCTACAAAAGAAAAAGAGCTTCCAATTGACCTACAAAAAAAGAAAAGAATGATTATAAATAAAAAAGAAAGGGTAACGAGATGGAAATGGTAGAATAAAGTCAAAAAAAGTTTTTTTTTAAAAAGGGTCGATAAAGTTATGGAAATAGAAAAAATTTTGCAAAGGGTGATGACAAAGAAAAATATAATAAAAGTGGTGAAAAATAAAAAGGAAATGAATGGGAATAAAAGAATAAATCAAAAATATATATATATTTTTTTTTTTAAAGAGGGCAACGAAGTTGGGGTCGGATCAAACCCGGGTCATTTGACCCGATTCGTATTTATAAATACATCGTAATTACTAAGTATTAATATACCATAATACGTTTAAAAAATAATTATAGTTAACATTAAAACCAATACAAAAATGAGATACTAACAAAATTGAAAATTCTATGTTGTATAATATAGAATATAATAAAATGATATTACCATTAGTGAAAAATACAAAAATTCCAACCATCATGCATTCAGAAGAAATAATATGGTAGAATGCTTGCGATTTTTGTATTAATATTTAATACATACATCATCCTATATATGAAAAATGAGTGTGTTTCCGTGACAAAACTCAATATTGTTTACCTATTACGTTATACTTTTCATTATCAAATATTCATGCATAAATTCTCATTTCTATTAATAATCTAGGTGCTTGTTAGAAAAATTCGGATAGTTCCATTTTAGTGTCAAATATTAACAACAATGTTATTTTTTCTGCAAACAGGAAACAAATAATGTAAATACCACCGTACAATACCTAAAACAAACAACAATAATAAGAACCGGGATATAAATTATTATAAAGTAATATTTTGAATTGTTGACATTTTTATTAATAAATTCTTTTATACTAACAAGTAATTTTATACTCTTTTTTCTTTATTAAATGGCAAAATTATTCCATAAAGATGGAAGATGTATGGAGCTCAAGAACAATGTTCAAATTGATCCTGACGATAATATTACGTGGCTCAGACATAAGTTCGAAGGTTCAAAAAAAAGATCCGAAATTTCTGATGATTCGTAAACCCAAGAAATCTCTAAAGATTCTATAATTATAATGGATAAAAAGGTATGTATATCTTTTTCTAATAGAGATACTCAGCTATGTTAAACTTAAACTTAATTATTTCAAGGATCATATTCCAGTAAGAAAGGCTTTGAGGCAACAAATGATATTTGTCATTATCATATAAACAAGTATGAAATGATAGAGGCACCGCTACATCTGAACTTTATAGGCAGTCGCGGGATGCCTTCGAGTTATTAAATATAGCTCCGGGACTAACGCAAGAATTTCAGAGAGCATTCGAAAGATGTACAAGATACATTATAGAAGGAATAATCCTTAATGTTTGATCTTTTATTTCATGTAACACTTCCTTGTAATTCTTGGAAAAAAAAATCAAACAATTTTTAATGATATATCAATATTTTATTTTTGATTAATGATTTTGTTTAGTATTAATTAATTAATTTATATTGATTTTAGATGGGGCTCTTGTTTGTTATCGACATAATAAACTTATTAAAATTTTAAAATAATTGTAATGGTTAAAAGAAAATATTTTAAATATTAGTATTTCTGATATAAGGTCCTCTTTTCATCATTTCAGAAACTTTATTGAAATATTTGTCAGCCTCTGTATCTTTATAGGTTTCAAGAAATGTATTCCAAATTTAAAGATTTGTGGTTTTAGCCCAACTTTGATGTAAATTCTAGCTGCAATGCATACTAGGGAAAAAATGTGGTAACATACTTAAATTCAATTCATCACCTTCAGGTAATTATTAGTGTCAACGTTACCATTAGCATTATGGACTGTAATCAAATGTTGACTTAGCGCTCCAGGGGAACCAAATCGCGAAAGATTGCAAATCGGACACTAAATAAAAAGTTAACGTGATTTATATTAGCATCCTTGTACTTACAAAACAAAATAACAGATAACATATTGATTACCTTTTGTGGACATGTCGAAGTAAATGCCCTACAAGATACAATAATAATTATATTCCGTTAAGCCAATAATATTTCAACACGTTTGTATCCATATCTGGATTTTATAACTTTCCTCGAGCAATCCTCAAATCTCAAATCTAGTTTTAATGTCCTGGATATAAAATTATCATATTTACCTTTCCCCAACTAATTCTTTAGATATTACGAGTACTCATTTACTTAATTTCAACCTTAAATTTTTATTTCTTTTATTTCTTTTATATTATTCCTTTTATATTGCATTTCCTTATATTGTATCATTGTTGTCATTTAAATAGCCAAATGAAACAATCCACCTTCGTCAAGATTTGTTTATAAATGAATCGAAATATTATTCGCTTAACTTTACTAACTTAATTTTTAAACTCTATCATTTTTCCTTGATTTATATTCTAAATACGAGCTAATGTCAAATGAATTACTTTTACATATTCATCATAAATGTCAATATCTTCCTAGATATTTATTTAAATGTTTCAGTCGTACTACTCGAGTATGACTTCTTTAAATTATCTAGCAAATAAAACAAATTAAAAGAAAATTCTTTGTTCACAAAACTTTCTTAGATTTAACGTAAATATCAGCTTCAAATTGATTTCTGTTAATATTCCCCCAGTCTAAATATTGTATATAGCGAGCAGAGAAATTAAGAACTCAGTCTGCATCATTAAAATCCCTCATAAGCTCTTCAATTTAAATTTAAATTTTATCGAAAGAAGTCGTATTATTTATTTTTTTTTTTTTTTAAAAAAAAAATTAACGCTGAATGAACTGAAATACTCAACGGAATCATCTTAAAAGTAATTTAATAGGTACCATACATATTTTAAAATTTAATACCATTCTATTTTATTTTCAATTCTCACTGATTTTTCAGTAAGAAAAATAATGTCGTCAACTCGCGTTATGTAGCAATTATAACATGTATTGTCTTTAATATTTAAAAAAAAAATTCATTATATTTGGATCTCGTTTATCAACAAATAGTATTCAATAAACAACTCTCAAATCTACCTAAAAGTGATTGATAAAACATTCTAGAAATCTTTCTAGCATGATTACTAATCGATAATACCTATAATTTTAATATTGTTATCAGAACGTTCAACAAGTATATTTTGCGCATCAAAATCATAATGAATGATAGTGAAAGGAGGTAAATTTATTGATTCAAAGGATTATTCTCTAATATATAATTTGGATTGAAAATAAAGCCAGCTGTTTTATCAATTCTGCAGTTCTCTTTTCTGTATCTGCTAAATTCATATTCGATAAGATCTTGCACTTTATGAGTTTCAAAGAATTCTTTTCTTTTTGAATTAAAGTATCAAATTACTCTCATGAACTTTTAAAAGGACCAGTAAAACTAGGGATAGCATCTCTCCCTTCGGTATAATATAATGGGCTTACGCTAGATCGCTAATAAGAAAGTTTATTGTAACTATTGAATAACTTAAGGATATACGGTAATACAAAATGAAACAACCTTTAATAAATATGTCGCTTTTTCTTGTATAGATTTCTATTCACAAAAGACATCAATTTTATTAATTAACATTTGGGCTATATCTCAAATAATATATCAGCTATTTGGTTTAAATCGTTTTTTATTCCAATCGTTCGTCACAAACTCGATATAAATGTCGTCCAGATAATAAACGTTCCATCAAGATGTATGGAGATTTTATAAATCATACACTTCTGGAACTTTGATTTTGGTGCTTTAAGCGATATATTTCATAGTAGCAACCTCACAAGCAAGTTTTACTGCAGGATTAGTTGAATTACGCGGAAATCTAATAGCAATTTAATAAATGAATTTCATTATCCTCTTGTTAATCTACAGGTTTTAATACAATTTCTATCTAAACGGCTGGAAGCTAACTGTTTTAAAATGTCGAAATTTTTCTCAAAAAAAAAAAAAAAAAAAAAGAACTGATCATAGCCTGTCTAAAAGATTTGATCATCCTGAAAAAATTTTTTTAAAGAAAATTTGGTAAATTCTTTTCAGTCGGAAAAAAAAAAATATTTATTTTTATTACATAAAAAAAAGAAATAAATTAAATATAAAATAAGAAAACTTCTTTCTAATGCCAGTGAGCACAATATAATGTATCACGTTTACAGCTTTACCCAAAATTCAACAAAAAAAATCACTGCTGAATGACGAAGGTCCATCGAAATCAGCTATTTAAAAATTAAAGCTTTTATATGTCCCACTAGAGAAATTGAAACCAATATCGAAGAATTCAAAAGTCCCATTTAAGAGGTAAATTTATTGGTTGCAATGGTTAGTATACGGTACTTAATTTATTTTTGAAAAAAAAAAATATTTCTAAAATGAAAAATTCATGTTAAAATACTACTATACACAACATACGATTAAATTAATAAAGTAAATGCTACTTTCATTAAATCTATCGCAACGGTGAATCTTGACTTTACACGATGTCAAGATGTAGGCAAACTCTTAACCAAACCTTAAGGTCTACAACAGCGATTTCAATGGCCCTATTTCATTATGTAGAAGTCATATTAATTTTTCGCAAATATCTCCAATCAGGCAAACCTGAAATTATACATTAACATCCGCATTATGACAAAATATATTTTCTAATATAAACCAAAATGAAATATTTAACGAAACTACTAATGATTAATCTTCCTCTTCTTCTTTTAAAAAAGTTTTCCTCTATAACTTTTCGTTACCCTTTTTGTTATAATTTTATAATCTTTATCATATTTTATTATTTTTTCATAGATCATTAACTTTTTATAGTTTTTCTAGCTTATACACTTATTACATAAAAAAATGTATTTACATTCACTTTCTTTATAATAAAATAAAACTACTAATTAATGTATAATAACTTAATGTTTTAATAATTAAAAAATAAAATAAAATCACCATACAAACGATTACAAGAATTACAACATCGCACTTTTTAGTCAATTAAAATACAACTTATTCACGTGATCGTAAACTATTTCTAGACTGTTGCGTCATCCCATTTTTTAACCGTGGGTACTAGAAAAAAACCTACTGGCTAGTTTTGTATTACAAAATGCAAGTCTTTACGTTTGTGTTAATTGTGTGTTAATTATCAAGGGAACTAGGATTTTCTAGAATTAATTCATGGAATATTTTTTTAATAAAAATTACTAGTTTTATATAATAAATCAAACATCTCAGTTTGATGAAAATGATGAAAATCATATCGCGTATATTGTTCGTTTATTTTCACAATAGTGATCAATTAATATAATATATATTGAAATTTTTATTAAAATTTTTTATTTTATTTATTAAAACTAAAATTATTATTAATGATAACGACATGAAATGTTGCTGACTTAGCTAAGTTTTTTAAAAAAAACTTGTTGTCACCTGATCACCAACGTTGAGGTGCAGCAACTTTGATCAGGAAAAACGAGAGGAAAGAAAGGGAAAGGGGAAAACGAGAGGGAAAGGGGAAAACGAGAGGGAAAGGGGAAAAACGAGAGGGAAATAAAGGGAAAGGGGGAAAACGAGAGGAAAGAAAAGGGAAAAGGGAAAACGAGAGGGAAAAGGGAAAAACGAGAGGGAAAGGGGAAAAACGAAGGGAAAGGGGAAAAACGAAGGGAAAGGGGAAAAACGAGAGGGAAAGAAAGGGGAAAGGGAAAACGAAAGGGAAAGGGGAAAATGAGAGTGAAAAGGGAAAAACGAAAGGAAAGGGTAAAAACGAGAGGGAAAGAAAAGGGAAAGGGGAAAACGAGAGGGAAAAGGGAAAAACGAAAGGAAAGGGAAAACGAGAGGGAAATAAAGGAAAGGGGAAAACGAGAGGGAAAAGGGAAAAACGAAAGGAAAGGTAAAAACGAGAGGGAAGTAAAGGGAAAGGGGAAAACGAGAGGAAAGGAGAAAACGAAGGGAAAGGGGGAAAACGAGAGGAAAGAAAAGGGAAAGGGGAAAACGAGAGGGAAAGAAAAGGAAATGGGAAAAACGAAGGGAAAGGGGAAAACGAGAAGGAAAGGGGAAAACGAAAGAAGGGAAAGGTGAAAAACGAAAGGGAAGGGAAAATGAAAGGGGGAGGAAAAAAGATAGGGAAAGAAAAGGGAAAATGAAAACGAGAGGAAAAAGCTAAAACAGAAACGGAAGGGAAAAACGAGAGGGAAAGAGAAAGGAAATATAGAAGGAAAAAGAAAAGAAACACGAGCGCACCCACCCACCCACCTAAAAAAGCGGAAGCGAAAAATTAACGAAATAAAAAAAATAAGGAAGGAAGGAAATATCAAAGGGAGAGAAGAAAAGAAATACGAGCGTACCCACCCACTCACCTAAAAAAAAGAGAAAGCGAAAAAAAAATAACGAAATAAACGAATAAAATAAAATAAAGACGCAAGTAGATTAGAAAATTAGGGTGATTAGGGTAAATTGTTTTTACGTATACGAAGGAGAAAGAAAAATAAAATAATGAAAAGAAAAGATCGAAGGAACACGCAAAGAATTAAAGATTAAGATAAATTATTTCTCTAACGAAAAAAAAAGAAAAAAATAAGTATTTTTATACAATTTTATATCGTACAAGCTTTCAAAATATGTTTCCTTAGAGTATAATTTTAAACCCAACTCATTAATAACGGACTTACAGGATTTTTGCTGTTGATTTTTCAATATCACATGTATATAGTATGACTCTACTGTCATCAGACGCGTTTAAAAAAGTGATAAGTTGCCTCATAGATACCTTATTTTGTTGAAATATACCACATGATTTTTTCCCAAAAAAAAGTTATATATTAGTTTAATCACACGAAAAAAGATTTTGAAATTACATAAAGCAGTTAAAAAGTGTCATCGTACTACTATGTAAAAAATAGGAGCAATAAATTATAAATTTATTTTAATGAAAATTGGCTTGGGCGTGTCACATAACGGTTGAATGAGTCAAGTTGGATATCACATCAGTATCACATGACTCACATCTGCCATCTCTTTTGTACAATTGAATCAATCTATTTATCTTTTTTTTTTTATTTTTTATTGGTAAATGCATACTTTATTGTTAGAACATACAACGAAATAAACATATACATTAGTGAGAGAACTGATTCACTATAAACCAATTTACAGATTTAACGAAAAATCACACGAAATAAAATTTCAAAAAAATAAATAAAAGTTCTATACTATACTAAACTTTAAAATTATCCAAAATGAAGAATATGACAGCCGATTTATCGTACACGCTTATTTATGCATAACACACTTCCCAAAATGATTCATCAGGATATAAAAACTTCTTTTAGGAATTAATACTATATAAAGCAGAAAAATATACGCGTTCGTCTAATTATTTGTGTAAGAAAAACAAAAACACGATCATCATAAAAAACTTACTATCAGCTAATCGTTATATAACCAGCTAACCTACTTAAAGTAAAATCTCACAGGCTGGCTTTATTCTTTCTTCATACTGGTCTCCGCTATCACTTTATCAGAGAATCGAGGAAAGGTTGTATTAAATGATGACTCTGAAGATTCGTGAATTGATGATGATTCAGAATTAGATGATAAATTAGAAATTTATCTTTTGACTTTGATGGCGAGTATGGTTCGTACTTTATATATATATATTCTCGTAGGACAAGTAATTTCTGATTCCGTCGTGATGCGATTTAATTCATTGGACTTCTCTGTCGCTAATTGTTGAAGCGTTTTATCGTATTTTGCCTTTAGCTCGGAATAGTTCTGTTGATATTTACTACACTGTCGTTTAATCTGTGCATACTCTTCCATTAACAAATTCAATTTCCTTTTAAGTTGGTTATTGTAATCTCTGAGTTTTTTGAGAGTTTCTCCAAATTTTTTATCCAGTACTTGACATGCTGTGTTCCCATTAAACGCACTGACACGTATATAGTCTGATTTTGTTGGTAGTTTCTGAACGATGTCAGTATCAATATTTTTCGCAGTAGTTTGAATAACAGGTTCGTTTGGCTTTTCAGTATTGGCTTGATCATCTAGGTTATTACTGTCCTTTACAATAGTCTTGACATCTCGATTATCATTGTCATTCGTGCTTGTTTGTGCGGCCAGGGTATCACGATTCGGTATTGATTTGAGATTTTTGGTTATTTTTGTCTTCTAAGTTGGTTTGATATTCTTAGTTGTTTAAGAGGACAACTATGGATTTTTCTTGATCTTTATTCCCCAAAATTATTGGATAGCTAAAATATTTCGAATGTCGAATTTTCCGCTAGTTTAAATTTAAAATTTATCCCCATTTTTGAGTGCGTGACGAACGGTAATAATAATAAACTTTTCTTCTTTTTTAACATATAATTTTTTTTTATTTACACCAAGAACAGAACTTAAAGACTTTATGTTAGAAGTTTCAAATATACTTTCATATACTTTTTTTATATTTATAATATATTATTACGCGATTACACTTTGCGATTACACGCGACTACAAGCGATTACAAAAAGATTACAAACGATTACACTGCGAATTCAAATTTACTTCAACAGGTAAACTTGTTCTAATTATTATATTTCGATTTTTATTTTTGAAAACATATTTATTGTTACTTTTTAAAGGTCTTCAAAATTTTTATAACTGTTATTTTATTTTTAATTATTTACATTAAAATACTTACATTTCATTATTTATTACAGTTTTAGGTTGTCTTTGACATAATAGTATATGCCTAGATATCAAAATTTCTTGCATTATAGTTTTGCTTAATTATATTATTATATTCAGCTTTGTGAGTTAAAAATAAATAAATTTTTTCGTTAAAACGTGTGATCACGGGATCAAAATATGTTATTTTTATTGGCTGATTTTGTTGGTGCGTGATTGTGTCTTGTTATTCGCAGATCATTTTTTTTTTTTTTGAAACTGCAATAAAATATGCTTTTTGATAGTGAGAAACATTTCGTATGTTTTATATAAGCTTAGCATGACAAAATTTCTTTTTTAAGAAATAATTTTTTAAGGGTCATATTTATCATAAGTTTATTGGAAAATGTTGCACAAAAATTATTTTTAACTGAAATACTGTAACCTCGATTTGCTGCAAAAAAAAAGTTGAAAAAGACCATATATTCCTATCTCATTATATTGGATATAAATTGTATAAACAAAAATTTAGGGCTATGAGCGTAAGTTTAAAGAGTCTAAAGTTAAAAAGATTGTTAATAATTGTTGATCACTAAACGAACATAATTTATTATATAAAATTTTTATTGATTCTAAATGAATGGCAAGATAAGTAATTTCAGAATATGTGACGCAGTAATAGTGACGTTAAAAGCTTCATTAAGTCTTCAGTTATTTTTTTTCGTATAATTTTTTATTACTGTAATAAAAATAAAGCTGTAGAAAAGCAAGTTAGAAAGACTTAAAAATCTAATTATCACAATTGTTTATAAATTTTTGAACTTTAAATTAAATTTAACGGTCATCAAATTTTAAAAATTTTAACATTTGATTTAAAGTATCATATTTTTTTTAAAAAAATTTTTTATTCTAATATTGTTTATGTAAAATACATATACTGTATATTTATTGCATTAGTAAATAAATAAACGACTTTTTTTTTAGATTTTATAATTTATTTATTTTGATAAAAAAATTATCTATTAAAAATTGTTACGATACCTAAGACAGGGGCAAAACTTGCAATAGACAACTGTCAACCTAAGCACTGTACAAGCTTTATCTAATACTTAAATAATGTTGTCATAACCAGTATTATATCACTAATAAACAATAAAAGATTTATTTGATATTTCTTTTAATTATAAATATCAAAGCCTCCAAGACTATATATACATTTACACAATTCATTTAAATATTCAAATAAATTATATACATGTAAAAGTGATAAAGAATATAAATACTAGTTAGTATATAAGTATAATAATTATAAAAAAAAAATTCCATACGAATAAAGAAATTAATATTCCGAATATTTTGCAAGCCTCCTTTCCTTTCCTTTATTTAGTTGCTTTTATCTATAAAATAAATTATTAAAATAAATTGTTAAAATTAATAAAAATCAGTTATGTAAAAAAGATTAAAATATAAATGAGTACCTATATTGAGCTTAGTAAAATCTATCAAATCTATGGATTCTATAGAGTATAAGAGAAATAATTGTTCGTTAAAGTATTTTAAATGTGATTTTGTAAAATAAACTAGGACATTAATTAATACCTGAATATTCTCCAAATGAGTTATCATCATTTGTATTATATGAAAGAGTAGTACTAGTATATAAAGATGAAGTAGTAGTTAACTTCTCATTAATTTTATTTGCTTCTCGAATTTGCTTATTGATTTCATGGTCATCATCTGATAAATTTAATTCGTTATATAATTTCTTTAATAAATCACTTAATTCATTTGCTTTAGGTCGTTTCAAAGGATCTGCATCCAAACATTGTTTAATTATATCTAAAATGAATTGAGGAAATTTATAATCAGATTTTGGTCTAAGCCCTTGACAAATGCTAATAGATCATGAGCAATATCATGATATGGAGGAAGTCCTGTACAAACTTCATATGCAATAATTCCAATCCATAAATATCACTTTCTTTAGTATATTCTTTTCCTCTCAAGACTTCAGGTGCTACGTAAGGTAATACTCCATATATATTTTTATACTCATCTTGAGATGACTTTGTATTTACCGGTCGACATAATCCTAAATCCGTAATCTGAGCGACAGATTTATCATAATTTAATATATTACCACTATTTGCAATATCTAGTAAAATCCTTATCTTTTCAGACCAGCTTAATGAATTAAAATTATTATTTAAATGTTGCCCTATAAAAAATAAGTGTCCAGAAAATGTTATCAAAAATGTCTGGAAAATGTCCGGAATAAATCTGATGTGTCCGGAAAATGTCCACTTTTTTGGTACATGTCTGACACACTTCTGATACTTAAAATTTTGACATGTCCTAACTTTGTCCAGAATTCGTCCAGTATTTGTTCGGTATAAAATTTTGGACAAATTCTGGACAGTTAAACCTGGACAAATTCTGGACATAGTAAAAAAACCAGATAGACAAATTCCGGACATAAAAAAGTTCAGGACAAATTCTGGATACTATTTCCAAAAAAAGGATAAATTAATTTTGTAAAAAAATGCAAAAAGCACAAAACTGACATTCAAAACCTTTTCTGTCGTACTAATTAAAATTGCAGAGCAGGCAAAAATACTATATATCTATGATATAAAAATTTTGGGTTAAGGAATAATGATGATCATCTATCCATTGATCATCTTTTGTGGCAAATTTTACGAAAATACATTTCCGGACAATTTCTGGACAATTTCCTAATATCCCGAAAATGCAGTGTTTTCGGAACAGTTTCCGGATACACAGTGTCCAGAATTTCTGGACAATATTTTAGATAATTTTTCTGGACATTTTCCGGACATTATCCGGACACTTATTTTTTATAGGGTTGTCTTAAACTGCCGTATTGTGCATATGGAATTACCATCATAAAATTATTAGATTTTGGATCTTTAGTAATGCCATAACAGGGACTTATAAAACTTGTATAAAACAGAGTATACAATCCAATCTAAAAATGAATTCATATAAATAATAGCTGGTTTAGAATTATTATTATTTTGAAATATTATATATTAATTATTAGTAACTTACTTCTTTTAAAAATTCGACTGTAATATCTTGTGAGTTATGTAAACATTTTAAAACAACTGGAAAATCCCCAGCAATATTTATCTCTTTTCCATTGATTATTTTCAAAATCCAAAGATACAATATAACCATCTTTCCAAATTGCTTTATAAATAGATCCAAATCCTCCTTTGGTCAAATACTCAACATTTTCGAATCTATCATATTCAATCCACTCTAAAATTCCATTACCATTTTTAGCATTAAGTTGTGATTTTTGAATAAACTTATCAACTTCATTATTTCCACTAGTCCAATTTTTGAAATTTTGTTGACAATATTTAACAATACATGATTGACACCAACTATAATAAGTTTTAGGCTGCTTACATTTTTTACATAAACCATATTCACTATATCGTTTTTTTAATACTTCATTCTATATTAGCTTATCGATTAACAAACTTTGTTCGTCTGTTAATTCCTTATTGTCAAAATCTTTTATTTGCTCAATTACATCATCACTGAGCTTTAATTCCTCCATATCGAAGTAACAATATATAAACAATGTGAAAGGATTATTTTTTTTTTAAAAAAAAAAAAACGGTGCACCAGTTGCACAGCAGCGATCGACAAATCTTAATTAATTTTTGGCCAGACAATAAAAAATCAGCTGATCACGAAAGTTGCAAATAGAGTAAATTTTATAAAAGAAATTTCTTTCTTTATAAAATCCAAAACTTGCTGGTCAAAAAACTTAAATGAAAAAGATACTGTAGAAAAAAAAAAATATTCGGAAGTATTAATTTCACAAAAAGAATAAAATGTTCATCAATCATCTAGTATTATTTATGAATGATTGTATATGTCTTTGAAACAACTAGTAGCAAAAATCATTTTTTTTTTTAACAATCACAACGTGATTCCAATTATCCAATTTTAATAAATTCCGTTATTGATAATGAAATTCTTTATATCTAAAAAAAATTATGTCGTCATCGTTAAGTAAAGGAATATTAACGAATGAATTCAATTATAATATAATATAATAAATATAATATAACCTTTTTAAATAATATATTATGAAAAACAATAGAATTTCTACTGCTTATAAATTATTGTTAATTAATTAATCATGAATTGTAATTTTATAGATATTGATACATCCACCTAATGTTTATATATTGGCGTTATACCTACAGACATTTATAATGAAATTAATAAGTATATTGATACTTGATATTAAGAACACTTTAGTTATTTTATTTACTTTTAAATAATTTATTATTATTTGGCAAAGGTTAAAGAGAGGAGAAATCACTGAGTTTATTGGAAGAAAAAAAATGAAAATCTTATATTACTAATATTGTAGAAAATGTTAAAAGAGTTAATATGGACGACAGGACGAGATCAAAATTTTTTAATAGGATAACTTACTTGTTAGGTTATTACAATGTACATAGTTTAATTGAATACTCCCTTAGAATTTTAATGAGTATAATTTGTACAGTATAGTTTATTACGTTAAGTAAAAAAAATCTTTTGTTTCAACCCGATTTGCAATATTTAATTAGTTTGCTTAACGATTAAATTGCTGTTTCCTGTTCCCGAAATCTGACCGATATTTTTTAAAGTTTCCCTTTTTTCTAGCTCTGCACGTTCAACAAACATCTGCCGCACGTGGTCAGTGATTTTTGTCATATGAACGATAAATATCATGGAATTTGCTTGTTTAAGGATAAGCATGAATTTTTCTTTTAACGTAACGTTACGTTAGGGTAAGGATTAAAAAAAAATCAGTGGAATTTATCAGCAATTAGATAAATTGTTTTAGGTATTCATTTAACTGTTTTATATATTCAAATTAATCTATCTCTTTAGTAAAATATACAAATTCCAAACTAAATATTATACTCTTTTTATCTATTTATTTTCAATTACGAAAATCAATAGGAAATTTTCAATAATTTAATGTACTGAAAATGTAACACTAAAAGTATAATAAAATTAAAGCTGTTAAGCTCGCTTTATTTACTATATTAATTTATTTAGTAATAGCATATTTTCGAGTATATTATATTAATACATTTTTTAAATTCGAAAATTCTTTTTTAAATTCATTCTCAAAAATTAGAATTAAACCTAGAAAAATTTTCGATGCTTTTTATTATCGGAAAAAAAAAACAAATGAGCTGTTTTTAAAAAAAAAATATACTATGAAAAAAATATTTCTTTATTCTGTACCATTTTATTTTATATCGAAAAAAATAGATCGTAATAATAAAGAAATCTTAATAATATTGGTTAATAGATATTCCGCAGCAATTTTTTTTTTGCGAAATAGTAACGAAGATAAAGTTTTTCTACGTAAAATGATAAATGGTTTAAAATACTTTTATAGATGATGGCTAGAGTTATTAAAATATCATTCTATTATTTTTCGAAAGTTAAATACTAAATTTTGGACTAATTTTGACTCGTTCGAATAAAATTTATTATTTAAAGGTTAGTCCTATATATAGTAGAGGTTAGAATTATAGAGAGACTTTTGAGAAAATGAAATAACAATCTTATTAGTAGTAAATAATAAAAAACTTGGTTTCGTCTTTGCCTTTTATATCTTTAGAAACACAACGAAACAAACTTACTATAATAAATATCATTTACAAGCATCAATCGGTAAAGACAGAAATTCGTATATATGAACTCATAAACTAGGAAAATGAGAAAGCAGCTGCTAGACATTATTCTGGATGTCTTGAATATTAGTGAAAGGAATGAAACAGTAACTTTATATACTGTATATAAGATTTCCATGATAATTAAACTACTTGAAAATTTAAGAACAAATTTTATTTTAAATAAGATAGAAAATATGAATAGTGATATAAATCTCTATAAAAGATGATTCCATAGTTGATTAAGGATCAAATTTACTAGTGGATTGTGAACTTTTTGCTCAATATACACGTACTTAAGGTAAAATTTGTTGAATTTAATAGAAGAATAAATTATTGACAGCAATTCGAAAGTGAAGTGGCGACTAAAAAGCGCCCTTTTACATTAAATACTAGATATTTATTTCGTACCAAATGAAAATTATAAATTAATGATATATAAGAACTAATTTTACTTCTAACGAAATTTTTCAAATTTTTCTTCAGTTTCATATTTGTATTCATTTCTATGATATTCAAAAATATCTTTAATATCTACATCTTTATTTATGATTCCTTTGCCTTTTAATTTATTAAGTTGATGATATGCAGCATGGTTATAATATCCACGTTTCTGTCTGACTGCCATCGAATAAAATTCAACGGCTTCTTTGTGATTTTGTTTTTTTTTTCATAAAATTCGCCAAGGTATGTTTGTCCCATATCTAATCCTTTTTCTGCCATATCTTCCAACATTTTAAGTTCTCTACTTTCTTTTTTATTATCAATTAAAATTCTTCCCGGTTTTGCTTTCGCATACAAATTATTATTGTCAAATTGTACAGCCATTTCAAACAAATTTTCTGCTTTATTTTATTTTCTTTGATATTATCATTTATGCTTTCGTAAAAGTTAAATTCATAAAGTCATCCGAGTTGATATGCAAGATTGGCTATCTACTAATTGAAGAGATTTATGTTACCATTTTCCCGCTTTTTTTAAATATAATGGTCTATTATCGACTCTTAAAAAGGAAAATAATTCAAGAAAACCTGTCTTAATTTTCTCAATTTCATTATTATGAAACAATGTAGCAATATTTCTTAATGCTATTCTAGCAATTTTTTTCATCTTTCGTTTTTTTTTTGCTACTTTTTTGAAATATTTTTTTTAGCTTTTGCTGGTTTGTGAACTCTATATTTAGTCAAACCAATAGAATATATGACTCATAAACACAATTTTGCTTCAATAGAGCCTAAATTATTAGCTTCTAAATACAAATCTTTAGCCTTTTTATAACATTTATTAGTTTTGTTGTAATTTCCTTCATTTACTTCATTACATTTCATATAAAATCCAGCCAATGCTAATTTATGAGTTATATCTTTTTTCTTTTTAGCTTCCTTTCCCATTTCTCCAAAGTTTTTTCATTAATTTCAATATTTATATCTTTGTTGATAAATATTTCATAAGTTCCTAATCTTTTTACGGGATCTCCGCTAATTAAATTCTCAACATCTGAACATCATGCATCCATTTAGGAAGTTCGTTTAACATTTTCCCAGACCATTCCCCCCCTTTTTTCCTTCCTTTACCATAATAACAAAAAGCGAAGTATTTTTCATATACGATAATTCTTTAATTTTCGTCACAACTAAATGTTTTCCTTCTTTTACTATCATTATCCCATACAAATCGATTTTAGCTATAGAAATGGAATTAATAATTTCGAATTACTAATTAAACATTCATAGCAACTCAAAAATACATTCTTTCTTTCTCTTTGTTCATCATCTAGTGTGAAACCATCACCCTGAGATAACTTGTGACTTAGAATGCTTGGAGCTCTAGAATCAGTAAATTGACTTTCAGTTTTAATGGAATGAGTATATGGAGCTGAAATACTAGCAGTACAGTAACAGAACCCGAAGACATGTCCCCTTATTCTGAATTCTGACGTCTGAGATCCTTTTGAATTTTGGTTTAATATAGTTTGGAATGCCATGCCAAACAAGGCTAACTACAGTATATTTAGACTCGTAGTAGTCTCGTAGTGTTATTATTTGGTTAGGGAAATCAACCAGATAAGTCACCGAATTACATTTTGTGTTTATATTTATCAAGGGCCCTACTTACCTCTTCGTGTTACTACTGCCTTGAGTGCAAATATTATGTATGCTGCATGTAAGAGAGAAGGTTAAAAAGGGGGTGTTGTACAGAATCAAAAAAGGAATTTTGCATCAAATGCTTTCTTTCTGTTTGTTACATGTAACATATATGCTGAAATCCTAAATTTATGTAAAAAAAAAAAAAATTAAATTAAATTTTAATGTATATAAATAATAATAAGATCGTAATTCCTTTAATAGCTAATTTTTTCGTTTGTACAATTTTAAAATTGACAGTTCTCGGTATAATATAATAAATAAGTGAAATAAAGTAATTATTATTGACAATTGAATGAAGGGAAAGAAAATGTAGTGGGTAATGATTTTTTATTTATATCCATGATTGATTAATAGAACGATGAAATAATAGCGCAGTAATGATAAAAAAGACTTAAAAAACATCATTTGGTAATTTAGCAAAACTAATCTTTCTAGTAGTTATTATGGTATAATATAGTTTTTATTTTCTAATAAAAAATAAAAGTGGTGAAGAAATACGACTAAAAAGGTAGGAAAGAGAGATATAAATTTGTATTACATCCGTTATTAACAGAAATTCATTTTAATCCGGTTGGATTAAACTAACATGAGAATATTTGAGCTAAATCACAAAAGCGAAAAAAAAGATAAAAAAGGAAAAAGGAAGCAAAAAAAGGAAGGAGAAAACAAAAAATAAATAAATAATAACGAACAATAAGTGGAAAGTGAAGAAAATGAAACAATGAAAGGGCACAGAACAAAATATAAGAAGAATGAAAATTGTTGAAAATCATAACATCATAAATAAAACCCATAATAAAGGTAAGAAAATATAAAATAATATAAAACCATAAATAAACAAGAGAAGAAAAATAGAAAAATATAATTTTGACGTGATTGGTGATTGGAAATTAATCATCAAAAGATTTGAATCTGAACGTACTAATTCATTTTGTGAAATCATCACATTTTATAATTGATAATTTGAAATATAGTTTAATGTTTAAATAATTAATTTAATAATCACAATAATTTTGTAGAATTCAAATCTTCAAGAAGACATACCAGATGAGACTTTACACAGTCAAATTAGGGAAATTGATCGATCTTTCAAAACATAACTTGATAATCAATATAATAATGCACCGAAAGGAGCCGAAGGATCGAATATTAACAACAAAAAATGTCGTTAGTAATTAAATACAAGAAGATAATGGTGGTTCAAATAATTGTTAAGGAAATTTACTTTTATTTACTATTTTTTTTTTCTTTTAATTTATATTCTCTATTTAATCTATATTCTCTATTATTATCAATATTACGGCTATTTATTAAAATATCGTGATGATCATATACTATTTGGTATACTGATTTTTACCTATTATATTAATAACCAACCTATCGGATAAATTTCATTATCCTGATATCTACTCAATGAAAAATACATCATTTAACCTGCGTAAACTAAGCATTGCATACAAATCATTAATTGCAATTTCACATCCACTATCTGCTGCTCTATGAAACCAATAAAAAGCTTTTTCCAAATTCTTTTCTGTTCCCTCTCCATTTTCATAACAATTAGCCAAATTAACCATTGCATTAATCTGATTATTTTCTGCTGCTTTTTGATACCAGTAAAAGGCTTTTTCCAGATCCTTTTCCACCAATTCCCCATTTTTATAATAAAACGCCAATTCAAACATTGCATCTGCATGTCCATTATCTGCCGCTTTCTGATACCAGTAAAAGGCTTTTTCCAGATCCTTTTCCGTTCCCTCCCCTTCATAGTAACAAAGGGCTAAATCAAACATTGCATCTGCATGTCCACTAATTGCTGCTTTCTGATACCAGTGAAAGGCTTTTCCTAGGTCCTTTTCCGTTCCCTTCCCTTCATAATAACAAAGGGCTAAATCAAACATTGCATCTGTATTTCCATTATCTGCCGCTTTCTGATACCAGTAAAAGGATTTTCCCAAATCCTTTTCTGTTCCTTTTCCATTGTAATAACAAGAGGCCAAATTAAACATTGCATCTGCATGCTCACT
The DNA here is from genome assembly GCA_015698045.1 of Rhizophagus clarus. NCBI lineage: Eukaryota > Fungi > Glomeromycota > Glomeromycetes > Glomerales > Glomeraceae > Rhizophagus > Rhizophagus clarus. The sequence continues at coordinate 966,230 of BLAL01000338.1, read as the reverse complement.
ATCTGCCGCTTTCTGATACCAGTAAAAAGCTTTTTCCAGGTCTTTCTCTGTTTCCTTCTCATTTTCGTAACAAAGGGCCAATTTAAACATTGCAATCTCATTACCAATCTCTGCCGCTTTTTGAAACCAGTAAATGGATTTTCTCAGATCATTTTCTGTTCTCTTCTCTTCATAATAACGAAGGGCTAATCCAAACATTGCATCTGCATTTCCACTATCAGCCGCTTTCTGATACCAATGAAATGCTTTTTTCAGATCGTTTTTTGTTCCTTCTCCATTTTCATAACAAAGGGCCAAATTAAACATTGCAAATCCATTACCAATTTTTGCTGCTTTTTTATACCAGCAAAAGGCTTTTCTCACATCCTTTTTCACTACCTTCCCTTCATAATAACAAAGGGCTAAATCAAACATTGCATCTGCATGCCCATTATCTGCAGCTTTCCAACACCAGTAAAAGGTTTTTCTCAGATCCTTATCTGTCCCCTCTCCATTTTTATAACAAAGAGCCAACTCAAACATTGCAAATTCATGACCAATTTTTGCCGCTTTCTGACACCAGTAAAAGGCTTTTTCCAAATCCTTTTCTGTTCCTTTTCCATTGTGATAACAAAGGGCCAAATTATACATTGCACCTGCATGCCCACTATCTGCCACTCTTTGATATATGTAAAAGGCCTTTTCAAGATCCTTTTGTGTTCCTTTCCCATTTTCATGACAAAGGGCCAAATAAAACATTGCATTTGCATGCCCACTATCAGCCGCTTTCTGATACCAGTAAAAGGCTTTTTTTAAATCCTTTTCTATCCCTTCCTCATTTTCATAACAAAGGGCCAAACTAAACATAGCAAATACATTACCAACTTCTGCTGCTTTCTGGTACCAGTAAAAGGCTCTTTCTGGATCCTTTTCTGTTCCCTCCCCATTTTTGTAACAAAGGGCCAAACAAGACATCGCACTTGCATACCCACTATCTACTGCATTTTGATACCAGTAAAAGGCTTTTTCCAGATCCTTTTTTGTTCCCTCCCCATTTTCGTAACAACAAAAGGCCAAATTATTCATTGCAATTGCACATCCATTATCTGCTGCTCTCTGAAACCAATAAAAAGCTTTTTCCAGATCCTTTTCTGTGCCCTCTCCATTTCTATAACGAAGTGCCAAATTATTCATTGCAACTGCATGTTCATTATCTGCAGCTTTCTGATACCAGTAAAAAGCTTTTTCCGGATCTCTCTCTGTTCCCTCCTCATTTTCATAGCAAAAGGCTAAACAATACATTGCATTTACCTCACCACCTTCTGCTGCTTTTTGATACCAGTAAAAGGCTTTTTCCAGATCCTTTTTTGTTCCCTCCCCATTTTCGTAACAACAAAAGGCCAAATTATTCATTGCAATTGCACATCCATCATCTGCTGCTCTCTGAAACCAATAGAAAGCTTTTTCCAGATCCTTTTTTGTGCCTTCTCCATTTCTATAACGAAGTGCCAAATTATTCATTGCACCTGCATGTTCATTATCCGCAGCTTTCTGATACCAGTAAAAAGCTTTTTCCGGATCCCTCTCTGTTCCCTCCTCATTTTCATAGCAATGGGCCAAATAAAACATTGCATTTGCATGCCCACTATCAGCCGCTTTCTGATACCAGTAAAAAGCTTTATTTAAATCCTTTTCTGTCCCCTCCTCATTTTCATAACAAAGGGCTAAACCAAACATAGCAAATTCATTACCAATTTCTGCTGCTCTCTGAAGCCAACAAAAAGCTTTTTCCAGATCCTTTTCTGTGCCCTCTCCATTCCTATAACAAAGTGCCAAATCATTCATTGCAACTGTATGTTCATTATCCGCAGCTTTCTGATACCAGTAAAAAGCTTTTTTCAGATTCCTTTCTGTTCCCTCCCCATATTCATAGCAAAGGGCCAAACAATACATTGCATTTACCTCACTACCTTCTGCTGCTTTTTGATACCAGTAAAAGGCTTTTTCCAGATCCTTTTTTGTCCCTTCTCCATTTTCATAACAATCAGTCAAATTGACCATTGCAATTGCACATCCACTATCTGCTGCTTTCTGAAACCAATAAAAAGCTTTTTCCAGATTCTTTTCTGTGCCCTCTCCATTTCTATAATGAAGTGCCAAATAATTCATTGCACCTGCATGTTCACTATCTGCCGCTTTCTGATACCAATAAAAAGCTTTTTCCAGATCCTTTTCTGTCCCTTCTCCATTGTAATAACAAGAGGCCAAATTAAACATTGCAACTGCATATTCATTATCTGCAGCTTTCTGATTCCAGTAAAAAGCTTTTTTCATGTCCCTCTCTGTTCCCTCCCCATTTTTATAGAAAAGCGCCAAACTACACATCGCAATTACCTCACCACCTTCTGCTGCTTTTTGATACAAGTAAAAGGCTTTTTCCAGATCCTTTTCTGTGCCCTCTCCATTTCTATAACAAAGTGCCAAATTATTCATTGCAGCTGCATGTTCATTATCCGCAGCTTTCTGATACCAGTAAAAAGCTTTTTTCAGATCCCTCTCTGTACCTTTCCCATTTTCGTAACAAAGGGCCAAATAAAACATTGCACCTACATGCCCACTATCTGCTGCTTTTTGATACCAGTAAAAAGCTTTTTCCAGATTCTTTTCTGTACCCTCTCCATTTCTATAATGAAGTGCCAAATAATTCATTGCACCTGCATGTTCACTATCTGCCGCTTTCTGATACCAATAAAAAGCTTTTTCCAGATCCTTTTCTGTTCCTTCTCCATTGTAATAACAAGAGGCCAAACTAAACATTGCAATTGCATATTCATTATCTGCAGCTTTCTGATACCAGTAAAAAGCTTTTTTCAGATCCCTCTCTGTACCCTTCCCATTTTCATAGCAAAGGGCCAAACAATACATTGCATTTACCTCACCACCTACTGCTGCTTTTTGATACCAGTAAAAGGCTTTTTCTGGACCCTTTTCCGTACCCTCTTCATTTTCATAACAACAAAATGCCAAATTATTCATTGCAATTGCACATCCATTATCTGCTGCTCTCTGAAGCCAACAAAAAGCTTTTTCCAGATCCTTTTCTGTGCCCTCTCCATTTCTATAACAAAGTGCCAAATTATTCATTGCAACTGTATGTTCATTATCCGCAGCTTTCTGATACCAGTAAAAAGCTTTTTTCAGATCCCTTTCTGTTCCCTCCCCATTTTCATAGCAAAGGGCCAAACAATACATCGCATTTACCTCACCACCTTCTGCCGCTTTTTGATACCAGTAAAAGGCTTTATCTAGATCCTTTTCTGTGCCCTCTCCATTTCTATAACAAAGTGCCAAATTATTCATTGCACCTGCATGTTCATTATCTGCAGCTTTCTGACACCAGTAAAAAGCTTTTTCCAGATTCTTTTCTGTTCCCTCTCCATTTCTATAATGAAGTGCCAATTCATTCATTGCACATGCATGTTCATTATCTGCAGCTTTCTGATACCAGTAAAAAGCTTTTTCCAGATCCCTCTCTGTTCCCTCCCCATTTTTATAGAAAAGGGCCAAACTACACATCGCAATTACCTCACCACCTTCTGCTGCTTTTTGATACCAGTAAAAGGCTTTATCTAGATCCTTTTCCGTACCCTCTCCATTTTTATAACAACAAAAGGCCAAATTAACCATTGCAATTGCACATCCACCATCTGCTGCTTTCTGAAACCAATAAAAAGCTTTTTCCAGATCTTTTTCTATGCCCTCTCCATTTCTATAATGAAGTGCCAAATTATTCATTGCATCTGCATATCCACTATCTGCCGCTTTCTGATACCAGTAAAAGGCTTTATCTAGATCCTTTTCCGTACCCTCTCCATTTTTATAACAACAAAAAGCCAAATTATTCATTGCAATTGTGCATTCATTATCTGCTGCTCTCTGAAGCCAACAAAAAGCTTTTTCCAGATCCTTTTCTATGCCCTCTCCATTTCTATAACAAAGTGCCAAATTATTCATTGCAACTGCATGTTCATTATCCGCAGCTTTCTGATACCAGTAAAAAGCTTTTTTCAGATCCCTCTCTGTACCTTTCCCATTTTCGTAACAAAGGGCCAAATAAAACATTGCACCTGCATGCCCACTATCTGCTGCTTTTTGATACCAATAAAAAGCTTTTTCCAGATTCTTTTCTGTACCCTCTCCATTACTATAATGAAGTGCCAAGTTATTCATTGCATCTGCATGTTCACTATCTGCCGCTTTCTGATACCAGTGAAAGGCTTTTTCCATGTCTTTCTTTGTTCCCACCTCATTTTCGTAACAAAGGGCCAAACAAAGCATTGCACCTGCATGTCCACTATCTGCTGCTTTTTGATACCAGCAAAAGGCTTTTTCCAGATCCTTTTTTGTTCCTTCTCCATTTTCATAACAATCAGTCAAATTAACCATTGCAATTGCATATCCACTATCTGCTGCTTTCTGAAACCAATAAAAAGCTTTTTCCAGATCCTTTTTTGTACCCTCTCCATTTTTATAACAATTAGCCAAATTGTTCATTGCACCTGCATCTCCATTCTCTGCTGCTCTCCAAAACCAGTAAAAGGCTTTTTCCAGATCCTTTTCTGCACCCTCTCCATTTTTATAACAATTAGCCAAATTGTTCATTGCACCTGCATTTCCATTATCCGCTGCTTTCTGATACCAGTAAAAGGCTTTTTCCAAGTCCCTTTCTGTTCCATCGCCATAGTAATAACATTTACTCAAGTTAACCATTGCATAAATCACATTATTTTCTGCTGCTTTTTGAAACCAGTAAAAGGCTTTTCCCAGATCCTTTTCCATTCCCATTCCATTTTTAATATAATAAAGTGCTAAATTATTCATTGCACCCGCATGCCCACTGTCTGCTGCTTTTTGATACCAGTAAAAGGCTTTTTCCAGATCTTTCTCCGTTCCGTTCCCATTTTCATAACAAAGAGCCAAATAAAACATCGCACCTGCATGCCCACTATCAGCAGCTTTTTGATACCAGTAAAAGGCTTTTTCCAAGTCCCTTTCTGTTCCATTGCCATAGTAATAACATTCACTCAAGTTAGCCATTGCATAAATCACATTATTTTCTGCTGCTTTCTGATACCAGTAAAAAGCTTTTTCTGGATTCCTCCCTGTTCCCTCGCCATTTTCATAGCAAAGTGCTAAATTATTCATTGCACCCGCATGCCCACTGTCTGCTGCTTTTTGATACCAGTAAAAGGCTTTTTCCAGATCTTTCTCTGTTCCGTTCCCATTTTCATAATAAAAAGCTAAATTAAACATGGCATCTGCATGCTCACTATCTGCCGCTTTCTGATACCAGTAAAAAGCTTTTTCCAGGTCTTTCTCCGTTCCCTCCTCATTTTCGTAGCAAAGGGCCAATTCAAACATTGCAAACTCATTACCACTATCTGCCGCTTTTTGACACCATTGAAAGGCTTTTTCCAGATCCTTTTCTGTTCCTTTTCCATTGCGATAACAAATGGTCAAATTATACATTGCACCTGCATGCTCATTATCTGCAGCTTTTTGATACCAGTAAAAAGCTTTTTCCAGGTCTTTCTCTGTTCCCTCCTCATTTTCGTAGCAAAGGGCCAAATTAATCATTGCATCTGCATGTCCACTATCTGCCGCTTTTTGATACCAGTGAAAGGCTTTTTCTAAATCCTCTTTTATATTACTTGACATTTTCTTAATAAATTAAGAGATAAAAAAACGTTATGAAATCTATATTTATATTGATTGTAACATATGCAAAAACAAGCATTTTGAACTTATTAGTGATCAAAGTGTGTAACGAAGGACAAAAATTTTCATCATTGTTAGGTTATTCAATTAATTTAATAAGTTAACTTAGTCATAACAGGAAGTTGTGAATGGTTGTATGTGAAATTAGAAATAGTAATAATAAATGAAGGTGCAATATAATTAAAAGAGATCTTGTTATGCAGTTTTTTTTAGGATATTATTAGATAGTAGATTTAAATGGGACCTGATGGGGCAACAAGAAATTTTGCTTGGCCACATACATAATTAGAGTTTAGATATGCGTAAAATTAATGATATTTATTTCATTTTAGAATTTTGGAAGGTCATATGTTACAATTGCTTATTCTTTGGATAAATGTGGTAATATTTAATATAAAGTTTTTCAAAATAAATGAGATCGTTATACTATTTGAGAATTTATTACGCAACTACTAAAAATAATAGAAAAAGCGTCGCACATATTTATTTATGTTATGAGCATCACACGTGCAAGTAGATTTTGCATGTGGTCTTATTGATAATATACATTAATTGTGCGGTACTATACTTGCCGCCCATTCCCCAAAAAGGAAATTGTAACAATGCACTTGCCGCCGACCAGTTTCCTTTTTTGAATGTGGGCGACATGCCTGCATAGAGTTATTAAAAATTTTTGGCTTTTCTTGTTACCCCTATATATATTACTTGGGGTCCTATTTAATTTTATATGTATTACATTAGGGTATCACTCTTAATCGAGTGGCTTTATTGTATAGCTACGGCTAGGTCGATCATGGCATTAATCGTAAGATAGTCATTGACGGCGTTCAATAAAAAGAGATTTTTTTTTTTAAAAAAAAAATTAGTATTTCATTTATTTATTTATTTTTTTTTTTGTGAAAAAAAAAATTAAATTCTTAATTAGTATAAGCCATAAGGCACATGACTATAAGCAACTATATCCCTATGAAAAAAGAATGTCTGGAAACAGCCCCGATATTTCAAAATTGGCATGAAAATGTCCGAAAAATTGATCTACTTTGTTGTCCGGAATTTTTTTGGATTTGTCTAGGTTTTTTTTTTTTTGTACATGAAAATTCCGGACAAATTTTTGATAACCAACAAATTCAAAACATAAAAAGTTCCAAACAAATTCCGGACTAAATTGAATTCGAACATATTCCGAACATCCATCAGAAACGTGCACGTTCCGTACATATCAAACATCCAGAAATTGACCGCTTATTTTTCTGGATAATTTCAGGATGAAATTCCGGATACATTTTTTTCATAGGGTATACTGATCATATCACGACTTGGATTACTAGATTTTTTTTTAAATTGGAATAATAAATAATATTTTCTTGTTTAAATAATACTAGAAAATTACTATAATTGATGAAAAATACACACGTATAAGCTGGATAGTGTCTTATGTAGATCTTTTACAACACCTGGTTTTGAGTTACTGTACACCAATTTCTTTGTAAAATGATGCACAAAAAAAAATTTTTTTTTCTTTTTTCTCGCTTTTTTTTATTTTTAACAATATCTAACATATTAAATACTTAAGGATATTTGTAATATTTATCTTCTTTTCTCAAATATTTTATAATTTCCATGGAATGGAATCACATTAGCGATGATATATTTAAACAAATAAAAGACTTCAATTATCGCAAATTAACTGTAGAACAGGAATTACTAATTGAGAAACTAATAATAAATAAAGTATTAAAAGAACGTTATGAAAGGTATGGTTTGTGCGATGAATGTAAACAGCCTAATACAGGTAGTATTTGGTGTCGTAATTCGTTCATGTAATGCCAAACGTTTTCAACAAAATTTCAAAAATTGGACGAGTGGAGATTCTAATGTTGATAAATTAATTCAAGAATCTCAACTTAATGCACAAAATAATTGGGTAAAATTGGAATGGATTGAATATGATAGCTTTGAAAATGTTGAATATGTTGCAAAAGGAGGTTTTGGAATGATATATAAAGCAATTTGGAAGGATGGATGGATATATACTAGTTGGAATCATGTAACCAATAAATGGAATAAAGATGAAAGAAATACGAATTTTGCTTTAAAATGTTTAAATGATTCATCAAATGAATTTTTAACCGAGGTAATCGATTTTTTTTAATACATAAGATTATATTATTTAATAATTTATTAATTGTCAATTTTTATTATTGTTAGATCAATATGCATCTTAAAATGAATAATTCAGAATGCATTAATAAAGTTTATGGTATTACTAAAGATTCCAAAACAAATAATTTTATGATGATATTGGAATACACAAAGAATGGCAATCTAAGACAAAGATTAAATAAATACTTCAATTCGTTTGGTTGGAGGGAGAAACTTGGCATGCTAAGAGATATTGTATTTGGTCTTAACGAGATTCATAAAGAAGGATTAATCCATCAAGATTTCCATAGTGGCAATATATTAGATAGTCTACGTGATTCTACTAGAAATATTACAGATTTAGGATTATGTAAACCAGCAAATAATAAATCAGAAAATTACGAAATTTATGGTGTATTGCCATATTTAGCTCCCGAAATTTTAAGAGAAAGAAAATATGTTCAAGCAAGTAATATTTATAGCTTTGGAATTATTATGTTTGAAATATTTAATGTATTACCTCCTTACTATGATATTGCTCATGAAGAGCTATTGGCAATAAAAATCTGTCAGGGACTCAGGCCAAAGTTTAATATAAAAGTACCTAAATTAATAAAAGATATAGCTAATCAATGTGTAGATGTGGATCCATTAAAAAGGCCAAATGCAGAATATTTGAAAGAAATATTTGATCATTGGTGTGATTTAGTCTATTATAAAAAGGATAGTGAGATTTGTAAACAAATTAATGAAACAGATGTATTTAATGAAAGACATACATCTTTTGTAAAATCTAAAAAAGATACGTATACAATACACCCACGTAATCTGTAGTTAAGAATTTTTTCTTTTAAAATATTTTTATGAAATCACGTTTTAATATGCTGGAATTGTCGCGCGCAGTACATAATTATTTCTTCAATCTCATTTGTTTATTCTTAAATATAATGATTTTATACTCATATATAACAAATAATTAATTGCTTTCATCTATATTAAAATATAAAAATTTGTCTTACTTTTTATCATTAATGTATTTCATATTTTATAAAAAAAATTATTAAAGTTCTAATTTCTTGCGCGATTATAGCTAATTTTATTATACTGTATTTAATATAAAGAGGTCTCATTAGCATAATTCTTGATAGGTATAGCAATATATTTACTTATAATAGATTTATACAATTAAAGCTTATTATAAATCGGTTTAGAAACATAGGTAAAAACTACAAAAAATACGTATAGGATTTAAAAATAAAAGACCCTGTTTTTTTTGAACAAATAAGTTATCTAATTTGACTAATACTATAATTGTAGAACTTTTATTGTAAAATTTTAATAGTATATTGAAATAATGTTATAACCATAAGAAAACAAAATTCAGATCCTGCTACTACTGCTGAATTTTTCTTCAAATGATAGTACAGCATCTAAGACTAACGATCCTCTTGCTTGTCGATTCTGATCATTTCCAATTCTTAATAATAAGTATTCTTGTTGATTTTATTATAAACAATTTATCAATTGTTATAGTGATTAATAAAGGTTAAATTTATAATTGTTAAGAATCGATGGTATACATCCTCACTAAAACATTATATAAAATATTCCAAATTATGGGACACTATTTAAGTTATCTTATATCAATAATTTAATTATGGAGTAAAGCTAATATTATTTTAATGATTTATGAAAATTTTAAGATATTGACAAAATAAAACTATTTATTATTATTTTTTTTTTCAAAAATAAGGTGAAATTAAATTTAGAATCAATTTAAACAGACATTTGAATACCTTTCTAGCCTGGATACATTGAAATTTTTATTATTTAAACAGTTATTATTATAAACGTTTACAATCGAATTATGCTGATGCTGCCATCGATTAAATTTATAAATGATACATTATCAAGACGACCAGACCCCGATTTTTCCTATTATGAACGCACTGATCGTACATATGCTTAGTAACTGTAACTATACATAATAGCCATTCAATTAAGAATGGTAACCTATCTAAAATGTCAAATCGAAGACATAAAACTACGAAAAAACAAAGAAAAAAAAGAAAAAAGAAAAAGAAAGAATAAAAACATATATATATAAACTATATACAAAAACAAAAAAAAAAAAACAAACCAAACAAGATGAATTATATATATAAAACAAACTAAAATCTTCATCAAATTAATTAATCCTAAAAACAATAATAATCAACGAGGAGAACTATTTAAGTTCGCTATCTTCGGAATCGTATCCCATAACTCATTAATCTCGAAAGAATGCCAAGTATTATATATTCATATTAGTCTCAATGCTGTGCCCTATCCATCAGCGAACACAGTGGTCCTTTAGATTGAATTGGCGCAACTGACGTCTGTAACTAGATAATAGAATATTCTGATTCTTGTAACTGCTGTGTTGCAATTTCTGCTGATATTATTTGCCTTTCCCAATCGGATATAAGACTACAATGCGGTATCCAAATGTGTTCTAACTTGAGCTTGAAATTCATCACATACTTCAACGGTGAACGCTTTAAAATGACGATTTAATGAATCCATATACAAATTTTTTGCGATTATTCCCACAAGAACCTCATCGTAGACCCGTGATTCATCGGGATAATTGATGTGATGCCTACATATTAGTTATCTTAATGTGATATCATCGTATTCCAGAGTTCTATTTATTTAATACCCCCCATCTTTCCGCATTGTTCACATTGTACTGTACGTGTAACTTTATTTGATCATCATGAGTCGTATAACAGAATATCTATTTTTTTTTTTTTGCTACGACAGTGGATTGGGAACGGTTGAATTTTACTTTGCTTATTTCATAACTTAGAGCTTCATTTTTAACTCTTTATCTGTTAACAGACAATAATCAATTTTTTCAGTATTATAAGATAGAAAAAAACGCCAACAAACTCTCTATTAAAAAAAAAAATACAATCCCAATCGTGTAACCCTTAACAAAGCAGCAGGGGTTTAATAAACATGACCGTAGTTGTAAATTTGGCTTGGCAAATTTATTGATTTTACAGATAAATCAAAATATAGTTAGGCTTGTTTAACATGGTATTCAGAACAATACTAAACTTTATTTTTATTTAATTTTTTTTTTTTCAATTCAATTTTGAAATTGCAAAAATGTCTAAGGAACTTCAAGACGATGAAACTTCAGGTTCTGATACTGAATCTGCTACCACACATTCATTCTATTAAACAGAAAGTTTATTTATTGAATCCAGAGCTGCAAGTATTTAAGTCAATTCACTGTATCCAATCAGGATGAAGTTTTCGTACCAAACAAAGAACAAAGGGAAAGAGAAAAAAATTTTTGGGATATTAATGAATGTTTAATTGGTAATTCGAAATTATCAATGCCAACAATTTCTATTTCAACCGCTAGAATTGATTTACATGTAGTAAAATCCCATAAAACGGAAGTAGAAGAAGGAAAACATTTGGTTTTAACGAAAATTAAAGAATCCCCATCTTTAAAAAATACATCAATTCTTGTTATTACTGGCAAAGGAAGAAAAATTGATAGGGATGATAAGGGGAATATAATAAATGAAACGTTTGTGGAAAACTTTATCTAAAAAAAGTCTAATTATGAAGAATGGACTGGAACAAAATTTAATGAATTTCCTGGATGGATGCAAGAAGTTAAGCATTTATTAGATGGAGAACCTATAAAAGTATTGGGAAATTACGAAGTATTTATTAAGAAAGTGGTGAATGCGAGTGAAATTAATGAAGATACTTTGGAGTTATTGAAAAGAGAGACTGAAAAGGAAGATGATGTAATTCATAAATTGGCTTTGGCTGGGTTTTATTTGAAAGGCAATGAAAGAAATAATGGAAATTATTATGAAACTAGTAAATGTTATATGGAAGCTAAAGATTTGTGTCTAAAGACTGCCAAGTTAAAGTCTAATGAAGCTAAATTGTGTTTAGGATATATATATTCTGTTAGTTTGAATAGAAATAAAGATCACAACCCAAAAAAAAGCTAAAAAATTGTTCAAAAAGGTAGCAAAGAAAACAGATGATAAGAGAATGGCTGGAATAGCAATGAGAAATATTGCTACACTATTTCACAATGAGGATATTAGTCCTAACTTATTAAAAAAGTTTGCTTCCTTGATGCTCAACAGTAAACCATTACACTTAGAGAAAGCGGAAAAATGGTATGAAAGATCTCTTAAATTTGACGATAGTCAATCTGCATATCAACTTGGATTGCTTTATGAAAATAATTTTGATGGAAGTATAAATGATAATATAGAAAATAAAAATAAAGCAGAAATTTTTTTTAGACAAGCTGTTCAATTTGATAAAAATAATTTGTATGCAGAAGCAAAACTAGGAAGAATTCTGGTTAATATTAAGAAGGGCTTAAAATGTTGGAAAATACAGCAGAAAAAGGATTGGATATGGGACAAACATATCTTGGAGAATTTTATGAAAATACAAAAAATTATGAAAAAACCATTGAACTTTACTCTAAAGCTGCCAAACAGAAACATGGATATTATAGTCACGCTGCACAATGTCGCCTTGATAAATTAAATGTAACAAGAGATGACATTTTGAAATATTACAGAAATGAACGTAAATATGGTTATATTGAAACTGAAGAAAATTTTATAAGAATTCTTTAGAATCTAAATAAACATTATTTTGTATAAGTTATTGCATATTTTGCGTAAATAAAGAATTTTATTACAGTTGCTTGATGAATAAACTTGTTATGTTCCAAATTCTCGTCTAAGATTTTCATATATCTATGAGTATTTGCATTGTTAACGTACTCTTTAGACATCAATTTAAACATCATATCGTATTATCTGCTAAAATTTTAAAATATTTGTCATGTTTGACTCTTTTACAACATTGGTTTTGAATTCAATTTTCCTTTTATTGTCTTGTACAAATGTCATCTTTTGTTAACTAAAATATAATAAAGAGAACTACAAAAAATTAAATATACGCAAAATTATTAGCACATTAAAAACACGATAAACTATTGATTATTTAGTATCGTACAAATCTTTTCTTGTCTTTCTTTTCCTACATCTCTTACAATTATTAATTCATTAAGTCTTTTAACGTTTAAATAAAAATATATACATGTGCTATTTTTAAGAACGCAAATCCTGTATATTGTATCAAATGACAATTTCTGTTACGAATCAGCTTAGTTCATGTTCTACAGATCCGACTTTACATATATTTAAAATCATGTGTGCCATGCGACCTAAATCATTACAAAAACTTGTATTACTGCAGTTTATTCTAGTAAGATGACTTTTCAACATTTTTAAATTTATCTCATCATAAAATTTAATGTATTTGTTTAGGATTTTAATGGAATGGATTTTCTTTATTTTAATAAAGGATTTGATATTTTTTATTAGATCAAAAAAAATGATTATTTCATTTTTTTTTCGTTATTTTTTTTTTTTTATTTTTTTTATTTTTTTTTATTTTTTTTGATGACAGGATTTATTTACATATTTATTAGTGCGGAAAAAAGTATTTGTAGAATATACTATACAAGGAAGTTCATTTGATGTTCAATGTTTATTTATTTATTTTTTTTTTATTGTGACTATAACGTATAACGGAACACTTTTAAATAATTTTATTTTCGGTAACGGGATTTTGTTTATATTTATTAGTGCGGAAAAAAAAGATTATTACAAAATATTTATAGAATATATCTATTCAATGAAGTTCATTTATGTTTGATGTTGTGTTTATTTTTTTTTTTATTGTGTCTATAACGTATGACGGAATACTTTTTAAATAATTCTTTTTTTGATAACGGGATTTTGTTTATATATATTAGTGCGGGAAAAAAGATCATTTGTGGATCATTTGATGTTCGATGTTTATTTTATTTTTTTTTTTTGTGTACTAAGATTACGAAATATTTGTAGAATGTACTATACATATAAGGGAGATCATTTGATGTTCAATGTTTGTTTATTTTCTTTGTTTTTTTGTGTACTGTGTACTGTAACATGTAACAGTTTTTTTTTTATTCCTATTATATAATAACCAAAAAAAGAGTATACCTGGTTAGTGTTTTGAATTTTGATGATCGTTCAGCTTGGGACTTTATGGGTATCACCAAATTAAATGTCACAACAGATTACCGAATAGGAAACTTTAGCATCCGTTTACACTACGATAATGATCAGCGGGAAGAGTATACTATCCCATAAATGATTTAGTAACGTAAGCATGACCAAAAACAAAATTCAAAATAGCTATAGTCTCACTTCTCGGGTATTTGCATTGTGGTTTTTTGTTATAAAAAGAATTTTTCTCCATACGTTTTTGAAACACGAATAGTTTTTTTTTAAAAAAAAAAAAAAAAAAATGGAAGATCTAGAAAATGCGAGTTATGGAGAAAATAATCCATTAGTCCAGATGGTTCGTTAATAGCGACGTTTAATCCTTGTAAGTAATTAGATTTTCTATCAAGAAAGTAATAATAATAATAATAAAAATAATTATAATAAATGAAAAAAAAGTAAATTAAAGTATTCTAACTTATTTTTATTTTGTAGATAAATCTTTTATATCGATTGAAAAGGTTATGGAAAACGAGATAAACGATAAGGCAATAGATTTAAAGGCAACGAGGACAACAATAAAAATTGATAATAAAAAATTCTTTGATAAGAAACCAACTAAAATTCTTGGATGGTCTTTAGCAGTTTCAGATATTATTGATAATGATGTTGGCTTGGTCGCAATTTCTTGTATAACCGATGAAGACATGAGTCAAAAAGAAACCATTGAGGAAGGCAGCCGTCAAAAAGCTTATTTGAAATTATCTAGTATCAATATACGCGAGATTCACTATTCACTCCTCAATGTTCCCTATCAAATTTTAACTCAGTGTATCTTTTTGTTTTTTATTGCAAGTAACATAATAGTACCTCTATCATATATATCGTTTATAGGCATTCTTTTTCTTATCCTCGTCTTGCCTGAATACTTTTACATTTCTAAAATTCTAAAGGATGATAGTAAACAATATCAATTATCTCAAACTTCTAGTGAAGGGTTGATAAAGCTATTTAAATTTTCATTTATGAACAATAATTATGACAACGGTACTTCAATATTTCATCTTGGTGGGATCGTTACCTTTTTAAAAAATTCTGAAAATACTTCGAAATATAATGCAATACTTGTTTGCACTAATTGTGTTAAAATAAAGAAGTTTAAAATTAAATTAAACGAAAATATTTCTATAATTAAGAAGAGAAGCTATTTATTACCTGAAAATTTATTTAAAAAACTAGAAAGTGTCAAGGATGCAAAAATTAATTGGAAAAATCTCTTAAAATCAAGGAATCAGGAATTTTTAATGATCAACACGAATGATGATCAAAAAACAAAAAGCATCGAAATATATAATATTAATACCTTACAATTGGTGAATATTTTTTATAGACATTGTGAAGATCTTTTAAATTCAAATGAGCAATATCAACTGATTCAAGGCTATTTGCTTATTCTGATGGGAATAATGTTATCACAATTTATTTAATGGAAAAGTGGTCTCAAGGTTATCTCAAAAAGATTTAATAATATTTGTGAAATTAAACTTATAGAATTTATTGAAAATGATGAAAAATTATTTATTATTGAACAAGGAAACGGCGATGATGTAAAATTTCATATTTGGTTTATATCAGGATGTTTAAATGATTATTTTCCTATCCCTAAAAGTGATATACCTTCATCAGATAACATTTCTATTTCATTAAAATATGATGAATATTATTATACTTTAACAAAAGGAAATGGGAAAGTAGCATTTCTTAATGGTAGGGATAATGAGAATCAATTTAACATTATATCAAAAGTATACATAGAGATGGCCACTTTTGAAGAAAATGATAACGTAACTGATAAGCATGAACATTTATATTATTCACATGATATAGAACCATGGAATGATAAAATCGAATATATTTGTGGTAAATTTCTTAATAATGACAAGAAATTTCTTATTTTAATCGGTAGAATTATTTGGCGTTACTAGTTCTCATGAGAAAGATGCTGGAATGCTACACAGGCCACAAAAAGAATATGGTTCTTATCCATATTATGTTGATTTAAAATTATATGATGATTTTAAATTAACAAATGAAGATTTAAAATCAACTAATGATTTAGAATTTGCTTTGAAATTCTGCAAAGGTTTATATTTAAATTATTCATGATTTTATTTTCGTTATTCAATACATTTTTAACCTACAATTTTCATTAATAGATCGAGATGGTGTTATTTTAGCATATTTATTAGAATATTATTCTGAAAATTCTATGACTCATATTGGCTGGATGGTTAATGTTACAAAAGTTCTTCCTGAATTATCTTTATCTAATCATGAATATTATGGTATATTATTTAATAATAATTTATTGTTCAATTATTGTTACTTATTCATTAACATTAAATCAATTATTTATATAGCTAATTATATGGATTTGTTACTTTATAAACCTTGTTTCGGAGAAATGAAGTATAATTTTCCAATTAAAAGATTTAGAGAATTATCAGTTCGATACGATACATTAAAAGTATACATGCCCCTTACTAAGCTTATATCACCAAAAGAAATCTTTGAATATAAAAGGATAAGGTACTAATATATTTTATGATTATCTGATATTAGATCTTTATTAATATTTTTTTATTTAATATAGAGATAATATACTGCCTGATATATATATGGTTCCACTTCCAAATTTTACAACTTATAATCCAAAAACTAAGAAAACTCCCCAAAAAATTTAATTGGAAAATTGATAGCAATTTTTGATCTTTTAAGAAGAGCATATTTTCCATTTAATAAGAATTTAAATGAAGAAGATTTAAGTCCATTTCTTCAAATTGAAAAGAATGAGAATGAATTTTTTAATATTCCATCTATGGAAGCGGCTATAAATTCAAGATGGCGTCAAACATTGAGATATTGGGTAGGACCTTTATCTACATACATTATATTATTAATTGTATTTTCAACTCTTTCTCAAATTTTTTTAAGTAATGATGGTCTTCTTCCTCGAAATGAATATGGCTTTGGTATATATGTGATTTATCACAATGGAGCACAATTGTTAATAATGCAAATGGCGAGCTATAAAAGCAAATATTTTACAATATTTAACATGCTTGACTTAATTAGTATTATTTTAGTCATAATTGATTTTACGTTAATATTATTAGCAAGATTGTTTGGTTTATCAATTGGAATCAGTAATGAAATAATGATTATTTTAACTACAGTAACTATATTAATACTCTGGATTAAATTGGTATTCTGTAGTATTTTTATGGTTTTTAATTTTTTAAAAAATTTTAATTCGATTTATTTTTATTCTTTTTCAAGCTTTTATGGTTTCGATTATTTCCAGTAATAGCAATCAATATATTTATATTTGGGAATATCTTAAAAAAGATCATACCATTTTTTGCATTTATGTTTATTTTAATAATTGGATTTGGACATTCAATGTAATTTTTTTTTT
This sequence comes from Rhizophagus clarus, assembly GCA_015698045.1. NCBI lineage: Eukaryota > Fungi > Glomeromycota > Glomeromycetes > Glomerales > Glomeraceae > Rhizophagus > Rhizophagus clarus. Next base: position 948,755 of record BLAL01000338.1, on the reverse strand, counting down.
TTATTATTTTTGCATTAATTCTGTTAAGGAAGATAAGTTTCACCTTTAATTTGTGTTTAATAAATAGGTTCATTCTTTTTGGAAATCCATCATTTCTTAATTTAAATCCACCGGGACCAATGATGACTAGTACAGTTAATTTTAATAATTAGAATCATTGGCAATCAAAGTCATTTACTTTCATTGCAAGCGTTGTAGTTTCACTAGTTTTAATGAATATGATTGTTGCACTAATGAAATAAGTAATTTAAATGTTGTGTAAGTTTATGAATATTTATTAAATTTTTACATTTTATATAAAAAAAAAATTTTAGTGACACATTTAATAAAGCTAAAGAAGATGGTAACCGTGGACTTTTGATGTATAGAGTAGAGCTTATTGGTGATTTTGAGAGATTTGATGATTCTTTCTATAAACCTCTTTATACATCATATATTTGCTTTCATCAAAATCCTGAGTTAATGAAAAAATGGATGAAAAAATCTCAAGAACTTAGAGAAACAAAGTTATATTCATGGTTTAATGAAAGTGTTAATAAAGAAACGATAACTTTTAATAATGAAGATATTGAATCTTGGTATGAAGCACTCATCCTAAGTAATGAAAATCAAGACTTTTATAGTTTCTAGTAAATCTTTAATTACTGTATGTTAACTAGATTTATTTCTTTTATTATTTTTTTTTTACCTCTTTTTCTATTTGTTTAAATGGATATATATACTTTAAAGCGTTTTGTATAGTACCCCATGTATAGTACCCTCCCCTCCTTAGAATGTAAAGTATCCTAAGTACTTTAAATAATGAATTTTGTTACGAATATTTTCTAGTACATTTGGTACGGTAGTATTCTCTGATCATGGTTTCCCTCCAGTATAATACTTTCCAAAAATCTATAGAATGTCCGGGTACTATACAGAACGCTTTGCGGTATATGCTTGATATACTTTTTTTTCATTTCAGTGTTGTTTATTATCAAAAATAAAATAAATATTTATTAAGATTTTTCACATATCCAAAACTTTATACGATTGAAATTGTATAACTTATAACGACGGACTTATTACACTTTGTATTTGGCCAATTTTTGATAATATTTATCGAGTTAATAGGATATCAGCATATCGAATATCGGCATATTGAATTGTGCTAATGAGACACGTGTTGATGACCACAATCCAATCAATCCATAAAGTCATGGTAAAACTATTTTATTACGTTATAGAATGATGCATCGCCCAGAAATGGCAGTGCCGATGAGGTCCTTTAAGGTCCAAAATCCATTGGCTCCTTTGTAGTAGTAGTCAGTATTGCAGTGCCTCTGACTACAGTTCATACATATCAGTGAGAAATAATGGCGGATAGCAAAGCACTGATGCGTTTGACGTACCTCAGATGGTATCACCATCTGACATTTTACGTGATTAGAAATTCGTCCCATGCTTCTTAAGGAATGTTTACAAAATAAGAGGTTACAGTATTAATAATAAAAGACTAATTTAGAATAATAAATCCTCATGAATTATTTCTTGTTCTATTTATTTCAAAAAACTTGTTAACTCATTATTCAAAATCAACAAACATAGTACGTTAATACAAAAAAAAAGAATTATCAAGCAACAAAATAATATTTAGTTAAAGTCCTTCATAATCTCAAAAATAATTAATGATTTAATAATATGCTAATAGAAATTTAATTCTATAATACTTATAAACATTTCATGAAAAATTTAATTTATACTTTCGAAAATTTTTTGCGAATATTCGTATCCTTGCTCAGCAGATCTTTTATACAAATAATATTAATTGCTTGATTCATATCTTTCTCAATTTCATCTCATCCTGAATTTGCTTCTTTAAAATTATTTATTTAATGAAATTATTAGAGACAGCATTTCATATTTGAGCTCTAACCGTTAGACAGTAGTACGATATATTTCACATAAAATTATGCAATAAACCGAAAAAAAAATCTCTTGACAGCTTGATCATGAATTCAGGATATATTCAAATAATTTTTCCTTACCTTAAATTAAAATCACACACACACATATATATATATGGCGTTAACTAATGATCAATACAATACACGATGGACATTAACAAATTGAATCTAATTAAAGTCATAATGCTTACGCTTTGTTGTACTATTCGATCGTACTTTTATAGTTTTATAGTTTACTTATTATTTGTTAAGTGTTATTATATACTCGCGACATATTTTGATCTATTGCAAAATGATCTCAAGCAAATAATTGTTTTTAATTATATCCTTAATTCTTTCGACATAGTTAGTACTTTTTTTTTCATAACCTAACAATTTCAATATATTTACTTCAATTAGTTAGTCCATTTTGATATAAAATGTTAAAAGCTGGTTAGATCACAAAACAAATAATAGATTGGAATATAAATCTCTTACATAACATTTTAAAATAAATCAAATAATAATCTGACTTTAGCGAAAGAATACTCATATTCATCGCAAATCAGAATCTTGCCTCGTTAAAATGCTTATATGAGGGATGACGATGCAACAATTGATACAATTAATATTACCTCTACATACACATTTCGGGGCCTTTCGTCATTATGATATTTTAAAGCTACGTTTATTCAATCAATATTCATTAAACTTTATTATTATTTTCTGCTCCAAAACTAAATTATATGTGACACAATTTTTAATATCATACGACATTAAATAATACGTACAGTACTCTGAACCGGGTGTACAAGAATAATTTTGGTTAGCGTTGAAATCTGGCGCAGGACGCCCCGATCCTGATTATGGAAAAATAATTAACCGGAACACGACATTCCATTTTTAATATATAAAGTAACTTTCCAAAATAGATTGATTGTTTTATCTATTGTTCCTATCATTCAAATTATGCAGTAAATGATAACAAACGAATGGATTGAAGAAGTTATTTCAAGGAAGCATATTAAATATTATGAATATGAACATTTTAAAGAAATTTGGTTTTGGAGCATTTGGACAATAATTAGCATTAAATAAAATCTTTTTATAATGCTGACAAGGAAATGTTGAAAAGGTATATATTTTAGTTATGCATAATTATTTTTTTTTCATTATTATTTTATCATATATTTATTATTCAATTTAAAAATTGCATTTTATTTTCAGTTAAAACTTCAACTTGAGGTCGACTTTCATTATGACGTTATTCGTTTCTTCAGAGTTACGTTAGGTATGATGAAATTTATAGTGCGGCTCATTTATTAGTCATTGAACGTTCGTACATCCACAAAAAATCTTTTAATAGTTTAAAACAAAATATGTATTTTTTTTTATACATTAAAAAATAATATCGAAAAATTGTTCATTGGTAATGGAGTATGCAGATGGTGAAACACTCAAGCAATATTTAAAGAAGAATTTCGAAAAATTTACTTAGGATGACAAATTCAACACAACATCGCTTATAAATTAGCTTGTGCTGTTTCATGCTCACATGATAAAATGATCGTTCTTAGTGATTTGGACATTTGGTAATTATAATTACAAAATGTAGCATTATAATTTTATCAAATCCATTAATGCATAACCTTAAATTTTATTTGTTCATTTTCATCTACTTAATATTAGCACACCAATAATATATTGGTTCATCAAAATATATTCGACTTTGGATTATCAAAAACGATTCAAAATTATTTGGTGCTATTCCTTACATTGATCCAAAAAGATTGACTGGACAAAAGTGAGTAATGTGTACAGTGTGGGAGTATTATTATAGGAAATATCCAGCGGTCGACCTTCTTTTTATACTGAAGGCGAGAATATCATGATATTGGTTTAATTTATGAAATTTTAGAAGGTGCAAAAGAAAAGCCCGTACTTGATACTCCAATCAATTATGTCAAGCTTTATACCGGTAAGTACACAGTATATTCTTAAATAATAAATAACGAATTTAATAAGATTTGCTCATAAAAATAATTATTTCTTTTACTTTTAGATTGTTGGGATGAAGAGCCCAACTATAGATGAAGTAGTCGATCAATTAAATTCCAAATGAACAACAAAAATTGATCTGCAGCTGCAACAACATCGATATTGATAATTCTAACGAATGGATAAATTGGATCGAAGAGGCTATTATTAAAGAATACTTTAAGCATTATGAGTATAAGAATTTTAATAATATCAAAGAAATTGATTCTGGAAGTTTCGGAAAAGTTTATCGTTCAAAATGGAAAAATTCGGGTCAATATTTAAAGTGTTTTTTCGGACTTAACAATGCCGCTGTTGAGGAAATTGTTTATGAGGTAAGGATAATTTTATTTATATGCTTTATAGTTTATATCGTACAGTCCGTATTACTATATATCTTAATTTAATTATTATCAGTTATTGAAAAGTATTTATTCTAAAGTGTTAGAGAAATGTAAAATATTTTTTTGTTGTGAATTATTTGCTTATCGCAATTTTGAATTTTTTTTTTTTTTTTTTTTTTTTTTTTGATAATTATTGTAATCTATTAGTTACGTTTATAATGACGTCTATAATGATGACAAATTAATTTTTTGGTGTTTTCTAATTTCCGGATAAAAACATGTTAGGAAAAAATTTCTATTACTACTATCAATGTACTTATTTTATTGTGATCTGCGTCCATTGATAACTATTAGGCGCCATTTGAGAAACCACAGACCAAGATTAGGTGAATAGATTTGAAACTTTCCGTTTATAAATTGATTGTGCAGATAGAATGTATCATCTTTTATAAAAGCATCTTTATTACAAAGGAAAATATTATGAAATAATTGCTTTCATGAGAATTGATATCAAACTTCGAATGCTATTTCAATTCTATCCTAAGATTATTCACTCCTTACTCTACTAATATCCGAAATTTATTAATAAAGTTGAATATGTACTTACTGACGTAAGGTTAGCTCTCAATCTGGCTTTAATTTTACAAAATTTATTTTATTTCGCAAGTGAAGCCATGCGTATGATTGTCATTTGACCATCTGTGTAACTGCATAAAAACACAAAGCATGCCTTTTCGAGAATCATTATCTCATTGATGATTTTCTCACGCACAAACCAATTTAGTGAATTCCCTTGTTTTATTGAAGGTATACAGATAAAAAAATGAGCAAACCTTTTCGTACGACTATCTAAACAATATGTATCATCAAATTTTGAAGCGATTATGCACTCCTCAGCAATACTTAAACCAATGGTATTTCTCTCTCACCCAATCTGTTATAGATGTTAAAAATTTGAGTATCCACGTGATTCTCTTTGCGAAATGAGAATATGACCATTTTAAGAGATTTATTTAAAATATGAAATCTCTTCACACCACCTAATTTGGTGTAGATAAGAATATGTCAATTTGACATAAGATAAATGATAATCGACTAATCAATGTAATTACAATAAGCATATTTTCATTGAATATATTTTCATTTAAAGTCCTATTATTTTAAGAGATCATTTCCAAGTAAATATGATTTTCTCGTGCACAATCTGATTTGACGCGACACTAAAAGATAAAATGCTATCTACTTGCATTTTATCAATAATTCTTTGTTCAAAATAACGCCGAAAAAAAACATTAGACTAGATTAATTGATATATAAATCACTGCAATTTTGTTTTCTCATCCTTAGAAAAATGGCAAGTGGAGGAAAAAGATTTAATTTAAAGCCCCCTTTTGGTAAGCCAGAAAACAAAAATTCATCGTTATTTAAACTTTTAATCTCATCAAACGTTTCCGCTTATTAGATAGTGTTGAAACGCGTCTTCCTGTCGAGGCGTTAATTTCAGAAGAAAAGTATAAGTTACAAAGGGACCTGTTCCTTCAAGGTTTTGCCAATGTCCAACAAAAAAAGTTCGATGATCCTGGTTCTTTCTACGCAGTTGCCGGAATTCATGGTCTTCCAGATGGCTACTGTCAGCATGGTACAATTCTTTTTCCTACTTGGCATCGTGCATACGTCTCATTGCTTGAAATGCTCATCTATAATGAAGCTAAAAGTATCGTAGATAGGTAAATAAATTAATGATTTATTCATTTTTATAATTATTTATTATGCAATCACGTTATTTTTTACTTTCAGTTATCCTGACTGTGATAAAAAAAAAGAATACAAAAATGAACTTAAGAAAGTTCGGTTTCCATACTGGGATTGGGCCAGTCCATCCGTTCTTTGTCAAGGGATACCTTCAGTCTTATTTCAAGAACTTATCGATGTTGAAACTTTACAGGAAGCAGATGATGAAGGTGTTGTTGAAGTAACAATCACGATTCGGAATCCTCTTCGTGCATACACACTTCCTCAAGACCTTGGAATCTTAAAACTTGTTGGTGACACTTCTAATCCAACACAAAGACCATATATTCCGGATGAGAGAACTTACCCTTATACACCTGTCGGATACGCAACAGTCAGACATCCAGATAAAGATTACCTTTCCGATGTAAATTCCACTGGTCTTGATATTATCACTTCGTGCAGTTCTACGTTTCGTCCAAGTGTTTGGCATCTTTTTAAGTCAGTCACTGAATGGAAGTATTTCAGCAACCATAGTTCGGAAGCGGAAAAACAGACAGAAGAATATATGACATATTCCTCAATTGAGGGCGTTCATGATATTGTTCATATTAAAATTGGTGGAACAGGAGGTCATATGTCGTATGTCGAAACTGCAGGTTTCGATCCTATATTTTTCCTTCATCATGCAAATGTGGATCGCCTTACCGCTATTTGGCAAGCTTGTTATCCTAATAGTTGGATGATTGGCGATGGTAAAAGGGACGAAAATACCTCTCTAGAACCTTTTTATAATGAAGACAAAGGTCGCTATTGGAACTCAAAGGATATTAGGTGAGCTTTTATCTCAAGTTAATAATTTGAAAAATATTAATCACGATTATTATTTTATTTAAATAGAAAAGTCAAAGATCTCAAATATACTTATCCCGAACTTAAAGAAACCGATCCAGTAACTCTTTTGGAGGATATGCTAACTTATTATCAACCTATTCCCAATCCTGTTCCTACATCGTAAGTATTATTTTGTTTGTACTTTTTCGCTTATTTAAATAATTCATTTATTTTTCACTTCTAAAACCAGGCACATATATAAAGTTTCCATAAGTGTTAAGAAGAAGAATTATATTAACACGTCATTTGAAATTCGGGCGTTCATTGATTTGCCTGACTCATCAGCTTCTACCCCAGTAACTAGTCCCCATTTCGCTGGTTCCATGTCAATATTTGCTCGTGATGGCACGACACCTTGTGCTACTTGTGATGAGAATTCAGGAAAATTTGTGAACGGTAATATTGACATTACCACATGCATGCAAAGGCTCCGTCTTATTAACGAGAATAATAAAAAGGAATGGGGACCATATAATCCCGATAAACCGGAAAACGATGGAAAAACATTGCAAGACCGGATCACTCTAATTTCTGTGTTGATGGATGGAAGTAAAATAAGTAATAAACGCACTGGTTTGAAGGAAGCGCATAGTTGGCAATTAAGAATTAATAAGGATGACGAAAATGCTGGGCCAATAGAACATAAAAAGTTAGGTCCTATTCAGATTAAGCATTAATCTTAATCGAAACGGATTTTGCTACATATGTGTTAAGAAATTTATTTTTTTTTATGATAATTGCTAAAGTATAATTAATAAAGTTTTGCTCGTATTGGATTTTGAACTTAACCAAATGTGTAAATCATAATTATGTTACCTGGATTTTTTTAAGATACATATATTTAATCTTATTTCAATGATACCTAATTCCCAAGAGATTCTCCAGAATGACTATACATGAGACTTCTTAATACCAAGTAATACCTATATAAATAGATTATTTGCATCGTAAAAAAGGATGCCAATGGAAACAAATATGTATGCTGAACATACCACATTGCAATAAATAATACGTGTTTTTAATGATATTCCTTTAATCTGTGACTATCTAAAAGGCACGCGCTTTCATTTTGATGCCAATGATGTAATCCGCTGAACATATTATTATCAATGAAAATTATATTCTATTTTGTGAATCACAAAAAGAAAAAAATCGGAAAATTAAGAACAGGTTGGATGAAATGTTAACAAAGAAATTCTAAAAGGTAATGGTTACACCAATAACTATTTTTGACTCGTGATTAAATTTAAATTCTCACAATTATTAATCATGTCGGGTGTACATAATGTCATTAAATTATTGTTTCAAAATATAGTCTGATCTCGATGTAACGAACCCAATAAAATTGTTTAATAATTTTTTTTTTTTTAAATGTACCGGCGCAGAAGCTTTAAAAGTTTATCTATAGAATGTCATTTATCTTTAAATGCGAGAGTATAATACAATATTGACGTCCATATCAAAATTATATTCAATCTCAATAAATTATTTTATTTCTAAAATATCTGAACGCAAAGTGAATTTTAATCGTATTATATCTGATATTTTTTTTTTTTATTAAAAAAAAAAAATTATTTCGAAGAAGTCTTTATCACTCCGGATGTAACCGAACAATTTTTTTGGTTTGGGATTTAAAAAAACAAAATATTATTACATTTGAAATAGTTTTTAATAAAGATAAATCTAACGTTAATTGAAATGATCGATAGATTGATACTGTGATTGGAAATACGTTTCGTAGTACATAGTACATCATTACGCCATATTTTCTTTATTAGCCTTATAGTATTAAACTTTTTTTTACGCCATTCAAGTTGAGTTGATGGAATCTCTTACAAAATATTTCATAGAAATCACCGCTGGAAAGAAAATTATTGAAGAAAATTTACAAATTGGACAGTGACAATGAATTAATTGATAGTTTTATTCGAAAAAAGCAATTTGGATACCATAATGGTAGTCATGTATTTGAATGATGCCACATAATAAGTTTATTAAAGTTAAAGAGATAGGAAATAATTGTTTAACTACGACAATATGGAAAGAAGGCCCATTACGTTATGATAAAAATGAAGTAGGTAATATGGATAAGGGCATCGTGTGAAAAAGTCTTATTGACCTTTATATGACCCACGAAAATTTATTGACGAATTTAATGGATGAGGTATTAAATTTCTTTATAAATTTAATTATGAATTAAATAGGATTTAACTTTTTACTTATTTTTTGTAGAAAAATAAAAATAATGAATTTGGTGATTATTACCGTGGATTATCTCAAAATCCAGACACAAAAGTTGACTATTATTGTGAAAAATGTGGTAGTAAGTACAAATATATAGATAGCAATAGTAAATTATGTGAACCATGTTAAATGAATTATTTAAAAAATAATTTTATAAACTGAACTAGTGGAAATGATAAAATCGATAGCTTTATTTAAGAAAAGCAATTAAAATACGATGGGAGAGATGCAGTATTTGAATGGATACCATACAACAAGTTTATCTGTATTAAAGAAATAGTAAGAGATAAGTTTTTGACTACGGCAATATGGAAGGATGGTCCATCAATTTTTAATTTACGTAAAAAAAAATTGATAAAAGAGTCACATAAAGTAGTTTGTTTAAAATATTTAAATGAGGTACTGTACAAAATTTTTCTCTAAGTTATTAATATCATACTAATTTTTTCTATATTATGATTGGTTGAATTATACTTAAAGGATGACTTATGACTACAATGATAAAAACTATAAAAGCTATGGATTGTTTCTTAACCCAGACACAAAACTTTATATTTTGGTTTTTGACAACGATATCTTGAAAAATATTGTGATAAATGTGGTAATGAATATTGTGATAAATGGAATAAGAAATATAAAGACAATAAACGGTGTAAACCATGTCAAATGAATTATTTAAAGAATAATTTTACAACTGGACCAGCGGAAATAAGAAAATTGACAATTTCATTCAAGAAAAGCAATTAAAATACAATGGGGACGGTGCAATATTTGAGTGGATGCAATATAATGAGTTATTTATATTAAAGAAATAGATAGAGAAAATGGACTTATTACAGCTATTTGGAAGGATGGTCCATCATGTTATAGTAATATGGAAATGAATATAAGAGGAAAATACGTGAAAAGTTTCTATTCACTTTTAAATGAAGTACGAAATCATCCAAGTTTAGTTTAATCCCAATAATTATTAATAAATGATATTTTATACTTTAACAGATTACACATGAGAGTTACGGAGTATCTCGAAATCCAAATACAAAATATTTTATTTTAGTTCTTCAACTTAAATATTACTGTGAACATTGTGGCAAAAGATACAGTAATCGGTTTGAAATAGATAATAAAAGCTGTAGACAAATCACAAGAATAAAAATTAATGAAATATTGAATTGTATTGTATTTGAATGGATACCATATAACCAGTTTAATAATATTGAAAAAATAGGTAAAAATGATTTCTCTACAGTATATTCGGCAATATGGAAAGATGGTTTATTAAATTTTGGATATAATGTCTATAAAAGAAATCCAAATACAAAAGTTGCTCTAAAATGTATTTACATTTCACAAATTTCTTGATGAATTTAAAATTTTATAATTTAAATAATAATATAATATATACTAATTAATGTCAATATATTGCAACTTAATAGGTTAAAGCATATTCGATTAAAATATTCTTAAAATATATGGAATATCTAAAAATCCAGTAACAAAAGTTATATCATAGTTCTTGAATATACAGAAGGTGGAAATTTCAATAATTATTTAAATAACAATTATGAAAGTTTTGATTGGTTTAATGGATTAAGATTATTAATTATAATTATTACTGGTCTTAAAGAAATACATAAAAAACAGATGGTTCATCAAGATTCATGTAGGAAATGTATTATTTACTAAAATAGGAAAAAATTATAATGATGCTGATGGTTTTAGTTATAATTATCGTGCATGTATCTCTGATAGGAATTATGTAGAAAGATTGATGATGAAACGAGTATTTATGGAGTTATGCCTTATGTGGCTCCTGACATGTCATTCTTATTTCACATTGTAACTTATAATGTTAACTTTTATTTTGTTAATTAAGATTTTATTATATAAAATAATATAAAATAAGATGATATAAAGTATATAAAATATAAAAATGAATTTTTAAATGTGGTATATAAAATATAAAGATGAATTTAAAATATGGTATATAAAATACATATCAAAAATTCTATAATAGTATTATAATAACATATAATTAAAAATGATAGAAAATTAAAAATATCTACAATTACATTTACAAATAACTAATATTCATCTACTGAATTAAGATTATTAGAATTATTATCATTTTCATCTAAATTAAAATTAAATATCAGTTGATTGATTTTGTTCTAAAGGATTATTAACATCTACATTATAATATGATAATATATTATTTTCAATGGAATTATCCTTTAAATTGGTCATTTTATTAGAAGTCATTAAATAATCAATGTTAGACCCAACTTTAATTTCAGATAAATCAGTCAGAGTTAAATTCAAAAAATCATCAATTGCTCATATTACTAATGGTTAAAAGTGTTGATTCAGCAGAGTTATTAATATCTAATATTAAAGACGGAAAATCAGCTCTGTTATTGAATACTTGAATATCTGATGATTTTAGTAAGTTAGAAAATTTTCATTTCTTTGGTATAGTAAATTCCTTTATTTTTAGCAGAAAATATTGAAGCAAGAAATTGTAAAATTTTACTTATAATTTTTTGTTGATGACAAGAATTTTCATGTAAAATTTGGTTTATCTTTTTGAATATTCTTTATATCTTCACTTATATTAATTTGACATTTTTTAACCATATTATAAAATTTATTTAAAAAGGCTAGTATATCTTGATTATCCATTTTTTTTAAAATATCATTTATAATAATTCATATTTACCTTATTTGAAAAGTTTATATATCTTGTCCTTTTCGAATAATATAATATAAAACATCTAAAGAAAATTTGATTACTGAATTCTAATCGTTTAGGTAAAGTACTTCTTGTTGAAGATGTGGTATTTTGTGAAATCCATATATATTTAGTTATCTTGTATAACTACAAAAATTATTGTATATAGCAGTTACAAATAATGGTCAAGTTTATCTGCCCTAAAAATTGAAGAAAAATATTCTTTGCAAATTTTTAAGGATTTTTTACAAAAGAAGAATTACTACCTTAAACTAGATAATTAAAATTTCTATCAAAATATCCCACATAAACTTTTTCTATATAAACTCTTAGAAATCTCAAAAAAAATATCTCTATTTATCAAAAATATCCTATATAAGTCTTAAAAAATCTTTCAAAAAAAAAAAAATTTTCTATCAGATATCCCATATAATCCCTTTCCATATGAACTCAAAAAATCTTTTTAAAAAAAAATTTTCTATCAGATATCCCGTATGAATCCTTCCTAACCATTTAAAATCATTAATTATATTATAAAGTTTATTTAAAAATATTTAGTAAATTAGAAAATTTTTATTATTAGAAATTGTAAAATTTAATGGAAAATCAGCTCTATTATTGAGTGCTTAAACATTTGATGATTTTAGTAAGTTAGAAAATTTTCATTGTCAGCATAAAGAAATTGTAAAATTGATTGATTATAAAGAAAGTTTGGATTACTGAATTTTAACTGTTGAAATTATTCATTAGGTTAAAGTTTCCTTATTGAAATGCAGTATTTTGTAAAATCCAAAATTATTATACTTAAAAAATTAAGAACTTTGCAAATTCTTTGTGATTTTTTACAAAAAAAAGAATTAGCAACTTTATAACCTTATCATCAAGGAATTCTACTAGATTTTTAACAAATGTTTTAACCTCTTGAAAATAAGTATAACGTTTTTTAGTATTTTGCATTTCAATATCCATTTGTGCATTTAAAGAAGCAATACTGTCAAGTATCACTTGTATTTGAGTAAGTTTAGCTTGATGATTATTATAAAGCTCTTGTAAATCTATTAGTTGACTCTTTGATCATACATTTTAGTAATTTTTCAGAATAAACTGTTAAAATTATTCATCAGGTTGAAGTCTCCTTGTTGTAATGTAGTATTTTGTAAAATCCAAAATTATTATGCTTAAAAAATTAAGAACTTTTTTGCAAATTCTTTAAGATTTTTTACAAAAAAAGAATTACCAACTTTAGACCAATGTAATTGATTATATTATAGAGTTCGTATACTTTGATCATTTATTTTTTTTATCATTTATTTTTTTTTTTAGAGTAATTTTTCAGAATAATTTTCTAATATAAATACATAAATGTAAGAAAGAATAGGTAAAGCAAAGTATTTATATTAATTATATTTAATTATATATGACTATATTATGAGTATTTATTATTAAGTATTATACTATATTATGTAATTTATTATATTCTATATTCAAATGGCAAATAATCTGAGTTATTTAATAATTCTGACTTACAATTATATTTTTTTTATTTTTAGCTAAATTATATGAAATAAAATGATTAAAATAATAAAGGATTAGCAATAATAACAAATAATTAGTCAAATCATTTAAATCAGATTATTTTTTAAACACTATAATAATATATTATAGTTATTATATAATAATATATATAATATAATTATTAAAGAAAAGAAGTAATTAAAACCAATATTATATATAAATATTATATATTACTAAATCTAATTTCTTTAATTTTATAATTATTATGAGTTATATTAAATTACCAATCAATTATTATAAAATAATACTTTAAATCAGTTTAGTAAATTATAAATTAATAAGGTTCAAAAAAAATCAAAATTTTTTTATATGATACATTATTTATTATTTTCAGTTATAATAATAAAAAAATATCTAGTGTACTTCAAGAGCTATGAGTGAGCTATTGATTTATTTTATAATCAGTTTTATATTTATTAAAGTTAATTAAAAAAATATGTAACTAAATGATTAAAGAAATCATTTTTATTGTTTATTAAAATGCGTTAAATGATTAAAAAAAAATCATATTATTTTTATTTTTTTAGAAACTTATTTTTATTAGAATGAGAGTTCACATCAGTAAATTTTTTTGAATGCAGATCTATTACTCATTTTTAAACTATTCAAGCTTCCTGAATTAAGGTTGTAAAAAATCAAGAATTAACCTGAAGGTTTGAAAGCCACTTTTAAAGAAAGTTTTTAAAATTTTTTCAAAACTTGCTGAATAATGATTTGTTGCTAAGTTATAGGAATTCTACATAAAAAAAAAAAAAACAATAAATTTTATATAATATGTTTTTAAATGTACAGAATGAAAGTTTTCAAACCTACTTGAAAACTTACCTAGAATCCAGTATCCATGTTGGATGTTAGGACCTATGGAAAAAAAAATACTAAAAAAGGTTAAAAATAAAAAAAAAAATTTAAAAAGGAACTTTTTGAAAATAAAATTTACTTAAGGGTTTAGTATCCAAGTTAAATGCCAGAACCTATAAAAAACTTTTAAAAATAAAAAACATACAATATTAAAACCTATATTAATACACCTAAAGATCAAAACTTAAATCTATATAAAAAAAAGGAAATGTTAGCAAAGTGTTCCTAAAGAAAAAAATTTAAGTTTTTAGAATAAATAAGAAAGTACGTTAGTAAAATACTTTCTAAAGAGAAAAAATAAAGTAAGTTTCATTCTAAAATTTACCATTCTATTAAATTCAAGAATTGAAGTATGAAATCTATAAAAAATAAAGGTGTAAAATTAGTAAAACATTTTTTAAATTTAAAAAAAAGACATTACTATTATATCAGAATGCCATTCGAAAAAGCCATAATGTAAAAATCTACAAAAAGAAAATATAAGAACATTCGGCCACCATGTAGAAAGAGAACTCTGGAAAACTTTACATTAATAATTGATAGTGTTATTTATCCTCATATAAATAATAAGAGTTTGTGCAAACTAAAATATGATAAACTTAGCTGAATAGAAAAACTTTGTAAAATTCTTTTATTACATGAAAATAAACTTTCTCTCAGAATTTGAATCATTCTCAAAATGTTTTAAGGCTTTCTAAGAAGTTTAATGGCAGGAGTTATATTCTCGTTAATGGTTTGTATTTTTTGTGTAGAATTGTCAAGCGAAACTTACAGAAAAAAAGACATGAAAATGTTAGTAAGCTTTTCCCTAAATAAAAATATAAAAAAAGGAGAATTTTTCTCAAAAAAAAAAATATACCTGACATTATAAAGATGTTTGGGGTGTTGGAATCTATAAAATTAAAAAAAATATAATATGCTTCCTAAAGTCTATTTTAAAACACCACTACAGAAAGACAAACCTACAAAAATGATAAAAAAGAAACATTAATATGTTTCTTAATTTTGAATACTATCCATACATACATATATAGTGTGTAATGAAAAAAGTTGCCATTCTGAAAATAATTTTTTTTTGTATAATAAATATTAAAATGTTTAATTTTTGCATCCCACATATTTTATTTTGCTTATTACTATTCTATTAAAAGCATTCACATACAAAAAAGGGACGTTTATTTGCATTTTCTCTCAACAATACCTTATAAATATATGTTACACAAAATTAAAGTCCAATCTCAGATTGTTTATCATTATTTCTCAATATTAGTCCAATGACACTTATTTAGTAAAAAAAAATATATCAGGGATTCAAGGGTAAGTATTTCTCTTCATATTATTTATCAGTAAGTTTTTTGCTATTAGAATTCTTAAAGAATCCTAAAATTGTCAAAGAAACTTTAAAGATCTTTGAATTTTTGGGATCTTTAAGGATTCTTTAAGCAAGTTTAAAGATACTAAAGGATTTTATAATTTAATAGATTCCTTAAAAATCTTTACCTAATTTAATTTATAAAAATTCCTTAAGGATAAAATATTTAAAGACTATATATTGTAATTATAAAAAAAAAAATTTTAAAAGAAAAGCTTTATTATTGTATCATTTATATCATCTGTCACATGATAATGATCTCTTTTTGATCAGTTCGTACCTTTCCTTTCTTTTTCTTCCTCTTCACCATTTCCATTCCCTTTGACTTTCTCTTTCCTTCATCTTTTATTTTTCCTTTTCTACTTCTCATACTTTCTGTCAAAAAAATCCCTTTTTATTTTTTTTTAGGCATTCTTTTGATCTCTTTGGACGTGAAATTTTGGTAAGTTTTTTTTCCCTTTATATCATTATATGTTCTTAATATTAACAGTTCATTTTTTTTTTTTAGACGGTTTTCTCAGGTATGGAAATGGGTGGAAATGTAGGTCACTAGGTATTCGCTTGCATATTCTTACTTTTTTTCCAGTTATTTTTTTATTAATTTCATTTTTTTTTTAGAACTTCAGTTTGATTCTTCTTTTATTTCGGTCTTGATGATTTTCTCCTTTAACGGTCATCTTTAGAAATGAAGGATAGTGTCCAATTATTATTTTTTTTTTTTTTTGTTTTGTTTTCTTTTATTAATAATATTCATTTATTTTTTTTTCAGGTTTAGATATGCTATGTTGTTCTTAGGAATTTGTAAGTTTTGGTACCTTGCTTCTTTTTAAGTTTTTTATTTTGACAAAGTTAAATAACATCTAACAACGACTTCAAAAAGTCTGAAAGACCACCTAAAAAAGAAAAAAAATGGACATATGGGTTCAATATAATTCTTTTATTGTTTATTTACTGAATTGTTGGCTTAATAGCTCTTTTTTTAGGCGTTTCTTTAGGTCTCTGCATATTGGATTTTGTTTCGTTTCACATATATGTTATTGTGTCAATGCATGGATTTTGGGTATCAGATTTTGGTAATAAGGAAATCAAAATTTTTATTTTTTTATTTTGTTTATCAATCCTTTTAACAAAATATTTCTAACATTTGTTCTTATCTTTTTTAGAAGCTAGGAGAATCTCTTTAATACATTGGATATAGGATTTGGCAAGTAAATTAATTACTAACAATTTGTTTTTCTTTTTTTTAGGTAATTTTTTGGGTTTTTGCAGGTGATTTTCAGTGTATGGTGAAAAAGGATGTTTTATAAATGATATTTTTGCGAAACATTTTACTAACGTTCTATTTGATTCTTTTTTTAGATGGTCTTTTTGGACGCATAAAATTCAGTCTTTTTTGAGTTTTTGGACGTGAAAATCTGTTAAGTAAAAAATAGATATTTATTTTTTTCATTTCAACTAACATTACTAATTGTTTATTTTATTCTTTTTTTAGGTTATTTTTTGAGTCTCATTAGATATAAAGAAGTAAAAATAAAACTTTATTTTTTATTTTAATAAGCAATTTATTTCCACTTTTTAGTTTTTTTTTGAGTCTCAATGTGAAAATGAGTATATAAATAAAAACTTTTTTTAGTTTTTTTAATGAATATTTATACTAACTTTTTATATTTACTTTTTAAGCATGTAAATAATGAGAAACCAGACTCTTTTTTAGATAAGTCTGGATGCGTAAAATATCAGTGAGAAAATAATTTATTTTAATTAACAAATGGGTATTAATGTTAATTGTTTTTCTTTTTATACAGGTCTTTCTTATAAGTCCATCAAAGCATTAATTGGGAAGTAAACAACTTAAAGCAGTAAGTTTTGCAAGGGAAACTTATCATCCTTTTTTATTTAATTAAACATTACCAACATTTTTAATATTTTTGCTTGTGGGTTTACCTTTGAATTTTATAGTTTTTTTTTAGAAACCTTCTTTGCTATAGAGCTCAAAAGTGAATATGAAAGAATGACAATATTATTTAATAAAAGTAATAAAAGTGAGAAGATGAAAATGATAAAGGTGAAAAGAAAGGACTATACATTAATTAAAAATTAGAAAATATCGTAAAAATAGATTTTTTTATTAGTAAATATGTAATAATATAAATGAAAAATCATAAATAAATTAAAAATAAATCTATTGTTAAATGATAATAATGAAATAAAATAATATATTGTAAAATAATAAAAAATAAATATCCCTAAGGATTCTTTCTGATTCTTAGGGATTTCTTAAATTTTTTTTTAATAGGGAATCCCTAGCAGTAAGGAAGAATCGCTGAAGATCCCCCACATGTTATGGATTTTAGGATTCTTTAAGGATCCTAAAGCCAAAAAACTTACTGATGTTAGATGTAATTTCAAAAGTTCAAATAAATAAATATTTTTAAGCATAATTAAAATAATTACCCATTTAACTAAAAATTTTTCTATAATATGCAGGATAATGATCTGTAGCTTATTAGAAGGAGAAAACACTTTTATCATATAACAAATGATTATTTTTATGTAAGAACTAGGAGTAGCCTGTTACTTTGCACCGGGGTTGATTGATGAACCCAATGAGGATTTGAATTTTGAGAAGTTTGCTTCTTTGTTCTTTCAGTTTTGCTGTGAAGGTATGTTCTTAGGTTTTCATTTTCATTCGCTTTCTACCCCTTGTTCTATTAACCTTATTTTTTTATTTTGTTTTTATTCTCATTTTATTTCTATTCCATCTCCTTGTTTTATTTCCACTTTGTTAATTTCCTTCTATTTTGTTTACTCTCTTCCCATTTATTATGGTTATCACTTTTTGATATTTCATTCATCACCTTCTCTCTCATTCCTTTTTCTTCATTACTTATCTTCATTTTATTCTTCCCCTCCCTTTCATTTTATTTATTGCTTTCTCTTTCACTTTATTTTTACTTCTTTTCTACTTCATCCATCACTCCTTTTCCATTTCAATTTTCACTCCTTCCTCCACTTCATCCTTTTACTTCATACTTCACTTCCCCCTTCCATTTCATTTTTTACTCCCTCTTCCATTTCGTCCCTGACTCCTCATTCATTTCATTCTTAAATCTCCCTTCCGTCTCATTCCCCCTATTACATTCCTAACTCTCTCTTCATTTTGTTCTTAACTCCCCCTTCGTTTTGTTCTTAACTCCCCCTTCATTTTGTTCTTAACTCCCCCTACCATCTCATTCTTCTCTTCCCTTCTATTATGATCATCACTTCCCGCTATTTAATTCATCACTTCCCCTTCTACTACATACATCGCTTCCCCTTTCCTTCTCAATCTTTCCTCCTCATTTCATTCTTAAAGATTTCTGTCAAAAAAAAACTTCACTATACCGTTGAAAAAAATCCATCTATTACAAAAAAAAAAAATTCTCGTGAATTACTAAAATGAGTTGACATTATTTATCATACTTATTAATATTAGTCAAATGCTAAATATCGAAAAGTAATTAGAAAAAAAAAAGAATTTTTTTAAGTGATCTACTGCTATAATTACTAAAGATAATGCAAACATCGGCTAATGGGGATAAAATTTTTTTTATACCTGGAATCTGCTGATCAAATCGTCTGATCAAATTGTCTATGCAACATGGAACCTTCCAACTAAGCTACCAAAAAACAGGTTAAATCAGGCGCAGGTCACACAATTCAAAATTAATTCATACGGACTAATCTAAATGTCTCCCGATCGACACTTATTTTTTTATTATATTAATTAATTAATTATTAATGTTATTAGTATTATTAGGAAACATTGGCTAATGGGAAATTTTTTATACATTAGTAATCATGGCCGATCAAATTATCCGATCTAATTATAATTAGAATCTGCTGATCAAATCCATATACAGTCGTACCTCTATATAGTCACCCCCTATATAAGCACACCCTCTATATAATCAACACAATCTTTGCGCCTAAATTTTTAATTAAGAAAGCGACCACTATATAGTCACAATATGATTATAGTCACAATCACACCAAATTCGTGTGCCCAAACTCCCTTTTTGACCTCTATATAGTCATATCACGTGATTTTGCTATAAGGTCGTTGGGAATTTTTTTAAGAAAAACTGTTTTGTGTTTATTGTAATGGCAAATTTACCAATTTCTTCAACATTATTCTTCACTTTAATTATCAATCATGATAAATTTAACAACACTTTCAACTTTATTTTTCCAACCAAAAACTTATTGTCAATAGTTGTTAATAATGATCCATAAATATGGTTGTTCCAAGTTAACTGCTGAAATTATACAATTAATTTTGGAAGAAGAAAATGAAATCCTGAAATGAATGATGATGATAAAGAACATCCAGTAATACCGATGTAGAAAGGATTTAATAGTCTTAACAATTGGGTGCAATATTTTGAAGAGCAGGAAAGTGAAGAATTTGATATGAAAGTGTATCATAAACTTTTGAAAACAAAACCCAGAAGAATATTATGAGTTTTTTTATCCAAAATAATATGTAAATGCAGGAAAACTTAATTTTTTTTATGTTAAATATAAATAAATTTTTACATTTTATATTTAGTATTCCTTTTTTACGATACAAAAATTATAAAACCTCTATACAATCACGTTTTTATATGATTCCTATAAAGGTTGACTATATGGAGGGATTTCTATACAGTCACAACTAAATATAAGCATACCAAAAATTAATGTCGTAATGTCGGACAATAGATTCATGTGCTAATTGGCCTATTTTATTATTGCAGCAAGTTTTAAGAATTACAAATCAGGTGATTAACATAATATACTATCCTGTATAACAAATTATACTATTTATACTATTACTAATCCTGATAATCTTTTTCAGGCTGTTTTTTTCTTGCAGCAGTTCGCTCTTTAAAAATATAAATATGGTTGAGAGTAGTACCCCCCAACCTTGACAATAATAATAATAACCTAGGTGAAAATGTTTTTTCTGAACATGACCTACCACAAGAAACTCTTGACTACACGGACAACAACACTTGGACCGCTTCTGGGGATATGCAACTCCTTCCTACCAACATTTTTAAGAAAAACTTATTTAATCAATAAACTTGCAAGTCTATCCTACAGTCAAAATCTTGAAACAGAAAGATCTCCTTTGAACCCCCAGTTATGGACTGAAAGATTTGGAACAACATGCCGTAACAGGCGAAAGATCATGACCAGAATTTTTGATGGCTGGCTTACCATTTTCTTCAGTCGTCAGTCCTATCGACAATACCTTACACTTTGTCTACTCTTCCATACCTACAAACAGCTCCAGAGAACAGTATGAAGCTTGGGTCCAACTTGAACAGACCATACTCAATGCCAGAGCTTTAACACTAGATGCACTCTTTTTTACAAATGATATACATCAAGAACATGCTCTTAAGTCTACTATTTTACCTATCTATCAAAAACTGCCAGACAAGGATGAAGTCCTTGGTAATGAACTTTATGACACAATCAAAGCCGAAAATGAAGCAAATAAACTCCTTAATGATGCAGCCTGGCAACGGAGAAGGAGAGCCGGTCAAGGATCTTATAACTGAAATCAACAAGCAACTCAAATCAATTATAAAAAACCTAACAACAATAATTACAAGGGAAATACTAGGAACAATAATTGGAAAGGAAAGATTCTACCTTCGGAAAATGATACACAGGGTGGCCAATCAAACTGTCAGAGCTAATAAGAACAACCAAAATAGCTACAAAACTCCAACAATTCAGATATCAATGGTTCCGTTCTTTTGGAAATACATGGGCAACAAAGATTATATCACAAGGTTATTTTCCCAAATGGTAAACGCTTCCTCCATTAAGAGTTACCCCTATTTCACAACAGATTTACAATCCCTCAGACACTGCTATATTTACACGCGAGATCCAAGAACTGCTATCAAGTGGAGCGATACAAGAAATAGACACCGCCACATCATGTTTCACTTCCAATTTGTTTTTAATACCCAAGAAAACAGGCGATTTATGACCTGTCATCGACTTAAGAAAATTGAATCGATATGTTCACTACAACCACTTCAAGATAAAAAGCTTGGATCTGGTAAAATCTTTGTTAAGACGTAGCGATTATATAGCTATTATAGACCTCAGTCAGGCTTTCTACCACATACCATTAGCAAAATCCCAGAGAAAATATTTTGCCTTCGATTTTTTCGGCAAATGGTATTGCTTCACATGCTTACCATTCGGCTTGACAACAAGTCTCAGGATATTTACAAAAATTCTCAAACCAGTAATAAACTAGCTTGAGCACGCAGAATAAAAATAGTAGCCTACCTGGATGACCTATTGATAATGGCCTCGTCAAAGGCATAAGCACAAGATCATATTTCAATTATCATAGAATTACTGCAATAACATGGATTCACAATAAACGAAAACAAGTCCTGTCTACTTCCTACACGAGTGATCGATTGCTTAGAGTTTTAGATAAATTTGAAAGCAATGACTCTCAAGTTACCCAAACAAAAAATAAAGAGTTTAGTGAGAGAATGTCACAAAGCAAAATAACTCAAGGTTCTCCCAATCTGAAAACTTGCCTCATTAATAGGGAAGATCGTAGTAACTGCGAATGCAGTGTTCCCAGATTGACTACATCAGGAAATTTTATAGCATGTAAAATTACGTAAGTTTACGATTTTGTAAGTTTTCGATTTTTTCGGCAAATGGTATTGCTTCACATGCTTACCATTCGGCTTGACAACAAGTCTCAGGATATTTACAAAAATTCTCAAACCAGTAATAAACTAGCTTGAGCACGCAGAATAAAAATAGTAGCCTACCTGGATGACCTATTGATAATGGCCTCGTCAAAGGCATAAGCACAAGATCATATTTCAATTATCATAGAATTACTGCAATAACATGGATTCACAATAAACGAAAACAAGTCCTGTCTACTTCCTACACGAGTGATCGATTGCTTAGAGTTTTAGATAAATTTGAAAGCAATGACTCTCAAGTTACCCAAACAAAAAATAAAGAGTTTAGTGAGAGAATGTCACAAAGCAAAATAACTCAAGGTTCTCCCAATCTGAAAACTTGCCTCATTAATAGGGAAGATCGTAGTAACTGCGAATGCAGTGTTCCCAGATTGACTACATCAGGAAATTTTATAGCATGTAAAATTACGTAAGTTTACGATTTTGTAAGTTTACGAAAGTTTATGGCATAATATTTCGAAAAATTTCAAAATATTACATAAGTTTACAATTTCATAAGATTTATATGATATTACGGTTAAAATATTACACAAGTTTTTAATATTGTAAGATTTATACAATATTACAGTCAAAATATTTTGCAAATTTACGAGACTGTAAATCTGCGTAATATTACGATCAAAATATTCTGCAAATTTACGAAACTGTAAACCTGCGTAATATTACAGTCAAAATATTCTGCACATTTACGAAACTATAAATCTGTGTAATATTACGGTCAAAATATTCTGCAAATTTACAAAACTGTAAACCTGTGTAATATTATGGTTAAAATATTTCAAAAATTTACGAGACTTGTAAACCTGCGTAATATTACGGTTAAAATATTTTAAAAATTTACAAGACTGTAAACCTGCGTAATATTACTATTCGATCGTTAAAGTTGCGTATGCAGTAGAACATATACAAGGGGTATGTGATACTATTAAATAATCAAAAATAATATAAACACCATTTTTTTAAGTTTGGGAAAGCAAATTTATTTTTATTTACGAATTTTTTATTATTTACAATTTTTATGTTTTTTTATTATTTACAATTTTTATGTTAAAAATTAAAGTAAATTCTAATTTTTATTATAACTTAATAAAAAAATACACATTTGATACTTGTTCGCTACTATTTTATAAAATAGTACCCAGGCTATATGATGTGGATGTCAGTATTAGTCACAGCCCAAAAAAATGTGAATCTCCAGCCGATATTTGGTACAGACTGGGCCTAGCTACTCATTTAATAAATAAAAAAAATAAAAATATTTATCTTCTTTTACGATACATAGGTAAGTTCTTCCTTCTCCTACGATTGTCATATATGACTAAAATTGATCAAATTCATCAAATTTAAAACATGAACGTAAATATTAATTATAAATTCTATTATAGTATAATTACCCGGCCTCTCCCAAAATCTCGTTCTAAATTCACGATAATATCTTTGGCCAGTACACGTCCACAGCCACCGCCCAGGGTTTTCATTATAATATAAGATATAGCTAAATATCAAAATCAGTTTGAACATTCGATAAATACATTTAATTTATATGAATGTAATTTTATTTATTTACTTACATGGTAATTCCTGAAGAGGTTCCTCCACTTTTGGCTGCACTGTTGCCCAGAAACCCTTGTACAAAATATTCTATTTATTCTGATTCAATTAAATGGATTGGTTAATTTAAATTTAAATTCTTTCTTAAAGAAATTATAGATATTAGACATATGAACCTATTGGCAACAGAGTCCCAAAAATCATGGCGGCTTCTACCATTAATATTGTGGTAGGCGCGGTTTCTGTCTTGGCGTATGTCAACAAGCTTGTCCATCACAGTCCAGTTCCAATGGACATTATAATGGGAACGACGTGAATGTGTATGGTGATTATTAGATTAGATTTGATTTTTATAATTTGATTTTGGAATGAATAAAAATTTGGGTAGAAAGAAGGTTGTAAAATGTCACTTTAAATAAAAATTTGAACAATACCTCTTTGGTTTGATTTTATTTCTCGTTTCAATTAAAATTTAATTTATTACACTTTTCATCATTAAACATATTAATTAAATCTCATGCGGATATGGATTATCTAAATATAAATATCATGATTAAATCAAAAAATAAAAAAAAATCTTAGTTTGATTTCAGTTTCATTTCAATTAAAAATAATTGAAAATCATGTACATGTTTAATTGTTTTAAATATAAACATCAATATATCCTATTTAAAAATAAAACAATTATATTCTGATTAAATATTTTGCGTACATTTCTTAAAAAAATCATAAAAAAAATCTTGTACATCGTACATGCATGCAATTACTAAATATCATCCCCTTGTGATAAATAAAAAATTACGCAACACAAATTCAACACAAATTTAACAAATTTAATGAAATTTGGCCAAAATTAATAATTTTTTACCAGAATTATCAACACAAATTGAACACAAATTGAATATGGTGTTGTGCTAGTAATTTTTATTTATCACAAGGGGATGATATTTAGTAATTGTGCATGATAGTATCGTATTTTCTGGCCAATCAAAATTAGGCTGATCCTTGCATGTGATTTAATCATTTAATTATGCACGCGTTTTTTGTTTTATTTATTTTTGTCTCTTATTTCTTTATTCTTTTGTTTAATATTTTTAATTTTTTCGTCTCTTCTTTTTATTATTTCTTTAATTATATACAATATATTTACATATATTTCATAATTTATTGCTTTGCAGGTATAGAATATTTGTTTATTAATACTAATTATTTTCATTTTTTTTTTACCTCTTTGTTACTTTGTATCGTAATACTAACAATAATATCCATGTTTCCTTTATTCCTTTTTACTTGTACTTTAATACTAACAATACTAACAATACTAACAACATGTTTATTTTTTCCTTTTTCTTTATTTCTTTATTCTTTTGTTCAATTACTTTGCAGGTATAGAAATATTTATTTATTAATACTAATTATTTTAATATTAACGCATTTTTTTTACCTCTTTGTTACTTTATGTCATAATACTAACAATACTATCTATGTTTTCTTTATTCCTTTTTACTTGTACTTAATACTAACGATAATATCCATGTTTCTTTTACTCCTTTTACTGTTTCTTTAACTCTTTTTACCTTAATACTAACAATAATAACAATATTTCTTTTATCTTTACATCTAATACTAACGTTACTATAGCTGTTTCTCTTCTTTTTACGTCTAATGATATTGTTACTCTTTACTCTTTCTTTTTTTTTACTTTTATGTATTCTGTATATATTAATAAATACTTGTAATTTTTTATGGTTTAATAAAATTATATCTAATAAAACATATATTATATAAACTTATAGTACAGAAAATGAAGTATTATTTATCAAAATATTTTGAAACATTACGAAATATTATGTATATTTTAAAAAGTTGCGAAGTATTATGCAGTAAAATTACGGAATAGCATATAGTAATATTTCAAAATATTTTAAAAAGTTACAAAATATTACACTTACGCAAACTTGCAGTGGGTCTGAAAACTTACGGAATATTACAAATCATAAAATTATGAAGCTTTGCATATCATAATATTTCAAAATATTTTAAAAAGTTACAAAATATTACGCTTACACAAACTTGTGGCGGGTCTGAAAACTTATGAAATATTATGATGTGTAAACTTGCGCAACTTTTCACACTATATAATTTCCTGATGTACATTTCAAGGCGTTACTCTGCGACAAGAATAAGGGTTGAAACTAGAAGGATGGAATGGCTCAATAACGTTTTCTGACGAAAGCTTACTACAACTAGAATGGTGGATCAGAGAACTACCCCTATGGAATGGAAAAAGTCTAATTCATCGACCACCAGAAACTGTAATCTATACAGACGCATCAAATTTAGGATGGGAAGCATCCTTGAATGGTCAAACCCCAATTCACAGACAATGGAATCTGCACAAACAATTACTACACATCAACCATTTGGAATTAAAAGCGATTTATTTCACACTGCTATCATTCAGGACCATAACCAGCCAAACAGTCTTGATCAAGACTGACAATACGACATGCGTAGTGTACATCAATAATCAAGGAGGAACAATATCGACAAACCTGTCAATGAGCGCAGAAGTACTTTAGAAGTTATGTATGGATCAAAGAATTATTCTTCAAGCCGAACACATTTCTGGCCTACAGAATGTGATCACAGATCAAGCTTCATGTCTGAAAGAAACCCAAGATGATTGGCAGCTAAACCCAGTAATATTCAAGATGATCAACAGTCTTTGGGGATCTTATAGGGTAGATCTATTTGCCAACCAGATAAACGCTTTGATTCTGATGTATTACTCTTGAAAACTAGACCCATTCGCAACAGTGATAGATGCATTTTGTCAACTTTGAAACAAGAACAAACTATAGGCGAATTCACCTTAGGTATTAATTTCATGCATCTTGTCAAAAGTTATTCACGACAAGGCGACAATGATGATAATCGTCCTTTATTGGGAATTGGCTCCATGGTTTCCCTTTCAAATGGATCTCTTGATAGCACTACCAGTCCTCCTATCAGCAAGCACCATATTCATTCCTACTCACCCTTAGCAACAGAATCCTCTACAGAATCCTCAATGAAAAATCCTCGTGTATAACATCTCCAGTTACGGTATGAAACAAAAGGTCTTTCACAGGAAGCTATCAACCTTCTCATCTCAACGATGGATCCAAATTCTACAAGAACGGTGTCTTCAGCTCTCAGAGTATGGAGTGCTTGGTGTGAACCAAAGTCAATCAATCCTGTTACTTGTTCTGTAAACAAAATAATAGATTTCCTGACAGAAAGTGCAAAATCTGGACTTTCCTATAATACAATTGTGGGTTACCACACGCCATATCTGAAATTCACGAGCAAATTAACGGTTTACCTATAGGTTTAGATCCTGATATTTCAAAAATCATGAAAGCCATTTATGCAGAAAACCCTCCAATTTCACATGCTGATGAAGCGATTGATATTATTCCATCACTAGATTATATTCGCGATTTTGGAAATAACCACACCATGTCCATCAGAGATTTAAGCATTAAAACAGCTTTCCTACTCGCATTGGTTACCGCCTCACGTCCATCTTATTTAAAATGCATCGACCTCTCTTCCATGCAAAAAACCACTTCCGCCATTACATTCGATTGCATATACCTAAAGAGTATAATATCGCGCGAGCTCATTCTTTATCAACATCCAATGCCCCACTAAACAGATTTACATTAGTTCTTACTCAGAAGATTTATGTTTGCATCCATATAATGCTATTGCTACCCTATTGGATTATACATCTGATTGGAGGAATTTTACAGAACAACGCAGGTCATTATTTCTGATCACCCAGGATCCTCACACTCTGGCGACATCCAATACTATTTCTGGTTGGATTAAATCAGTAGTACAAAAATCTTCAACTACTTCTTCCGCTAAGGACATGAGAGTTCTTTCTGCCTTTTTACTGCAAAATGCAGGTGCAGATATGACTACTATTTTGGCATTGGAAAATTGGATCAGCAGCAATGTATATCAACGCTTTTACCAACAGGGCATAAAGAAAATGCTCGAACGTAACCAAACCTTAACTTGTACCGTATAGCGCTGCATACAGTACCCCCGGTACTATTCAAAAAAGCCAGCCTAGATTGAATAGTACCCCGGGGGGTACTATGTGAGGAGGGGTACTATACAAGGAATAACTTTGGCCAAAAATCAAATTTTGGCCTAAATTAGCACTGGGTACTAATCAAAAATATCAAAATTTGTAGTTGAATAGTACCCTGGTACTATTTATGGGGGGTACTATTTG
Source organism: Rhizophagus clarus (assembly GCA_015698045.1). NCBI lineage: Eukaryota > Fungi > Glomeromycota > Glomeromycetes > Glomerales > Glomeraceae > Rhizophagus > Rhizophagus clarus. Next base: position 920,417 of record BLAL01000338.1, on the reverse strand, counting down.
AGGGGGGTACTGTATGCAGCACTATACGGTATCCTCAATGAAGCAATGTGCAAGGACATGTGATTTATAATACTTCACACTAGCATATGAATCTATTGTCTGACATTACGACATTAATTTTAACAAATGTACAAGTAATTTATGAAATACATTTGTAAATTAATGAGTAATAAAGGACAATAGATTCATGTTATTCCCACCCTACTATGTGATGTTTAATTTGACTGTTATTTGACATTATTCCCCACCCTATAGATATATTAAAACGGCCTGAGAAAGATTATCAGGATTAGTAATAGTATAAATAGTATAATTTGTTACACAGGATAGTATATTATGTTAATCACCTGATTTGTAATCTCTAAAACTTGCTGCAATAATAAAATAGGCCGATTAGCACATGAATCTATTGTCCTTTATTACTCATTAATTTACAAATGTATTTCGTAAATTACTCGCACATTTGTTAAAATGTGCACCCGATCGCGTGACTATAGGGTGGTATGACTGTACATATACTATATCAGCCGCTGTGCTGCGCAATTCAAAAAAAATGGAATAGATCAGGCACAGACGAATCACCCGTTATGCAATTCAAAAATTTAGATTAACCTGTATAAATATATGCTTACAGTTACACAGGAATTTTTTTAGTTTATGTATAACGTTCTTTCTCTTTTTTTTATAGGAATTGATTTGAACTTCTGAGTAAAAATCAGTTTGGACTGGATTGTGTGTGGTAAGTATTGGGATGCTGGGTGGATTTTTTCAGTAAAATAATAATAATATATTGATGATTTTATTTTTTTATAGCTATTTAGCGTACCAGTAGAAAGAATATTTTCTGGAAGCACAGACTTAGTTGTGCAATAACGTATATTCTCAAATAATTAGCCATACGGGAGATAACGTGACTTAAAGGATGGTAAAAGGATGGTGTTGACTATTGGATTAATTATTATAAGTGATTAATTTACAGCTCATTTATTTTGGGTTGAAATATTATAATGATTTGACTATTAAATTAAATAAAAATAATTTTGACTTTGTATAAACTCAGATCTAACTGAAGCTCTGATCGATTATCTTAATTTAATGAAACCCGCTTTGTAATAAATAAACCTTTTTTTTTTAATTCATTCATAAACCGTCAAGAAAACGTAAGACAACGTTTTTTTCATTTCATTTTGATAAAAATTATTAAAAAAAAACGACAACCAGTTTTTTTTAATTCGATTTGATAATACGGTAAAATACTTTTTTTGAATGATTCATTTTGATAAAAAAACGTCGAAAAGCGTTTAATTTTTTTTTTTAATTTGTTTAATAAAAAAAATTGAAAAACGGTCAAAAGCGTTTTTAATTCGTGAAATGTTTTTTAATGTTTTATTGAGCTTAATAATAAATGTTAACGTTAGTTTTAACAATAATAAAACGTTACATTTTAATAATAAACCAATTTTTTGAATTAATTCAACAATTATGATGTTTTTAATGGTCAATCGGAGTTATCGGATCATAACCTGATCCAGACGGATATTTCGGTCAACCAATTCTATATTTCTTAACTTATCGTTAATTATACTAACTAGGGCTCTTTAGTACAGTTAGTGAGCTTATTTTACTGCATGAATTTTTTTTTAAAAGTTTAAATAATTAAAAATTTTTTTTATAATTATTATTCAGAAAAGATTATTTATAACAGTTGTTGCTAAATATTTTAATTATTGTTTAGGAAGAAAAATTCATGCAAATTTCTTCAATTAAACTTAAATTAATTAAATCAATTTATTTATTTATTTATTTTTTTGATAATTATTGTTCAAGACAACAATACTAGTTTGATTTTAAAAGTGACTTGTAATGTTTTATTAATGATTTTTTTAAAAAAAGACAAAAAAGACAAAAAGTTAATTATATTCTTTTTTTTGCACTTTGTTATAATAAAACTTATATTCTTATATATTTAGTTATTTAGTTTAAAAATTATTAAAAAAACTTAAGAAAAAAATTTTTTTTAATTATTGTTATAAATTATTTGGAAAATGATTTATTGATATATTTCTATGATAATTTATAATTAACCATATGGAGAGTTTTTAATGTAAATTCTGTATATATTATCTATTAAATAATTTTAATCTTTTACTTTAATAAACCATTAAAAAAATAAATTAATTAATTTTTTTTTTAATAATCTAGTTTAATATAAAACTATTGAATAAAAAATAAATTATTAATAAACTAGTTACTGTAAATAAAATGTTTTTAATTATCCAGTTTAATAAATCATTAAAGAAAGATAAATTAATTCTTTATTAATTATCCAGTTCAATATACTATTAAAAAAAAATAAACTTTTTTAATTATTTGGTCAATAAACTGTTTGTTAAAAAAAAAAAATAAATAAATAGTATATCAATATTTTTTAATTAAGCATACATTATTTGATTTATTAAACCATAAAAAAATTATGTTAAAATAAAAATAAATTAATTAAATTAATTTTTTTTAATTATTCAGATTAAAAAAACGTTAGAATAAATAAATAATTTTAAATTTTTTTTTTAATGATTGGTAATTCCAAATGCAGTTAAAGTCTGTTCATCATTATTTGTCTATTGAGATATAGATATTAGAAAAAGATTATATGACTTTAGTTACAATAATATATAAACAACAAAATATATCAATAACTATTTAAAACTGTCTTCAAAATATTAATTTTAGACATTAATGCAATCCTCATACTTTTATTGTACACACACATATGTCTAAGATGGATTTGGTATAAAATCCAAATGTCAAAATCCCAAAATTCGCAGAATTATGCAGTCCATCATCCAAATTTAATTTTATTATATAAAAACATGTTTATAAACAGTTATAGTACGTGAATAAACCATTGTATACATGAATAGGCAATATTGTACGCGAATAAACTATAATGTACGACTGAAAAAGCAGAAACATATATAAAAACATTATCAAATGTGAAATTTCAAATTCTTATTTTACTTACCTAAATTTTTTTTATTAGAATCAAAGTTATAATGTAAAATAAAAAAAGAATATCATAAAAACTAAAAAATTGATATAGTTCGCTGTTGAAATATAATTACTTAGAAAAATTTTGTATGAAATTTATATAAAATTATAAATTTTTTGTTATAATCAAGCCAAATTCTATGCATAAATCTAATTGGTCTAATAATTTTTTATACTAATTTGATATATTGAATTAATCTTTAAACATCAAATTTTTTTGGTTTTAATATTCTAATTTTCTGAATTATAAGATAGGTGTAATTCATTGCAATACATGACTCTACCTAGTGCATCAAAGCTAGATTAATTAATAAAAAAGAGTTTTATCAGAACGGTCATCTGTCATTCAGTTATATGATCTCTGAGGTGCCAGATAAACAGATATAGTCATATAGACATCTTTACAGATATCCAGATTCTACGATTTTCATTTAGATTATCTGGTTTAACTGATGATCAAAATTTTAAGACATTAAATATGGCCAGAATTAAGTGATTGATACATTTATTTCCATATACAGTAGTTCAAAATGTTTAAAACTATTTTTATATAGGTTCATTTCCTTCATTTAAACCAATTTTTTATATAGAGTCATTTTTTCCCTTCATTCAAACATGTAGAATCATTTTTTTCCTTCATTCAGGCCGATTTTTCATATAAAATCATTTATTTCCTTTCGCATCATTTTTTGTAAATTCAACAAAAAAAAAGTAGCGAAATGCTTTTTTTCTTACCAAATATAATCTTTAAAAAAACGGGTTGTACTGTTTTTTATTATTAAAGTGATATAAAAACGGTGCGAGTTGTTTTTATGTTTTGAAACGTTTTTTTGGTGCATTTTTTTTGAGTTTAATTAAAACAATGCTTTTTTTAAGTATTTAATTTTCCTTTAAGCTTTCAAATTAAAAAAAAACATATTTTAAGCTCTCAATTAAAAAAACGTATTTTTTAGCGTTTAATTTAAAAAACACATTTTCTAAGCGTTTGATTAAAAAAAAAAACACATTTTTTTTAAGCGTTTAATTAAAAGATGCATTTTTTTAAGCGTTTTAATTAAAAAAAAAACGCATTTTTCAAGCGTTTAATTAAAAAAAAATGCATTTTTTTAAGCGTTTGATTTAAAAAAAATGCATTTTTTAAGCGTTTAATTTTTAAAAAAAAAAAATATTAAAAACGCATTTTTTAAGTGTTTAATTTTAAAAAATTTAGCATTTGTTTTTAAAATGTATAATTTTAAAAAGTACTCAATAGAATTTCTTTTTTGAGCGCTTAATTTTAAAAAAATTTAGCGTTTTTTTAAAATTGTATAATTTAAAAAAAGCACTCAATAAATTTTTTTAAGCGTTTGATTGAAAAAATGCATTTTTTTAAGCATTTGATTAAAAAAAGCGCATTCTTTTACCGTTTAATTAAAAAAAAAAATTATCAAAAGCGCTTTTTTAAGCGTTTAATTAAAAAACGCGTTGTTTAAGTGTGATTAATAAAAAATTTTTTATGTGTTTGACTAAAAAAACGCATTTTTTTATGCGTTTGACCAAAAAAAATGAATTTTTTTTATGCGTTGGACCAAAAAACGCATTTTTTTATGCGTTTGACCAAGAAACGCATTTTTTTATGCGTTTGACCAAGAAAAAATGAATTTTTTTTGTTTGACCAAAAAAAACGCAGTTTTTTAAGCACTTGGTTAAAAAAACGCATACTTTAACCGTTTGATTTAAAAAAACGCATTTTTTTATGCGTTTGACTTAAAATAAACGCATTTTTTTATGCGTTTGACTTAAAATAAACACATTTTTTTATGCGTTTGACTTAAAATAAACACATTTTTTTATGCGTTTGACTTAAAATAAACGCATTTTTTTATGCGTTTGATTTAAAAAAACGCATTTTTTTTATGCGTTTGATTAAAAAAATGCATTTTTTTATGCGTTTTTTTAAATCACACTCATAAAAAAAATGCATTTTTTTATGCGTTTAATTAAAAAAACGCATTTTTTTTATGAATTTGATTAAAAAAAATGCATTTTTTTATGTATGTATTTGATTAAAAAAAACACATTTTTTTTATGCGTTTGATTAAAAAAACGCAATTTTTTTTTGAATTTGATTAAAAAAATGCATTTTTTTATGTATGTATTTGATTAAAAAAAACGCATTTTTTTATGTATGTATTTGATTAAAAAAAAACGCATTTTTTTTATGAGTGTGGTTAAAAAAAAACACATTTTTTATGCGTTTGGCTAACAATAAACACATTTTTTTAAACGTTTGGTTAAAAAAAACGCATTTTTTTTATGCGTTTGATTAAAAGAACGCATTTTTTTTATGAATTTGATTAAAAAACCTCATTTTTTTTGTGATTAAAAAAACGCATTTTTTTTGTGTGATTAAAAAAACGCATTTTTTTTGTGTGATTAAAAAAACGCATTTTTTTTGTGTGATTAAAAAAACGCATTTTTTTTATGCGTTTGATTAAAAGAACGCATTTTTTTTTATGAATTTGATTAAAAAACCTCATTTTTTTTATGTGATTAAAAAACCTTATTTTTTTTATGTGATTAAAAAAACGCATTTTTTTTATGTGTGATTAAAAAAACGCATTTTTTTTATGCGTTTGATTAAAAAAAATGCATTTTTTTATGAATTTGATTAAAAAAATGCATTTTTTTATGTATGTATTTGATTAAAAAAAAACGCATTTTTTTATGTATGTATTTGATTAAAAAAAACGCATTTTTTATGTATGTATTTGATTAAAAAAAAACGCATTTTTTTTATGTGTGGTTAAAAAAAAACACATTTTTTATGCGTTTGGCTAACAATAAACACATTTTTTTAAACGTTTGGTTAAAAAAAACGCATTTTTTTTTATGCGTTTGATTAAAAGAACGCATTTTTTTTTATGAATTTGATTAAAAAACCTCATTTTTTTTATGTGTGATTAAAAAAACGCATTTTTTTTATGTGTTTGATTAAAAAAAATGCATTTTTTTTATGCGTTTGATTATAAAAAACGTATTTTTTAAGCGTTTAATTATTAAGTATTTAATTAAAAAAATCATTTTTTTTCAAGCGTATAATTTTAAAATTTAGCGTTTTTTTTGAATGTATAATACAAAAAGAAAATTATATAAAATTTTTTTTTCTAAAAAACATTATTTTGAACATTTAATTAACATTATTTATCAATAAATAAATAAATTAATAAATAAGCAAGTTAAATAAAATTTAAAAAGTTTATTATATTTTATTTTATTTTTTATTTTTTTTTTTGAAATATAAAAGAATTTAAATGATCATCAAAGAAACGAAAGAAATTTTTTATTCAATTTTGGATCAACAAAAAGTTAAAAATATGCAATTATTTTGTGATTTGCAAGGAAGACAACCATTTTTGCTAGCACAGAAAGAGTTTTTGCAGAAAAATGGTCTAAAGAAATAGTCAAACAATATTTTCAAACAATATTTTCATTGTTTTATACTCATACTTGTATATATACAGTATATATACAGTACAGTACAGTACAGTACAGTATATGTACTGTACTGTATATAATATATATACTTCAGGATTAAATGAACGTTTTTTTACCAAAAAGGAAATTTTTTTTGTATCCACGGAAACAGTACATGCGGATGATTAACAGATTGAGGATAGATCTACATTAGAAAATTTTCAGAGAAATTATACAAAATGCCAGGTAAAATGTAAAATGATCTACAAAAATTTACCAATTTCAGTAAAAAATCGCCTTAAAATCCTTTTATTGGGTTAAACTATAATAACAAGTTAAACTTCGTTTGATTCAGGTTTACCTTAATGCTAATCAAAAAGAAAGACCACAAATTGAAGCTTTATACAAATACATTGACAATACTATCATCGATGCCCAATCACGTGACATGGAAGTCATCATCATGGGAGACTTCAATATTAATTATAGAAAATACTTAATGGCCTTTGTCAATAATAAATGGCAATTTTCCTTGTTTCGCATTCTGGAAAGTAAAAGATTGTTAGATACCATTCCAATCTTTAACGATAATGACGAAGAAATGTATACTTATACACCAGCTGATTCTAATAGACAGGAATCAAGATTAGATTATATTTGGGCGTCTTTATCTATGTTAGAGAAAAGTGTTAATAGCACAGTGATTGAGAACGATCATTTTGATACTGACCATAAGACAATAACGTTATCATTGGACACAGTACAGATGACAGGTGTTTCCTTGAACACAACCAATCAAAAGAAGAAACATATCAAAAGGACCGTTTTCCAATATGATGAAATGGACAAGGACGATGAACATACTTGGGAGAATTTCAGTACCCATTTGGACCTAGAGATTGAGAATACACTAATGAAAGACTTTTCTATCGTTAAACCTCGCCACATCAATACCCTCTGGGATATGTTTAGACAAACCCTCATGAGAGTAGCTAAATCTCGTATAGTCAACAAGCAAGTCACTAGAAATAAAGTTAAAACTACACCAGAAAAGAAGCTTTCAATTTACTTCGATCTAAGATATATTATTAATCGTATACTAGAAACACGTTCGATACTGAATGCTTCCGCTTCTATTACTTATAGTGTCTCTGCTAAATGGTCCAAGTTCCAACGTCTCATTAATACGACGTTGGACAAATATGAATGCTCAGATCTTTCATCATCCTTCACCTTTCTTATACTTGACGACTTCAAATTATTTTTGAAGAATTTGTGTAAAATTAGAAAACACTTGCGACTTCTTTTCAAATTGGAACTTGATATTATGGTTCAGGAACAAATAGTTTCTAATATCAAGAAACGCTGTACTAATTTCAAGGACAACCAAGCCTCGATGATTCGCTCGATCACAGAGGAAGAGATGGTACATATCTCGATTGAAAAAATATATAAGAAAGACGCCCAAGGCAATGAATCACTGATCACAGGTGAATCAGCTGTTCTCAATGAAACCAATCATCATTTCCAAACTATTGCAGGCTCGATTAATAAGAAAAAGCCACTTCAAGGCCGTTGGAAAGATCAATATCGACCTTTACGTCATGTTAATGAGAATATTTACTCAAACCTCATGGACCTTCCATCACGTGATGAATGGCTGGATGTTATTAGAAACCTTCCTAAAGGCAAAGCTACAGGCCCCTCAGGAATATCTAATGAAATGTTACAACACCTTAGTCCTACGGCTCATGATATTTTATATTATTTGATATGTAAGATTATACAATTTGGTTATTTACCAAAACAATGGAAAGAAGCAACCGTTTTTCCTATCGCCAAGCCAAAACCCTTTAATTGTGAATTATCAAACTCTCGTCCGATCACCCTACTTGAGACTGCTCGTAAAGCGCTTATTACGTTACTCAATCGTCGCCTAACTTCCACGTTGAAACAATATAATGTTTTACAGACAAACCAATTCGCGGGTTTACCTAAACAATCTACCTTTGAACCCATAAGGATCGTTAATGAAATCATTCAGGATGCTATTGATAACAATAATGAACTTTGGATCTTATCACAGGATATGGGTAAGGCCTATGATCGTGTTAACACCTTCCAACTGAAGAAAGCAATGGATAGAATCAAACTACCTCAGCAATTCACTCATTTAATTTTAGATTTGTTTAAAGATAGAACAAACCAAGTTATCACAGCCTATGACAAGACGACTGCTTATGATGTTCTTACAGGCATAGACCAAGGAGAAGTTATTTCACCTGTTTTATGGTGTATTTATTACGATCCTTTACTTGCTGAGATTAACAAACAAAATTTGGGATACACAGTATCATGTAACAACATACAGCAAGTACCACAGTTGAATTCAGCTGTGATAGAACAACATGTCCCGGCCTTGGCATTTATGGATGACACGCAGTGGATTACTGATAAGAAAGATAAGCTGGAATCTATGCTCTCTATCGCTGACTCCTTTTATAGACTAAATGATATCCAGATAAATAAGGAGAAATCTGAACTTATGATGAGAACTAAGATGTATAAGCGTCGCTATTCTCACATTTATAACAACAAGATCGATATTCAATTTGGAAGGGAATCTATTAGTATTAAGGCCAAACACCCTCATGAACCTACTCGTATCCTGGGAGTTTATTTTAATATTGAAAATGATGAACAATATTTAATTTCTAAAGTTAAAGCGGAAATTGACCACCTAACGAACCTTATGTGGAAAAAGAAAATTACTGACAAACATATCCTATATATTTTTAATAGGATTATTATACCTCGTTTTGAATACTGGTCACAGGTTTTCGTCCTATCGCCAGATTTAATTCATCGTTTATTTGTTCCTTTTCGTCGAATGTTTAAAAACAAGCTCAAATTTGCTCGTACTGCCCCTAATGCGATACTAGATAATTCTTATATATATGGTTATCGTAATCCTTACGAGAATCAACTTCAAGCAAAAGTTACTAATTTTTGCATTCAATTAAATGACACTGGAATCTTAGGAAGAATCACTGAAATTCGCTTGAAACTGCTACAACAACTGCTCTGGTGTTCTCGACCGCTGATAGAGGGTATTCCTTTTGATAAAATCCCTAGACGTATGAAGAATAATTACTTACTTAATATGATCAACTTAATGAAACAGAATGATTTTACACTTCTTGTCATAGACAAAGGCAGATTTCCTACCATAGCAGGAGGAAAAAATGATTTTACATCTGTAGCTACTTTTGACTTTTTGTCCAAATATAGCACAATTTTACGCTCACGCCAAATTATGTTTGTAGAACAAATTATTTCAGGAGACAAGCGTCGTTTACTCAATTGGACTGATATATGTAATAAACATTACTTTCAATCCATTCCTGGTCGTGGTAACAAAGAAGAAAAATGGTATATGGATATCCAAAAACTCATTACAGTGGATGGGCTTAACATTAAACCACAGATTTACAACAAATTTACTACATTCTTTGATAATATTGAAGAAACTAAATCTTATGATATAGAAAAACAAGATAAATCATTATCTGTTGTATATAGCCCTCAACATAATTCGATTTTATTTGGAAAAGTACAACGCTTTATTGATGAGAACAACATTCTTCTTCGACATTACCATGCAGATATGTCTCAATCAACTTCAACATCTACTCACGTTACCATTTGTGATGATACACTTTGTGCTGCTAATACTGTAAATCGTTCAAGCATGGGTGTTTGTGCTTTTACTGCTAATCCAAAACATATAGTACCGCTTTTATCGGCTGCTAAATTTACCAAAGAAGATGTTAAACGTAGAAAAATGATTAATTTTAATATTTTTAATCTTTTTGATCAGGCTAAGAAAAAATATGTTCTTTCTCAAAGTACGTTAACGAGAAATCACGTGATCAGACAAAACAATATTATTTTAGAACTGTTAGAACCAGGACTTTCTAGGAATAAATTACTTATAATTCAACGAAAACTCGCTATATTTGATAATCCAAATTGCTGTATTTTTGAATTTTTCACTGATGGATCTCTTATTGAATTAGGCACTGAACAATGCAACATTAGCTGCGCGTTTGCTCACCTTGATAGATCCTTTGGTATTCCTCAAGTAGAATTTTATACTACGATTGATAAATGGCCTTCAGCATATCGAGGCGAACTCTTAGCAGTAATTTTAGCTCTTATGGTAGTCCCTTATAGAAGTAAAGTGAGAATCAACATTGACTCCTTAAATGTGATTACTATGTTCGAGGGATTTAAATGTAATAATTTCTCCCTTACATCGCGAGATTATTTCAAACTTAATAATAGCTATCTATGGTCAATTTTGATTAGAATTATTCGTCAACAGAACTTACATGTAGAAATGTTTAAAGTAGCTGCACACACTGATTGCGATGGCAATAATTACGTGGATAGATTAGCAAAATCTGCTCATATTGACCAAGATAGATTTATTAACTTCAAAGATACTGCTCCTGACATTAAAGTACTTCCGCTATGGAATAATATCATCATTGAAACTCATTTACGAAAATTTATCAAGACGGTTAGTCTTATTAAAGGCCTGGAAAAATTTATCAACCTACATAGGAATACTAAATATTGAAAATTAGAAGTTGATTGGACTTCTACCTTTGAATGCCTCAATTGCGATATTGCTAATAATGAAACTTCAATGTCTTCTTCTAAAGTTAAAGCTCATAAAGTTCATCTCCTTATAGAAGAGATTCCTACAATTGAACAAATGAAGAAATCATTCCTAGAATTATACGATGGATGGAAATGTCCTAGTTGTGGATTGGAAGATGAAACGTTTGATCACGTGTGGACATGTGATGAACATCGATCTCTTCTTTTAAAGATTAAAAATAATACAATTGATCTTTTATTATCATTGTTATTTGAATATAATCCAGACATTACAGATTATTCTGCCTTATTGACGCTTAATATATGGACAATTAGTACAGATCTTGATAATTTTACTTTTGTGGATCTCATCAAAGGCTTTATACCATTGGAGTTGACTCAAATTCTCAACTTGTGGATTCCTCGTAAACAATTAATGTTAGTCATTATTGAGATCAGGCAGTACATTTATGAACAAACATTTAAAGAAATTTGGATACGTCGTTGTTCTTTTATAAAAGAATTCGAACGTTCATTGGGTATTACAAAAAAGAAAAAATTAACTTTAAAAAATTTTCGACCGTTTAATAATATTTTGAATAGTGATAGAGAATTAGAATATAAATTTGATGCTCTAGATAGTATTCGTAATAATATATATTTTGGTAAAAATATTATTGAATTTTACAGTAATCTTACTTTGTAGCGCTAGTAGTTAGTTAGTATACTTTATATAGAATTTTATATATGGTTTTATTACTTTCTTTTCTGCAGAGCGGGCTTCGGTTTACCTGGTTTTTAACTGGCTGTAAAAGAGGTAGTGGGTTAATTATTGAATGTTTCTAGAAGTAGTTGGTTATTTTTAGATAGTTCGTTATATAATTACTCCACCGTCGAAGTAGATTTAGTTCGCTTCTATTAGTTAGTTTCATTTTTTATTTTCATGTATCAATTTTGATGTGTTTATAATTTATGTGTTCGCTTCTAATATCTGTTTAATAAAAATAAAAATAAAAATAAAAACTATAATAACAAGTAAATTTTTTATACGGTATAAATTTCTATATTTGTCAACTATAAACACAAATAAATCGGTTAGTTATTTCAAGCTTAACAGTTAAATATAACTGTCTTTTTGAAAAACTTTTCAAGGGAAAACAGCTGAAACAAAAAAAAATGAGCACAGTTAAAATCTTCGTAAGATAAAGCCAAGAAATATATAGCTGCAGCCAATAAAACTGTAAGGTTTGCTGCTACATCTAGCCTTGAAGTGGCTATTAAACAGACCAAAAAGAAAGTTGAAATGATCGCTAAAGAATGTCATGCAACCAATCGAAAATTCCGAGATAGAGAATTTGATTTGTACAGTATGTGGATAAATACGATTAAAAATTTGTCACGTCCGGAATACTGAGAGTTTCACAAATCTTTGAAAAGCCTCAATTTTTCATCGACGGTTCGGAGCACAATGATATTAATCAAGGTGCCATTGCAGATTGTTGGTTTGTTGCAGCATTATCTGTTATTACAAATATTCCTTTGTTGTTAGAAACTCTCGTGACGAGCAAGTTGGAGTTTATGGATTTATTTTCTTTAAGGATGGTGATTGGGTATCCACCGTAGTTGACGATCAACTCTTTGTCAACGGAGTCGATGAAAAGAAAAGACCGGAAGAGTTTAATTTTTTTTTTTTTTTGACACTTGCCGATTTTATTTTCTTACAGTAAATGTCCTAATGTAAACGAAACTTGGGTGCCATTAATTGAAAAGGCCTAGCTAAGGTTCATGGAGATTACGAACATATTGCCAGAGGTTTCACAGGTCAAGGCATCGAAGATTTAACTGGTGGAGTTTATACCTTGACATATACTGCCGACATTCTTGACACTGAAAGGTTCTGGAATGAAGAATTAATTCATGTTAATAAAAATGTATTGTTCGATTGTTATCGTTGGGATGACAGTATAGATCCCAAAGGGTTACTCGATGGACATGCATATAGTATCCTTCGTGTGGAAGAATGTGAAGGTATAAAATTATTAAATATTAGAAATCCGTAGGGGATACCGAATGGAATGGACCATGGAGTGATGGAAGTAAAGAATGGACACCAGAAAGAATGAAATTTTTGGGTCATAAATTCGGGGATAACAGATCTTTTTGGATGCTTATGAAGATTTCTTAAAACAATGGACCGTTGTTGATAAATGTAAATTATTCAATGCCTCATTGCAAGTCTATTCTACTTGGATTCATTATAATGTTGTACCAAAATCGAACGGAAAATTCATTTTGGCAATTCCCGAAGATTCTTTTACTATTATCGTATTACAACAACCTGATGAAAGATTTTTCAGCAGTACATCCAAATATAGCTATCAACTCAGTATCCATATTTACCATATTTACGAACAGGGTTGTGAAACATATAAAGCTAGAAGTCGTTGTGCTGTAAGATTGGCTCCACGTAGTGTTAATCTTGAAGTTAAACTACCTGCTGGAACTTATGAAATTGTTCCAAATATTAAACATAATAATGTTGAAAATGGAAAAACGGAAGGGGAAGAAGAAAACAAAAAAGAAAAAGAAAAGAAATTAAATTAAATAAAGAAGAAATAGAATTAGCTAAGAAGAAGAAGGAAAGGAGAATAAAAAAATCTTTCAACTGGTATTGATGAAAATGATGAATCAGATATCGAAGAAGAGAAAAGTGACGAGAAAAGAAAAATGAAGTGTGGGAATTATCACTTGGGTTAAGAATTTATTCTCAAAATCGAAATTTTACTTTAGTTGGTGAAGAAGGTGAATATCCAAAGAAAGAAGGGGTAGAAAAAAAAGAAGAGGACCCTGAAGCTAACACTGAAGCAACCGAAGAAGCTACAAAGGAAGAGAAAAAAGGAGAAGAAAAAAAGAATGAAATAATTTAAAATAAATTTAAACTTGTAATTTGTGGTTCTATAAATAAGAAAATATTGATGACAAAATTGCAGCAAAATTTTTTTTTTTTTTTTACGCATTTTTACAATCATAAAATTTATATCAATTAAGAATATTAATATTAGTTTTAAACATTAATTAAATAAAATATTATAATGATCGTTTATGAATAAAAATTTATTAAATTTATTATAGATAAAGTTGGCTTCAACTTTAAAAATATGCAAAAGCAAATTCATATATAATCTTTTTTGGATTTCCTTTAAATTTTATTGCATTCGTAAATATATAGAAAAATGTAAATTATTGGTATACATCATCTTGTAATTAAATGAATCTTGTAATTAAATGGATTAAGAGTTCTTGTAATTAAATTTGCATCCTTTTCGAGGAAGACTTCAATTGAAAAATAATGTGCTATGTGAGTGGTCTTTAAATGTCCGAGGCATTGTTCGTCTTCGTTTATATAGAGTAATTCCGGGGAGCATTTTTTCCAATGGTTTAAAATCATTTTCGATCCCTTTTGCTCAGTTTAAATTTCTCTTACCTTGTTGTAAATAAAAATAGGTTATAGCTTACTTAAGTTCTTTTAAAAAATATTGAAAACATTGATCTTTTTTATTATTTAAAAGATTTTTAAAGAAAGAGTTCATGAGATAATTTTTTTTATTTTGATGGTAAGCAATAAACAAATAAAAGCTGATCGTCACAAGATTTGTACAAATCACAAAATTTCACGTGTATAATTTGTAGTACAACAAGTAAACGTTAAACATGTTGGGGAGCTATAAAGCGGCTTATTACCACAAATCTGAACGAGTCGGATTATCAAATTTTTAATATGAAAAAAAGTGCCAAAATGTTTTTTCATAAAATAATTTAAATAAAATCATTTTGGACATTTTACTTAACGAATTTTTTTTTAGATTTACGACGAATTTTTTTTTTTTATTTTTTTTTTTTTATTAACGTGCATTTTTTTATTATGTTTAAATGAAAAATAAAAATAAACTCATTTTACAAGAATACATAGTTTAGACAGAAGCCCTCCTTAAACTACTATTACAATCTTAATGATTATTGCACCTTACTATAAAGCGGTTACTAATTCTAAAACGTCAATAATAAATATATAAAACATTCTGAAGGTAAAATAAATCGGAATGAACAAAGAAAATCCTATAAAAAATAATGACTACTCTGTCATAGTAATAGATACCTAATTGTTTTGAGACAACAAATGTCAAATGATTACACGCGCCTGGGGGTCTTAAAATCCAAATTGTAAGCCACGAGCCCCTAAAAAAAAATAAAAAAATGTCAAAACCATTATTAAAGTTCGAAATTTTTTTTTTTTTCAAATCTTACAGGGCCTATCAGGATTTGAATGGTCTTGCTACATAAGTGTTTTCCCTTTCTGAGTATTTATAAGTACATATCCCAAATTGAATTGTAAGAAACTAAAAATATGAAAAACCTTACTGTTATAATTTTTTGCATATCGGAAAGGAGTAAAAAAATGAAATCACATACTTTTGTAGCAACATTTCGAATTTTTGTATATCATCAAAAGTTTTTATATTCTCATTCAAACCTAGTGTGATAAAAAATATTTCCAGTTCAATAGGGAAATAAAATAAAAAAATTTTTTTTTTTTTTTTTTTTACAGAAAATCTTCAAAACGAAACTTACAAGGTATCTGGAGCTAATTTCCTATAAAAAGTTAAAAAAAATTGAAATGTTAATAATCATTTCGTTAATAAAATTATTTATTTCAAAGAAAAAAACTTCACTTACAAATCTCCCACGCATCCAAATACACAGAGAGTCGATCGTCTACAAAAAGAAAAAAAAAATGAAATGTTATTAATTTGACTAAGAATTAATATTTTTATATTTTTTTTTTACTTTTCTCAGCGATTTTCCCATGCACGTCCTATTATCACATATAATCTTGGCTATCTACAAAAAGAAAAAAAAAATGAAATATAGAGATATTTCATTAAAAAAATTATTTATTTTCAAAAAGTTTTCTAACTCCTTTTCCTAATAATATATAGTCATTTTATAATTAAAGAAACTTTGCCGAATTTCAACATGCCTGAAAAGCCGAATATGCCATCTAAAAAAAAAGAAACAAATGTTAGTAACCTTCATTAAAAGAAACAATTTAAAGAAAAAAAATGCTTACAAATTCACGTACAACGAGTTTTGAAAAGCCAATTAAAAAAAAAATAAATAAAATGGAATGTTAATTAATGTTTCGTTAAAATAAATGAAGGTAAATTATTTGGAAATTATTTACCAAAACGCCATGCCAAAAAGCTGAAGAGCTGTTCATAAAAGAAAAAGAAAGAAACGCTGACATTAACGTTTCGCCAGAATCTTTTAGTTTGGCCAAATTAAGTGAAATAAAAGGATTTAATTACATTAAAATTGGAAGAATTTGGGAATTTTTGGAATAAATGTTTCCGAAATGCGAAAATGCATTTAAGTTAAAAAGTATATGAGGAGTTTAAACTCTCACTATTTTAATTTTTATATAAATAAATAAATGTGGTATATTTAAAAAATTTCTAAGAAAAATAGTTTATTTTAAACTATTTATAAATCAGGAATGTGACTTCACTTGTGACTAACTATCCAATTTCAAAAAGAGTCAAATCGGTTGCACCCGTTTTAAATTCAGTTTTTAAAAATACAACCGGTTCCAAATTCTAAGAATAAAAATTAATAAAAATTAAAAAAAAGAAATTAAATAATTTTTTTCTAAAAAAAAAAGATTATCCACTGATCGAATCGGTATATTAGATCTGCAAGTGAAGGATAAGTATTGATTAAATTTATCATTTGATTGTTGCACATTTTTGGTTTAATAGTTCCTGAATGATTGTTGATCATTTTAACCCATGATTTCCCAAAATTTTATCCCACAATTTTTTAGCAAAAGAACATATTCTATAAAAGCAATTAATGTCCGTATAGATGGTTGGATGGTGCGTCACATTATCGTTTTGACCCGAAATGACATGATAGGTTAACGTTAACGTTAAGATTAGTTTTTGAGTGATTCCCATTTTAAGACGCTGATCTCCATCTTTGGTACTGATTTGCTAGTCATATAATACATTTCGAATTAAGCTTTTCTATTTTAATATGATCGGCATCTTATAGTGTTTTAAGATCAATTTTGACATCTATAAAAATTATTTTTTTTTTTTTTTATTCTTTACGCGACTTGCGTTATAAAAATATAAACACTTTTATTAAAATTATTAACAAAACTAAGTAATAAACTTCAGTTATTATAAAAAATGTCATTTGTAAAAATTAATAAAGAGGAAATTATATATGAAGAAGACTTAAATATGAAGGTAATTTATTATTTTATAGTAACTTATATAGTAGTATATGTGTTTATAACTATAATAAAAGATTTTCATGACAAAATTTTTTTTTAGTTGAACGAAAATACCAATATAAATGATGAAGAGAATGTTGAAATTTATATTATAAAATCTATGTCTGTTAAAACTGTATTGCATTCATTAGCTCCACATTTAGTATCTTCCAACAAGTGAGAATGGGGTTGCCATAATATATCATATTTAAGGTTGACAAAATGTGAACTCAGACATTCACAGATAGAAATATTGAAATCATTAAAAATTAATAAATATTGTTATTATTATTTATTAAATATTAATGTTAATTTAATAATTATTGTTTTAAGATACAAGATCCAATAGGCGAACCTTCTGGGCAAACCCAAACAACCTGCAGTTATCTTTGTGATATTGCAGAAAATAAAAAAGATAAAACTTGCCATGGACAAAGTTTCTGAATTTGCTAGCCCTGAATTTCTAAAAATGGCAAATAAGTAGATCCCAATTCCGATTTATGTTTAAAAATGAGCTAGGAGTTATCAGATAACAATTTAGAAAAAATAATACTTTTGCGTAAGTATATTAATTATTTATCTGCTATTATATTTCGTATCATAACAATAATATATAATATTTATTACTTATATTAAATATTTTATTTAGAGTATATTTGGCAGCAGTCAAAACAAAATGCCGCTATAAAGAAAATGGAATAGAATGTACTGGATCACCTGAAATAAAATACTTAAAACGACATGATAATACTAAACCACCTTCTTATTTTATTGGTTGTACAAACTGGAAACTTAATGAGAAATTTCATTGTTTTATAAGCATTAAAGAAAATATTGACCTTAATTTACTTAAGCAGCTCCTAAGTGGATTATATGAGGTTCATTTAAAATAATTATTTTAAAACTTACATTTTTGTTTTTATTTATTATTAAATATAATTTACAATATATTTAGGGCGAAACAAATGAACCAGTAAACAATTATTATATTGTTCAACACAATAATTCAAAAATTTGTTGTAAGCTTTATTATTAAATTTACTATTTAAAGTTATTCATAAATTATTAATATAATTTTATCTTCTTAAAAGTACACTCACATCATTCAGGAAATATCATCAAACAGGGAACAATAATTCAAAAATCTTGTGGTGTTAAACACTCTAAATTAATACCACTTGATTAAGAAAAATGCCCTTATATTATTCTTATTTCTAAAGGAGTAAGTCCTGGATGTAGGCAACAGAATAAATGATTTCTCTATAGTAGTTTATCCTAATGAGAAGATGACTACATAAGCTCATGTTTTGTTATTCATCATTAAAGTTGTTTAGTTAAACATGTCATTTGATATGTTATAGAGAAACAAAGTCAGTAATACGGAAATCTTGTGATATGATTATCTACAAGATTGGTGATTGCCACTATATCTTGCTGTAGGATGGAAGGTAAACTTTTATTTTAAGTTACTGGTTTGTTTTAAAAGTTTAAGTGCTAAATTACATTAAGCATCATACTTTTTTTTTTAGATACCCACCATTGGAGGAGAAAGAAATAAGACATTTGTTTTTACCAAGTGTAAAAATGATTTTGAAATTCCTGATAATAGATGTGTAAATAAATATACAGAAGAACGAGTAAGCCCAGGGGCGAAATCTTTAGAACTTGAACAACACTCAATCTCTAATATTAATATAGCGATTAGTGAATGGTAAGTGATATACATACATGATTTTATTACATTAAAGAATAATACAAATACATATGTTATGGGGAAAATCCAGAACTTAAATTGAAATTCATGTCACATATAAAGGATTATTTTCTTATATTTCAACCTTTTTGAAATTGTAAAATTTTTAAATAAAAAATTTATTATAAAATTTTTTTTTCAAGCTTAAATTGATTTCAGCATCACTTATACAATTATTTATTACTTCTAAAGAGAAAAATGCAATCTTGTTGCAAAATGTTCAAATTGCATGTTAGTTTGTGGATGCAGATTATTATGATTACATGTTATATAATTATCAAATGAATATTTTTGTTTATGTCACATCTCCAATATGATTATTTTAATTTAATCTTAGTAAAAATATAAACTTTACTCTGGACTTCATAACGATTCCCATTTTCTAGTTTCTATAGTCTTATATGATCCCAACTTAGAACTAACCCTTAAAGTTTTTTCCATTAAAGTTACACACTAAAATTAATTCGTAATCTGGAATTCTTTTAGAAATTGGTTTCTTTGTTTCCTTCAAGGAAACAATTCTTTGGAATCCAAAAAACAAAATCTTCAACTTATCGAATTGGTCAAGTGATTAAGAATGGTTTTAATAACAATAACTAATTACATAAGAAATATCGTACTAAAAAGTTTATGAATTAAATTTTTTGTTAACAGAACTCTCGAATAAAAAAAAAATCTGATAGATATCTGAATTTGGGACTTTAATCAATTAAATCATTGGATCAAATTATGTCATAATATCATAATATAATCTATGATAAACAGTTTATAAAAGCTTAAAGATCAGATAAAAATAATTGTTTTAAAATAAATAAATTTGGTACTTAAATTAATTATAAATTAAATTTTATATAAAATTTAAGTTTATAAAAGTTCACATAAATTAAGGCGCTAAAAAATGTATATATATAATGAAAATTTCATCCGGATTCCGGGTCAAACCAGATATTTTTCATTTAGTTTGTAAATCGGATCAAAATCACAAAATCCGGATATCCGAAAAAAAAAATCCGGATCGAACCGAATACGGGTCGAAGCACTAGTTATGAATGTGTATTATACATTTATACTGTATGTACTGAAAAGAAAATGCTGATTCATGTTGTCATTATGGACGGAAACTTCCAGATCAAATTGTCCGATCCAATTGTCCATTCCATCCATGAAAAACCAGAATTTGCTGATTCAAAATTCTAACTGGCATAGATTAGGCGCAGACAAATCACATGTTTCACAATTCATAAATTATTTATATAGGTAGACTATACGTCTTTCTTTATACAGTCATTTTATTTAGCATAGCTTGTTTAGTAATAATGCCAAGGTGCTAACTATAAAAGTAAGAGAAATGAAATTCCCCTCAGCCCAAAAAATGATTCGTAATCAAGATCATCAAAAAGTAAATTTTTTTTTCGTGTAGGTGAAGTTCGATCAAATAAAATGTTAACGTTAACATTAACATTAATATAAAACTTGCCCCACATCCGATTTCCTTTTTGGAAATCCTACTACCCTATTCTGCCATTGATTTACCAATCTAACTCCTTTTTTTTTACTATTAATCATTCCTTTTTTACTATTAACCTTTCCATTTTTATACAACAAACGTCAGGTTTTTGTGACATTAAAAATAAATCCCTATTATTCAGCAGTTCTAATATTAAATTGCCAAAAATATAATACATATTTTTTTTTGCTTCATGTTACTTATTACCAGGAATAAATATTTACCAAATCAGCAATACTTTTCTTATCCTGAGTTCACATTGGGAAAATTAATAAATTGACATTAATTTTTCATCTATTAATACAATTTCTTATCCAAAATCCCAAGATTTTTAAAGATCTTTTCAAGTTTAAAGATAAATAAAATGTTTATTTTTTTATATTAATTTTTAATAACAAAATATTTACTAAACAATTTTGGTGAACTATTCCTGTATTTCATCCAGTTTATAAAAATTATCATAATAAACAATATCATTTATAAATTTCATGCATTTCTATAACAGATAAAAACGTCTAACTAGAAGTTTGGTAAGATAATTTCATTGCAAAAAAAAAGAATGCTTGTTAGATAATTCTGCTGAAGAAAATATGTTTTGTTGAAAAGATTGCAATAAAACAATACTGATAATGAGAGAACAGGTTCTATTATTAAATTTGTTGTAATTCTATCTCGATATTTTTTTTAGTGGATTTCAGTTTGAAACCTTATAAATTGTTGATAAAATTAATGATTATCAAAAGTCATAGAACTATTATTACTTAAAAATTTTTCTCTTCGAGTCTAAGTGATTAAAATTATCCGTTTACAGCTCATAAACTTATTCGTTGCAAGGGAAATGTTCACGTAATAAAATAACATGTTAGGCTGTACCAATTTAATTCTTTGTTTAACGTCTGAAAGGTTTGAGAGCAAAATTCGTAAATTGTATCACTATTGTATCCTGCAAATTTATTGTCGTGATTTTTTTTTTTAATATATTCATCAATCTTTCAAATAAGAATATTAGCCTGATCCATAACTCTTAATTGATATTCACCATATACAGGTTGGTGAACAACATTTGTAATGATAGTTTCGAATATGTCAATGAAAACAGTGTGCATAAACGTCATACCTTAAATTTGTTTAGTATTATAAATAGACTTGAAAATTTCAAACTGCAATATAATCAGTTACCTTTTAGTATATCTTCATGGAGGATAATTCGCAACGTCATATTGTAAAATATAAACCACAAGATACACATTGCACGATTTTCAGTTTGGCTTTTTAATAATGAAACACAGAAAGACTTCTTTGGCAGCAATCATGAAACTTAAATCATGCAATATTGCAACCTAGTGAAACTTCTATAACAACATATGACAAAATAAAAATTAACTGTAATATTGTGTCAATTATTATGATGCAACACAATTAATGTATCATATAACTCTGACTTTTTATGATTAATGATTAATTTTTATATTTTTTGTATCATTTAACTCAATATTCGTAAAAAGAGTTTAAGTCTGAATCATAGTTTCAAGTTAGAGTCATAGTTTCAGGTTATGCATCGTTGTGCATCAAAAATTGGCTGGAGCGTGATAAAATGTCACGAAATGTTATAATAAATAAAGATTTTTTAATAATATCAGCTTTATTTATAGTGTAATTATAAAATATCATCCACATACAATGGAAAACAATCATATTCAACATTTTAATCAATGTAAAGAGACGAATAAAATTTTTTAATTATGATGCAAAATGTCACAATTATAACATATCATATAACTCTGACTTTTAAGATTAATGATTAATTTATACAAAAATTGACAGAATTCAGTTTAATTCATTTTATTATGACTCATGTGGAAACGGCTAGATTCTTCTTTGAAGACTCAATAATTATAATATTGAAGATATACATATACTTTATGAGTCATTGCAAATTTGAATATTTTTTTTTGTATTATTGAACCCAATATTCATAAAAAGAGTTTGAGTCTGAGTCATATTTTCAAATTAGAATAATAGTTTCAGATTATGCATCAATGTGCATATTTTCATAATTTTTGAGTCACATATTTTTCATAAAGTATATAAGTTCTCTATTTTTGGTTTATTTTCAAAAATTTTTTTATCAAAAAAAAAAAAATAAAAATAAAATAAAATAAAAAATCAAGGCCGATACACAATAGTTGATTCAATGTATTAAATTCAAAAGTATTTAAAAACAAAATATGACTTTGGTAAGTTTCAGGTGTTTTTATAGCTGATCTTACTTAGTATGCCTTTCCATGTTTGGTCTTAGATCTGTGTAAATACCCCATCCCCTGCGAATCGAGATTCTGAGGACAGGGGTAGCATAGCGCCCAGAGATTACTACTAGTAGGAGGGGGGGTTCCTTAACCTTGTTCGAATGATAAGTACGACCACTATGATTTCTGGCCAGGATTATAGGATCGGCAGAGTACATCGTTTGATATGGAAATATCTACTAACACTTTTTATGTATTCTATTTTTTAGATATACATTAAAACAGTTAGGGTTTGGTTAGGGTTAATAGAATTTATATTATATTTTATAATTTTTAAAATTTACTTAATCTAAATTATATGTACGATTATATAATCACTTAATAAATTATATTACATTTATAATGTGTAAATAATTATTATTCGTTGTTATTTTTAAATCTATAATTGAAACACAAATTTTATGTAAAGATTTAATAAAATATTATGTATTTTATAATTTTTTAAATTTATAACATATATAAATAATAACAATAATAATTTATAAGATTTACTTATTAATAAAATTTATATTATATTTTATATTTTTGAACGAATTTACTTTGTTTAGATTATATTAAAGATTATAATTAAATAATTTTTTAAATATTTAGTATGTTTAGTATTGTGATTGAAGATAAGCAAAATAAAAAAAAAAGCGAAATAATGAAAATGAAAATAAATAAAAATGAGCGAAATATATTTTGTTATTAAATAAATAAATAAATCTGACAAAATTAAAGAAAATTATTTGAATAAAATTATTTGTCAATTATTAACGTAATGTATATATTTAATCCAATCAGATTTTAAGAAAATAGAGGGGCGGGTATGTTAAACAAACAATTAAATTGGAGCGATCTTACCATCACTTCTACATTTGCATAAAATTACGCATATTTAGTTTAACCAATTTATTACCCATAATTCCTAAAATTCATACAGGAATTAAATTCACCCAAATCATATATTTATATATTCCTCTTGCTACGCCAAATGATCACCTCAGTAATCACTATACCCAATGTTTCCCAATAAATAAAATTTTCATGCAAAATTAAATTACCATATACAAAATTGCGCCACAGCACTACTCCTAAACTATTCCCAACTATTAGAATCTTGCATGAAAGGATAACATTTATCCGCAATTACATGTGATTGTACATCTAAAAAAATTTGTACCACTTTCACATTTAGATTATTTTATAAAATTGTGAGACACTCCTGCATCAAATATAACAGATAACATAATCTTATTTTTAATCCGTGCGAAACAACAGTTATAACATTAAATAAATTTAAGTTTAATTCAAACTTCGTTAGAAATGCCTTTCGAACATCCTCAAGAAGTTGCTGATGATTATGAGAGATTACTTGATTCTAATGAAGGGTATGATGTTATTATTTATGCTGGATAATAGAGAAATTCATGTACATTCATTAATACTACGCACAAGGTCAACATTTCGTACGATATTCCCTATGGAATCGTTTGAGAGGTGGAATGAAAGATTTATTTATAATATACGCAATATTTCATTTCCATTATTTAGTACGATTTTAAGGTAGGGTAAAAGTTATTTGTGTTCGAATTATCATACATTTTTAAGAAATACTAATAATTTTCTCATTTTCTAAAACTCCAGATTTATTTTATTGTGGAAAGATTGATTTGAATCAACTAGATGGTCCTGATATTTTAAGGCTTTTGATAGCAGTAAATGAAATTGATATTCAAATATTAACCAACTATATTCAAGAATATTTAATTATAAATAGAGATAATTACATGCAGGAAAACTCTACTGAAATTCTTGAAGAGATTTATTAAGGTAATGCTTTTATAAGTTTACAGGATATTTTACATCGAAAAATTTGGGAGAATTTCGATAGTTTACTAAATTCAAATCACTTTACTAGTTTACAAGCACTTTATTGGAGTTACTTTTTCAAGGGACAATTTATCGCTAGATGAAATTGATATCTGAGTGGGAAAGTTTGATTAGGTAGTGTTTGGCTCAAAATTGGAACATTTCACAAGATTCTACACAATGGGATAAATGAAATCGCAATCATGGAGGGAACTATTCATAGATTTACTTCCGCTTATAAGATTTTGTTATATTTCTACGGAAACTTTTGCTAATAGATCCATTCAGAGAAATAATGACAAGAGAAATAGTTAATAATATGTTCCAATTCCATATGACTCGAATTCATCAATTAATTAACAAGACCTCCTAGACAATCAAGATGTAATATTGATTCTGTTATAATTAATCAAAATCACATTGTAGTTTTTGCAAATTGGATTCATAGGAGAAATACTCGTGGATACATTTCTTATAGGTTTAATCTTTTATATAGAGCCAGCAGGGATGGTAATAGATTTTATGAAAGGTGTGAAATAGAGGGGCTACCATTTTATTGTAAAAGTTTTAAATTCGGAACAAATAGTTGGAGGATATAACTCGCTTACTTGGCATTCAAATACAAATATTGAATGGAAGTCCACTTATGATAGCTTTATATTTTCATTTACAAATAAAAATAATCTTGACAGCGCAAGAGTTGGTTAAGTTATGGTGATCATTATTTTATAGGTATTAAATATTAATTATAGTGGTCTTCATGGTCCAATATTCGGTAACGGTATTGATTTAAATTCTTACGATGGTACTTGGTAAAGCGATAGGCCAAGTTCTTATCCTAACTTAGATATACCAGCAATGTTTATTGCGGATGACTATTAAGTTTTTGAAGTTATCAGAAAATAATTATATTAGCGTTTTAATATTCCATGTGTTGTGTGGGAATATTTTTTTAAAGAAATCAAATTATTCTTTTACTATCATTTGGTAAATCATTTTCTTTATTTACATGATATTTGTTAAACGATTTTAGCAATAAGTTCATTTATAATTATATAATACTAAATTTTTAATTTCGATTATTTATTAAAAAAAAAAATATTTCTATTTATTTTCCAATAAATTACGGTCCAATTTATAAAGTAGTTAATTATGTCCGGAATTAGATTTTTTTTCTATAATCATACTCACGTTATACATAATATATTCAGGAAATTTTGAAAATTTTGGACTCAGAATTAAGCATAGTGCGAGCCAGAGTTAGATTTTGGCCTGCATTATAATCTACTAATTACATATATGTACCGATATTTCAATGTACCGATACTTTTTCCCAAAACCGGAAGCATTGGTACATCGAAGTTTGACTGTACTTATTATCGGAAATAATACATTATTGAACAACATTTTACTTAATCACCAATACTTCTCTTATCCATTATCTTAACATCCTGGTTTCATATCGAGAAAATTTAGTGAATTGGCATTACTAATTCTTCATCCTTTAATACAAATCTCTCAAGTTTTAACTATCTTATAAAATATAAAGGTATTTTCATAATAATTCTTGATAACAAAATATTTACTAAATAATTTGTATATAGTGAAATTTTTTTAAATTATTTGTGCATTCTATATAGTTTATACTAATCTTCAAATAGCAATAATAAAAAATCATTTATAAGTTCTCACATTTCCATAAACAGATAACACTTTATTTAAAATAAATTTGTTTGAACAAAAATTAAGAGTATAAAAAAAAACTCATATAATCAATTTATTTATACATTTTTTAATGTGATTAATATAAAAAAAATGAGTCTGAAAAATTTAATACTTCACATCAGCTATCATTTGACGCAAATCGACACTTGATACACAACACAACATTCAATTATTTTCTTTTTTCAAAAATAATTCCAACTCCACTTGGACGTTTTATTGGACCAACTACTTTTGGTCCTTCAACTTTACCACTTTCGGTATGTAATGATATTTTAATATTATGTAAGAAAAATTTAATTTCGTTTATAGCAAATTGTCTCTAAATTATTACAATTTGGTTATTTATATTTGCAAAAATATTTTTAAGAAAAACTTAAAATTGTAAAATACACTTACGCATGTTTACCACCTCCAAATACAACAAAGTTTTTACTAATTTTTGTTGCCGAAACGTTCTTATTTAAATGTTTGAATGGTTCAAATGATTTACCTTGTAATGATTCATTCATATGAATATGTGGATCAAAATTTTCATCTTCTATAATGTCCTGAAGGAAATCATCAGGACGCTTCCAAGAATCTCCATATTGTTCTTTCTCTTGCAACCGTTTAGAAGCTTGTTTTTTAAGATGTTTAATAAGAACCTTTTGATGTTTAATTGCTGGATTATATACTCCTAGATTTAACATAATACGATTAATAAAAATTTGAAATCCTGGATGAATAAAGTAGCGGTGGAATTTTCAAAATTTTTGTTGCAACAATTGTAAATTCTGAGAATGTATTTATAACTTCTTCATATTTGATTCTTCCCACATGTATAAAGCAAACAAAATTATTCGAAATATAAAGAAAAAATATATATAAATTATAACATTATACATGGAATTACCTCACCAATAAAAATATTTGCAATAGGATTAGAAATAATTTTAGTCATCATAGGATATATATTGTAAAAAACTTTTGGTTCATCACAATCACCAATATATTTTTGTATGGTCAAATTGAGACTCTTTTGCATACGTAGGGTTCTTAATCGAGTCGAGTAAGATCGATCATTGATTGAGTCAATCAATTAATCGATCATAAGTTTTCAGCCTCGATCAAAATTGAACTAACTTTGATTGATATTTGATCGATCAAATTTGCCTAAATTGATTGATCAATTTACCCATGCTAATCGATCATAGTAATATGATGCAATATTTGTATGTTCAAGTATGCTTAATAAATAATATAGTGCCTATACTATACATTATTATCCGAACCAAAATGACCACCAATGATTAAATTTTTCAGATTCTAATATTAAATTAATTAGTTCTTAATATATTATATAGTATGGAATATTGGTACAGCATAAAATGATAGTCCCAACAGGACTGTATAATAATAATATGTAATTTTTTTTATGTGAATTATCAAATTAAACATATGATATTTGTGTAAAACATTATAAAGAAATTAAAGGCACCTTTTGTACATTTTATCTATAATTATTAATTTAGAAAAGAATTACAGTATATAAATAAAATGTCAGACAAGAACGAAAAACGTAAATATTCAAACATTATCATGTCAATTCACTCCTATTTTTGTTATGATAGGTTAAAGATCGTAAAAAGTGGTGTTAAGGTGGACTTTGTATCTGAATTGAGTTCTTGCTTTGTGTTCATTGCTGTTTACAATCTAAAAATAATGGCTCAGGTTCAAATGATTCTTTTGTATAAATTTAATAAGTTTTTAAAGTTTAGAAATAAAATTTAATAAATTTTAATAAATTTTATAGAATCAATCAATGATCGATCAATTTTAAGTCGATTGTCCTTTTTTTGTTTAATTGAGCTATAAAATCGACCAAAGAAATCGATTGCATGTGATCAATTATGGTAAATCGATTTTTGATCGATCATGTGTTTGTGTGATCGATCAAATCATCGATTGAGACTTTTTTCGTCAATTAAATACCCTACGTTCAGTATAAAATTTTAGCTTATTTACCGTATTTTTCCAATATTAAGCACCCACCAAAATTAAGCACCCCCCCTTACTTTGCACGATATCAAGCATAAACTGAAAATAAGCACCTCTCCGACCACTTATTAATTTTATTATATTATCAAAAAAACAAAATTACATTATATATATTTACAAATAAAAGAATTTAACTATCATTCAAATCAATAATTTCCATTTCTTCCTCCACATCATTGTCCATTTCATTTTGAATTTCATCAAGGACTTCGTCAATTTCTTTGTAAATTTCATCATCTTCCGTTCCATCTAAGGCATTTGATATACCACACTTCTTAAAGGCACGAATGATAATTTCTTCAGAAACATTATTCCAAGAACGTTTGACCCACCCACATACCTCACTTATTTTTGCACGTCGAAGATTTCCAGCAGGAGTATACCCAGCACCACCATTATTCATCCAATGGTACCACTCTCTACGAAGATTATCTTTAAAAGGTTTATTAATGGCAACATCGAGTGGTTGACAAATACTTGTTAAGCCACCTGGGATTACTGCAAGTTCAACATGATTTTCCTTAAATTTTTGTTTAACAGATTCCTCTAGATGCCCTCTAAAGGAATCGTATACCATCATAGCCGGAAGTCTGGATTGGCCACTTGACATTCTTATCTGATTTAAGTAACTAACGTAATGTTTCATCAAGTCAGCATTCATCCATCCGCTTTCTTGAAACCATACGATCACACCAGGAGGGGCCTTTTCACCACGCGGCATTTGCTTTCCTTTAAAAATGCAAATTGGCGGCAATTTTGTTCCATCTGTAAATAAAAAAGATTTAAGTAAAATTACATTTTATAACAATCAAATAAATAATGGAGATTTTTACCTGCTGCGCATGTTAAGACAACAGTAAACCGATTATTTTCGTTACCTGTCCCACGAATATGAACTGTTTTCTCACCCTTTTGATTAATGGTGAAATTTCCAGCCATGTCAAACCAGACTGGTGTTTCATCCATATTAAAGATATTACACATCTCAATAGAATTTTTTATCCTAAGACGAATAACAAATCGATAAAAACTTTCCAATGATTCTTCCAATTGTTCTGGAAGTTTCTGGGATATTCTTGTACGTCTACGCAAAGCCAAATTGTGCCGTTTCATAAATGCAGTTAACCATCGAAATGTTGCCATAAAATTATTTGCTAATTTTCCATATAGTGCTACCATATCCGGTTCTCTCAAAATTTCAAACATTTGAAGTCTTACAGTCACAAAAGTTACAGCTAGCGCCTTTTTCCTTTGCACAATTACCCAATTGTATAATTTCGCCTCAGCTTCAGGAAAATAAGCTTTTCGGCTAGAACCCACCCGCATAGTATTATTTTTTATTTCACTTGTCCAACTTTCACTTGCCTTAACCCAGCGTCCAACCATAGATTTGTCAAGGTCAAAATGTCTAGCTGCTTCATTTCTTCCACGTTGACGAGCATAGGTAACAACTTCCTTTTTCTGTTCAATAGAATACGAAGCACGTTGGCGTTTAATAACTTTTGGCATAGTGTGTGAAACTCAAATTTTCGGAAGATATGAAGGTCGCGCGAAAGTTGTAAAGGTCGTGAAGTTGTCAAGTCGCGAAGTTGTAAAAGTCGCGTAATTGCTAAAAAACCCCTTATTATATCATTACGCAGAATTGCATCATTGTGAAACATTTTACAGATTTTTTCGCCAGAACTTTTTTTTTGCAAAATTTTTTAACGAATTGTAAATTGATTTTAAAGACGTTTAAAAGACATTTTTCTAAAACTGCCAAAATTAAGCATCCCCCCAAACTTTTCGCACAAAATCCCTGCAAAAATGGGGTGCTTAATATTGGAAAAATACGGTATGACATAATCTTTAAGTACTTTTGTTGAATTTGTAAATTTAGCTATATGTTTAAGTATTAAATTTATTGGCAAATTCTTTCGAATGCTTGTCCAAGATCGAATGAATCATCTCTTGTTAACACTTCACGCAAATGTTCTTTTCCTATATCATATAATACGATATTAAAAGAAATTTTTTAATTCGAACTTAAAGTTATTAATTTATTAATAAAAATGAGCAATGACTTACTGGTTTACTTCAACCCAAATATATAAACTGAAGATATCACTGTACTAATACGATACGATATAAAGAAAGTTAATTAAATTTTTGGCGTCAAAAACTCATGAATCTATAAAGTCTACAAACCGCTTTTAAGGAATTCTACATTATTATATATATAGCCAAAAAATCCAAGGTATTATGTCCAACAATTGGGTATTTATAACGAACGAGTGGTGGCATATTCTATTATTAAAATTACAAATAATGATCATCTATATATCATACGCTTAAGAATGTAGAGCGTTACCGATAGAACAGATCCTAAAATAATCAATTGATACATTTTTTTTTTAAAGAAAAGATTTAAAAGAATGGGATTATTTTTATAGTTTTTTCTTGTCCCATTATCAAATAAGCTTTTTTACACTTCGCTACAAGCTTTTTCTCATTACTGAATGAAGCTAAAAATAACTTGCTAAAATAGGCATATAACTAATTACATAAGAAATATCGTACTAAACAGTTTATGAATTAAATTTTTTGTTAACAGAACTCTCGAATAAAAAAAAAATCTGATAGATATCTGAATTTGGGACTTTAATCAATTAAATCATTGGATCAAATTATGTCATAATATCATAATATAATCTATGATAAAAAGTTTATAAAAGCTTAAAGATCAGATAAAAATAATTGTTTCCTATTATTTATTTAATCGTATAATTGCTTCTGTGAAAGTCCAAGGGGGATACGTTAACATTAAAGAAAACAATATAGACCGAACTTCATAATAAGTTGAGTAAATTCAACATAGACAAAATAACACTAAAAATACCTAGAAAAGAAGATAGCCTACAAGGGGATATGAAAATTGATGAAAATTTTATAACTAGTTACAATGAGCCAGTTTATGTGAAGATAGCTAATACCTCTGCTAATACCAGTAAGTCATAAAAATTAAACATGATATTCTACTAACTTTTTTTGGTCTTCTAACAATTTAGATGAATATCAAGGTAAGGCTTTGCTGGTTTCTCTTAATCCGTGTATCCTGTTTTCGAGCCTTAGTCATATGTTTTCTGATTTTTCACGTTTACTATTTTAATAAATAGATTTTATAATTTTAATCAAAGGGTGGAAAAATTAGAAAATAAACTAAAGGAATACTATTCCATAGTATTATCTGCAATAGATTTCAAGAGTATGCAACAAATTCGATATATTGAGTGGTTTCCAACAAAAATGCAGGTAATGATACTGTCTCATCAAATGTTTACTTGGTCTAAACTAGTCAAAGATGCACAATCAGATGAATATATGAAATACATAAAGGAAGTTATAAAACTGCCAAGTGGACTTGAATGGTATAACGTCAAGAAAAACCAAAAATTCTTTAATTCAACAAATCAAAAATGGCTTCCCTTCAGCCTGAAAGGCACAACAGACATCGCAATCTTGACAAAGGGTTATTTGGGATGTATGGATCAGAAATATGTTAGATTCAGAATTGTAATAGAATTAAAAAAAGTAGGGAATGTCGATGCAAAAGCACATTTCCAAACACAAGGAGAATTGATTACTGCGAATCATTGGTCTAACCACAAAGTTTTAGCAGTTTTAACCAATTTAAATGATTACTGAGAGTTCTTTTGGGAATATAATAATGAAATTTGTTCATACAAACCAATTTCTCAATGTGCTCTTCAGATACTTCAAGAATGTATTGATGTGGAATCTAGTGATTTCAAAAAAAATCTCAAATTTGAAGATGATTATCCGTTCATAAAGAGAAGAAAATTAAATACAACAAATATAGGAGCAAGTGATGTTGTTGATTTAAATGACTTCGTGAATGTATGCCCAAGGTAGAAATGAAATCAAAGATAATTGAACGATATTTACGAGAGATTTTTGTGAATTCAACATCATATGGACAATTCGAAATGAGTGGTAAAACATCTTATTATACTTAATCATAACATTGAAATATGTTTTATGATAGGAAAAATAATATAGATAGTTAATGTAATTAATGTTTACTGTAAAAAGCTTTTTTAATTTGTGATCTGTTGTTTAGCTTTCTGTGCTATAATGAAAAAAAAATAATATTGCATCTATTTCTTTGATCTCATCTGACCTTAATTTTCACAATCCGTATTATGATAAAATTAGTACAGCTTTTTTTGTTTTCACAATGAAGTAAGGATTAATTTTTGTATATACAGTAATCAAAAAAAAAGTTATGCTCCACTATTACCATCAAAGCCTGTTGACTTAATGCAATATAACGCAAATATACCCAAAATGATCCGAAAATAATATATCAAATCTATGCAAAAAAATACATAACTAAATAAATTACTTACATGTATAA
The DNA here is from genome assembly GCA_015698045.1 of Rhizophagus clarus. Taxonomy (NCBI): domain Eukaryota; kingdom Fungi; phylum Glomeromycota; class Glomeromycetes; order Glomerales; family Glomeraceae; genus Rhizophagus; species Rhizophagus clarus. Next base: position 887,312 of record BLAL01000338.1, on the reverse strand, counting down.
TAACCCATATTTGACACGTTAATTATTTATTTATGAAAAAATACATATTTTTTGTTACCATTTATATTTATTAAATATTAAATAAGTTATTAACTGTTAAGGGCGAGTCAATGAATTAAAATATTCGAACTGATCATCTTTTTACGGAATGGACAAAGATAATTTCAGTTTTTAGTCTGATGTGCAGACAATATTTGAGGTGAATATTATATCTTTGTATTTACATTTCGCCTATACTACAATCACTATAAAGTAATTTTTAATTATGTAATACATATTTTATTGAAAATGATTGTCACTGAATACCCTATACGTGCAAAATTCACCTTGGCTATAAATTAATTAAATTTCTTAATACATTACATTTTAGAAATAATATTGTTAAGGTGACTCATATCCACCGATTTGAGGAATTTGCCGATCATCAGTTGTGTGGCATAAGCCAAAAAATACATAAAAAAACTTTTAAGACCTTTTCCAAAAAATTTACCTCTTTAACCTGAAACCAGTAGAAGAAATTTCTAAAAAAAAAGGAATAAAAATATTATAAAATTAGTTTATTTTAAAAAAAAAAAGTAAGAATAAGCACCAGAATAATGATTTAACGAAAAAAAATTGATTGAAAAATAATTAATAATAAATATCAAATAGATTTTAACTAAATAAACTAATCAATATTTAATTTAAATTCACTAAAACATCGTTATTAATACTTAGAACTATTTATTTATTGAAAGATTATTTTTGAATAATTTTGCTGCCTAAATAATTTTTTTTTTATAAACTATTGAAAAAAAAAATAAAAAAATAACTCCAAGTTATATTTAATGTAAAATAACTACTAATGTACTTTGCAAAAATTCTCAACTTACATAATATAAAACTGGTGGAAAAGTTTGATGGGGAAGTTGATGAGGAGTTTAATATGGAGTTTACGAAAGAAAAAAAGTTTATAACGCTACTTTTGTTGAAGTAATTTCTCGATATTTGTGTCATATGATCATGTAGCACAAGTGTGATCATTTTTGTGAAACTTAATTTTTATCTAATTAATCATCAAATTCCTTAATTTAGGCTAATTTTGTTAATTCCGAAAATCGGCGGATATGTAAATCTGATCATTCTATGTATAAAATTATATTTTAAATACTATATTATACATTATAGTGAATCAGTATCATTGATCTATGATGCTTGTGGAATGGCTATTTATCAGATTGAAATCAAATATAAAAATAATTTGCCATTATTACTTATTGTAGGCTGGAAAGTAAAATATTATTTTAATTTTAAAAATTTTTATTAAATATATTCAAATTAATCATTTTTATTCAGGTACTGATGCCTTTTATTGCTAAAGAAAACAAATGGTTTGTTTTTATTGATTGTGAAACAGATATAAATTTTACAGATGAAAAATCTATAAATAAATATTTGAATAAAAATGGAATTTGAGTTCAAATGCTAAAGTATTTGAAGCTTATTCAATTGCTATTGATGTTTCAATAAATAATGTATTTAATATTTATATTTATTGGTCAGTCTATTAGGATCATGCTGATTTTGATGGACCGATATTTTTTGTTGATGGCTAAATAATTGATATTTTTGATGATGGCTAAATATTAATGGCTAAATATTAGATATATTGGCAATTGCATATATATTTTAATAGATTTTCAAAATTTAATTATACTTTTATAAACTATTAGTATAATAGTAGCATGATCTTGTCTGACTGACACAATAACTATTATATATAATTTATTATATCATTTGATTGATATAAACAATATATTTAATAGGAATGATGCGAATGATGCACAACTTAATATATTTAATATTCGTAATATAAATCAATCTTATTAACAAAATATTTAGTTTTCATCATTAAAGAAAAATTGTTATTTGAATTATAATTTTTATAAATTTTATTAGATACTAGAAAATATCATTTTAAAAGGTATATTATATAATAGATATTATACTTTCTCTTTGGTTATGTATAAAAATTTTATAAATAATTTATAAATGAGGAAATTTATATAGTAGATGCAATATTGCTCATACCATATGATTTATTATTATCTTGGTTAATGTCTATTTATTTTATTTAAATAATCTTTTTTTTAGGTTTTATTTCCTACTGCTTTATTTTATTTCTTTTAAAAATATCGGATTTTTAATATAACTAAACTTTAAGAATAAATTAGAAGTATATTTTTTTTTTTATTTTTTAACTTTAAAGCTATTCATGTTTCATTTCATATTTTTCTTTAAAAAAGTAAGGTCTTTTGATTATATAGTTACACATGCGTAATAGTGTCGATCATGGTTTACAATTTTTTGTACTAAGTAAAAAAAATTGAAAAGAACGTAATATAAGAAAAAAATAAATAGTTATCAGTCATGTTACGAAAAAAAATATTTTTATAATATTGTATAAAGAAGCCTTTATATACTATCTTAAGTTTCTTTTCCTGTTTTTCTTATATTAAATATAGAAGGTATTTTTTTTAAAAAAACTTTAACTTATAGCTTATTCATTATTACAAAAGTTTTTTGCTTATTGCATTATAACTTATATAGCACAAACTAACAAGCTGCCATACCTTTACAATATTTTATTTGGATTAATACTTTATAACTTTGCTTAATTAAATTAAAGATGGCAAGATTAAAAATTTAAAGTTTATTAATAGGAGCCATTTTTTACCATTAAAAAAAAATACATAATTTATTTTTAGGAGTATTCTAACATTAATATTTTATTTTATTTAGAAATTTATATATTTTATTTATTATTTTCAAATGGTTATAATTATTATGGTAAATCAAAATGGATTTATAGTGGTCGGAAAGAACTTTTAAAATTTACTTATTTCAATAACAAAGGTTTCGTGAGGGTATAAATTTAGAGTAAGGAGTGACATATTCATTAATAACATTATAATATATAATGTGACCTTTCCGTTCACTTAGGAATGGTAATAACACGTTTTGAAACAATTTCAGTGATTTAAAACATGTTTTAAAAAAACGTTTTAAAACATCAAGTACTTTATTACATAATGCATATTTGAAATGAAGTTCATTTTCAAATTTTTCATCACGTTTGAATTAATTTTCATCGTCTTAATCTCTGTAATTTTATTTCGTTTTAAAACAAAAAAAAAACTGTTTTAAAACATGATGTTTTAAATCACGTGCAATCCCTACCGCTCAGTACCCAAATCCGATATCTTTGATGATTTGTTTACTTTCATTGTGTAAATGTTTATTTTGCGTAGAAATTTATTTGATTTTAATATAGATGACAGAATTTCAATTCGTGCACATGTGCAGATGTGCATGTATGATAAGATACATACAGTCCAAACTATGCCAAGAAGATGTGTCCCATCATCCATTAGAGGGTGGAATTTTCCAAGCTCCACATATTAAATTATAAAACTTTATAGTTTATTACATATAATAAAGAAGTGCAATTATCATTTTTTTTTTTTTTTTTTTTTTTTAAAAAAAAAATGGCCAATCATGCTGAAAGTTATGTTCTTTTTGAAATCTCGGAACAACTGTTGCAAATATTCCAAAGTATCGAATTTTAAAAAGAATATCACATTCAATTATTAACAACCCAATGAAATTTAACAAGTAAAGATATTAATTCAAGTTTAACAAATTTTATGTTTAAGGAAATAAGTTATTTTGATTGCTAAATTAGGAATGAAAAGGATTTACTGATCATTACTTTTCACGGTATATAATTGTGTTGTACAATCCCAGTTAACAAAGAATTATGGATGGTGCATATTTATCAACAATGGAGTATCAGAATTAAACTATTGTATAAAGTTCATATTGTATATATATATCGTCGTTTTGTTATAAAAGACCTTTGAAAATTTCTGCAACAAAAAAAAAAAAAAAAGAAAGAAAAATTTAAAAATTATTAAATTCAATAATAACTATACATCGTGCAAATTTAACTATGAATAACAATCCTTTACAAAATAATTACAAACTCACCTTTACTGAATCCAATAATATACGACAATCAACAGCTACTGTTATTCAACCGGAACAAGATTTTTTTGTCAATTACAACAGTACTCTTAATGCAAATTCTTCCGTAACAAACGATAATATTTTCTCAACATTTTATACAAATAATTATTCTAGTCAACAACATATTTCTAGTGATAATATAACTTCAAGTTCGACTGCTCCTCCAAATGCTTCGCAATATGTTAATCCGCAACAGCCTAGTGAAAATGCTCCTCCTCCGCTTGGGTTATTCAATATGACTAATATTAACCCTTCTCAATCTGAAATCCTTAGTTTTGATATTCCTGGATTTAAAATTATTATCATACCTACTTTTTCTCAACGAGATAATACTTATGGTACCCAATTTACTCAATTTCAACAATAACTTTTAGTACGTAAATTACACGAGAACGAGAACGTTATTTCTTAAATTTTTGTAATTTTTTATTTTTATTTTTTATTTTTATTTGTACTTTTTTTTATAACCTTTAAGTCAAATAATTCAAATGCAATTTATTTATTTATTCTTCCGAACGAAACAAATTGTCTTTCAATATATAGCGTGGTACAAAGAAATTGGAATCGGCTTTAAGATGGCATATTTTAGTCAACATTACCGTTTTTTTTTTCATGAAATTTATTAGTCTAAATGTGACAAATATAATAAACTAATGATTATATCACCAATTGTTATGTTATCTTGAATAATAGAAATGAGAATAATATATACTGAATCATTGTTGTTCCAAATTCGTCTTGATAAGACGAGCGAATTGCCAATTGCAGATCATAATCACATGATTAGATCACGTGAAATCCCAACATATGGAGCCAACCTTTGAATTAAGCCATCTCATAACATTATATATCACATAATAAAATTAGGAGTAAATGACGTCTTGCAATAACAAATTGACAACCAATAAATTCCATGTAAGACGTCAAAATATTTATTAATAACATTTCATTATAAAAGATAAAAAAATAGTGAATTTTTAATAAATTAAAAAAGACTTTAAAATAATATATTGTTGTACTATTAGATCAACAATAATAGCTCCTTCGGTACTAAGAAGTCTTAAATTCTACGTTTCATTTTTAGGTCAATGCTCCTTTTTCCAATCATCATTTTTAATTGTTTCTTTAATATATATCCGAAGCTTTGTCAACATCTATATATATTAATTAAACTATAAAAAAAAGATATTTTTTTAATAAAATACTCAAATATACTTATTTTTAATTAATAAAACACTTATATTACTTTAATTTCTTTGATGAAATGATGAATAAAAAAGTTCAATTTCTGCTATAACAACCGTTTTTTGTGATAAATACGAGGTTTTATCATTATATTGTTCAATCGCATTACTAAGTAAGAAAAAAGCATGAGAGAAACTTAAAATAATAATTGCTAATACCACTAAAAAAAAAGAAAATACATGTTTAGCTACTTCAAGCAAAATGAGCTTCGAAATATTCAAATATTCTAAAAATTTTAGACCTAATAATAAGTACGAAAGTGATAACGCTCCGCTGATAATTAATGTGCAGAAGGAACGCACTTAAAATCTTTTAAAAAAAAAGTTAATTCAAAGCATAATCATTTTTAAGATCAATTTTTTTAAATACGCTGACCAAACTTTTTTAGACTCCAGATAAATTATCTTAATACAAAAATTTAAAAGCAATTGAAGTTTGATAAAACTTAATACGAATTTCTCGAGTACAACCAATTTACTTAATAAGAATGCCATGCCTGTTTGTGAACCCTGTAAGTGAAACTTTATTATTTCATAAATTTTAGGGCACTGATAGATATTACCTAATGTCGTATTAATATGCCCTCCTCCTAAGATATTACCTAATATCTGTCATTGCCCTTTGATTAAGTACAGATATTAGATTTACAATCAAGATTACAGAAAATATACTAAAAATATATTCATTTTTAATATATTTAAAGTTTAATTCACTTTGAAGAACGTTGTTCACTTATATCATCAACTTTGGTTTTTAGTATTTGAGCTATATATATTAATATTTTTATTTCGGTTTCCATGTTACCCTTGAAATTGCAAGTGTATTCTTTAGAAATATGAACTTTCGGATTTTCAGATGAACCATTCCAACGGACAAATCACCATAATTTTCCAGTTGAGACTATTCCATAAATCACATCCTGTTTACTTAATAGTTGAATTGCACTCTGCATTTGAATGATAACCTGAGCAACTCCTTGGCTCTAGGGATGTTAACGGTCGGTTCAGTTCGATTTTGGTTTTAAAACCGCGGTTTTCAGCCAAACCCAAACCGACCGCAAAACCGACCGATGAAACCGAACCGTAAAACTGATTGTAAAACCGAATAAATTATTATTAGAAAGTGCTAATTATGACTTTATTTAATAATAACATTTAAATTTACTTACAAAAATAGTGCCGATTTTGTGATTTTTTGGTGATACAAAAATCACGTGATCATCGCATCAAATTAAAATTCTCCCTATAATTTCAAAAAGGAAAATACTATGAAAAATAAACTTTTCGACGTCGATCACAAGGCCAAAAAAATCCAGAGAAGAATAGTCAATAGAAAACCTTTTATTTTACAAGCAAACAACTATTTTTCTTTACATTTTCGAATCGTACGATCGAAATTACATTAGAAATATATAGACAACAACCTGCAAACACTTTAAAACAAATTTTATTTTCTTTTTTCATATTAAAATTCGTCATGTCTACTCGTTCTACTAGAAGTTCTAACAGAAACCCAAAAAGAAACTCTTCGTATATTAACAACAATAATCAAGAAATGACTATAGATGTCAATAACGTAACTAAAGTTACTATTGACCCACCCAAAGATAACGTCTCAGTTTCCTCTTCAACAACACCAACAAACGACTCTAATAGACCCGAAAATTCGAACAAAAGAGTTAGAACAGTCGAAGGAAGCAATAATGACATAGTTATGACCGAAAAAAGTATTCCTACAGAAAACCAAAGACATACAACTGAAATGTCTACACCACAAATACCAGTCGCAATTTCTTTGAGTGAATCACTCCACGCACCCAAGAACAACGAGAACCCTCTCGTTACTGCGCCTCAAAAAAATCAATCAGGGGCTAATACAAATTCCGATCTACCCAATAAAGGAAAAAACAAAATAACAAACACCAATCAAGATACGCTTATGTACGAACAACTTGATTTATCCAACTTTAAGGGGGAACAAACTTTCAAACTTTTTTGTCCTCTCAATCATTTTCCCAACAACGACAACCCACATGAGGTTCTCAACAAAGTGCGTGCTCATTTTGCCAACAAAGACACCTTTAAAGGATGTTCCATAGATACTATATGCAAAATTTCCATAATTGTTTTAACTTTCACAAGTGACGTAGATAAGAGTGCATTAGATGGTACTAACATCGGTTCGCTAAAAGTCACATTCCACGACTTCAATGAAGAAAATACTTGTAACATCATCCAACAAGAATTAAGCAAAATATTCAACCGCAGTATTAGATTCGTTGACATACCAACCTCATATCCTACAGAAGTATTCGTCGACATTGTACAAAATCAATATGGTAAAATCCATTCATACAAAGAGATTATCAGACAAAAACGCAATAACAATCAACAACGAGGACCTAATCACCGAAATTTTAAACCTCAACAACCCATGTACAAACAATTACACGTCGTTTTCAAAGAAGAAAGACCAGTTAAAAATTTCTTCACTAACGAAATTTATAGCCTTAAAATTGAAAACTGGGTCTGTCGTATCTTACCGGCCGACCACACTCATCCAGAACATGACAAAAGAACCAAATTTGGCTACAAAATCACCGGTTTGCCAATGAACGCACAATTGGGAGACCTACATCCTATACTCACGCGTATTAACGCTCAAACATGTTCTTTCACTCCCACAAATAACAAACAATTACAAAAAGCAGCTTATATTTACGTCAAAGAAAAAGACTACAAAGATCAAATCTTCCACATTAAATGCTTTAACACAATCATTTACGTTTTCCCACAAAACATACGACTTTCTTGCACCATTTGTGGTGACCCTACCCATGAATATACCAACTGTACCAATAAACAAGATCCTAACCAACGCCCTAAAGCGTCAATCATCGACAGGAATCAAAGTAAAAAACCAACCATCAATCAACAAATTTACAACCAATACAAATCTATTATCGCCACACAAAATGGGGAATGTATTGTCCGTATGGATCAAAACAAATATCAATACCGACAACAACAACCTACACACAAATTACCTTCCATTACGCACGCTCAGAACATACCAGACAATACAACAAAAATTAATTGTCTAGAACAAGAATTAAACGCATTAAAACTACAGCTCAAAACAGTGGCTGAAGAAAATGCAATTCTTAAAAAAGAACTCACGATGGTTAAAGAAAGCATCACAACAAATACTAAAGAACTCCTACACATGAAAGAGCAATTAACTCACGTTAATGCAAAATCAGACATCATGATTCAAAAACTAGATGAAATCTCCTTAAATCAAAATATTTTACCTTCGCGTATCAATAAAGAAAATTACACCAGCGTAACGAATACTAACAATAATCTGCAAGCAATCACAACCAATAGAACACTTGTTGATAACATTCCCACAGAACGTCAACGTACAATTCAGGTTGTATCATTACCTACATACAACGGTTAGGATACATCATCTGGTCCTATCCAATACCCAATGGAGGATATTAACTCTATCCAAGGTCACTCTGAATTAGGAAGACTGGAAAGAGAAAATGACGCTGAATACTACAATCAAACCAACGAAAATGATACTTACAATTATGAACAAATGGAAAATCTAACCAATGATGCAGGGTTACTTTCACGCTTCACCAACTATATTGGAGGCAATAGCAGGGCGCTGAACCCTTCCCAATACTGAAACCCCCTTTTTCCGCCAAAGTTATTCAAGCGGATCACGAAGGAACATCGAAAAATCCTTCAACATTTTCGTCAACAACAAATCCATATGTCACAATCAAAACTAAAACTAAAAAATCCACCAAAAAAATAATAAAAAACAAAAAATCAAAAATAATTTCTAAAAAGCACCATAATCATCATAATAGCAACCCTCACAATACGCCATTAAATAACACACCTACACATAACATAGATCATTTCTCTACACATAACCACACCACCGCACAATCATCAAATACCCTACAAAACAAAATAAAAAATTTTTACAAAAATAAATCCTCTTCTCATATCAAAAATCGTATTATCACACCCGCACAATACCTCAACGTTCAATCTCCTCGCCCCATTAACAACGCAGATGATCTTATTACACTAGACGCTATCAATGACTCACAAGATGAGACATTTAATGATTATATAAAAATAGGCACCATTAATATTCACGCAGGTTTCAACAACAAACTTGACTTGATTATAGAATACTACATATACTACAACTATAATATCCTTATACTTACCGAAACGGGCTTATTTGAAAATCAATTACACGATAAAATAGTAAAAATACCTCACCCGACAACACCACACGACTATTTATACATAGTTCATGATTGTTCTGGAGATTATAAAGGTTCAGGTGTCACAGCTATAATGGACTCCTTCTTCTATCAACATTTAATTTCAAACACTAGAACACAAGGGAGAATACTACACCTTAAATTTGGCTTCAAACAGCATGTTTTTTTCCACATCCTGGGTCTATATCTTCCAGCGTCATCAGATTCAAAGTATGCTTCCATAAAACAAGCATGCTACAACTACATAAATAAAATTATATCAAAAAATAAACTTCAAGATCACTACCTCATATTAGGAGATTTTAATACTACATCAAACAAAAAGAGTCAAAGTAGTTCAAATCCTATAGATAACATCATCCCTTTATTAAAGCAATTTCAATTCAAAGACGTAGTCAAACACTTTAATATTTCACCTCCCATAACACATATAGTCAATCGTATTGACTACATATTTACTTCTCCTAATTTATTACCGCATACTTACCACGCTTTTACACATACTATTAACGAACATCAATTTTTTTATACTGATCACAAATTAGTAGGCTGTCTACTTAACAAATTCTTTTTTACTACAAAACCTATCAAATTAATATACAACAAATTAGACGATACGCCCTCTCCAGATAGAATCAATTATCGAAACATTAATATTAATACGTGGAACGAATACGAACAGAACAGTAACATCGCCTTTGATATACCATTACCTATCTTGAATTCACAAGAAGACCTCGACCGGGCATGGTCTGACTTTGTCGATATTATCAACGACCTAAAATCTTGTTTGCCAAAAAAGAATTCTCCTCAAAATCCATACAGCGCACCTTTAATATTGCGCCAAGCCCATAACAAAGTCTTCAAACTACAAAGACTCTTACAAACATTCAACGTTAAAAGAATCCTACATATTTGTAATATCCTCCGTGATAAATCAACCGTAAACACTTTTGCTCAACAACAGTATCAAAAAGTGAGCGACATCAAAACTCCCCATTGGAACACGTATTGGGGTTCCAATTGGATACCATACTACAGATTTCTATTAAACATTAAAAAATCACTTCATAATATTCCATTTATCTCCTCCTTTATCATACCCAAACACATTACTTTAAAAAACTTTGAAGCTACTAAATCCTTTCTTAAACAATTACTTCAAACGTTACGTTATAATTACAACACGACCAAAAATGACATTACTAAGAAAAACATTGAATATTTTGTAGAAGCTCGTAACAACAACCTAACTGAAAATCAATCAAAAATGCTGTATTCTATACTAAACCGACAACCCAGGAAAATTACGCTTTCCAAACTACAATACATAGACGATAACAACAAACCCACCTTCACCACTGATCCTGACAAAATTGAAACGCTAACTTGTCAACATTTCCAATCGTACGCTAGCCCTTCACGTCGTAACTATTACTCCTCGCCTGATGACTTACCATCACCATGGAATGATGCTTACTCGCCTCGGCACGACATTAATGATTCAATATGGCACCCTCTTTTGCAACCATTGTCGATGGATGACTTAAAATTAGTAATTCATGATGCGGCTAAATATAAGGCACCTGGCCCTTCCAAAATTACTTACGAGGATATCAAACACTTAAGTCAACTGGGTCACTCTTACCTTTTACATATATACAACTATTGCTTCAACAACAACTGTATCCCTTCAGCTTGGAAATCCGCTTACATTTTCCCAATACCGAAGCCACAGGATTGGAATAGTGAACTAAACAACACGAGGCCCATCACTTTACTGGAAACACCTAGAAAGCTTTATGTTTCCATCTTATCTAAGCGCCTTAATCATATCTTAGCTAACAACTCAAATATCACTACATACAACAATCGAGCAGGCATCTTAGGTCAATCGTGTCTTGAACCACTATTAGAAATCTAACATAGTATAGAAATTGCTAACAAACTCAACGTCCCTTTTTGGCTAGCTTTGCAGGATTTGAGTAAAGCTTACGACCGTATGAATATCAGTCTATTGCGCTTAGCACTTCTCTCAATCAAATTGCCACACCGCATCACATCTATCCTATGCGACTTGTTCACAAACTGTACCAATCAAGTTATCCTACCAAACAACAACTTAACATCACCTTTTTTAATGAAGCAAGAGATTCATCAAGGGGAAATAATCTCTCCATTGCTATGGATCCTCTATTACAACCCACTCTTCCTTTATATAAATCAACAATCAGACTTATATTTCAATTGCTCATTTAACAGAATCCGTCATGTGCTCCATCCAGAATCAGACACGTCTCAACACTTTCGTTCTATGGTTACGGCTTATCTTGATGACACGTCCTGGATAACAAACGACCTGGATCAACTTAACAAAAAATTGAATATAGCAAATTCTTTTTATAAGATGGCAGATATCCAAGTCAATTTAGACAAATATAAAATTATCACTAACGTTCCAAAAACCAATTCTATCACACTAGTGGTTGATGATCAACCGATTACTCTACCTATTACGAAAAAGACTCAAAGCGAAAGACTACTAGGTGTACAGATTAATGGGTACAACAATCAAGCTCCTGTTATTAAAAAATTGAAAGCAACAGTTAGGGCCATGCTAGCCACCATCATGCGAAAAGATATTACGCACGATCACGTCGCTTATCTCATCAACAAAGTTTTACTCCCACGTCTTGAATATCAGATGCAATTCACTATCCTACCTTATTCTAAAACTCAGGAAATCATGGCTCCTTTAAAAAAACTTTTCAAACACAAATTTAACCTTTCTACCTCCACACCGAATTATGTTATATACAATTCTTTATTCCCTTATATCAATGATCTCTTTGCTAACCAAATTAAATCTCAAAGTAGTATTCTCACAGCTTTATTTAATACACCAATTTTATCACCTATAGCTCTTCACAAAATTGTGTACACTTTAAAAGAACTTTGGTTACCATCATTTCCTTTATCCGTCATACCTTTTTACAACACACTAGTGCGACCCACTTATCTAACCAGGGCTATCCGGTTAATGAATTCATATAACATTAATGTTCTTCCGAACTTTGATTTAGTCACACTACAAGGTAGATACCCGATTAGGCAATACATCCGTGACCTGGACGCCAAGGCTTTAAAATCCATGAGTAAAAAACGCATCCTATACATGGATCAATTGGTTTCTTTATCAGGCTACCACCTCTTGACATGGGACGAAGTGAAAATTGTCAACAAAAACAACTATAAAGGCCCTAAACCTAAATGGTTTTCGCACATAGAAGATAATTATACGCTCAGTCATCATCGAAGGCTTTTAACCCCTCTACAAGACATTATCGTTCACAATTATAACATAACTCGACCTAAAGTCTCTCGGTCGTCACGTGACAACAATATATACCATCCTAGATCGCAATTTATTGCTTTTTGGAACAATAACTGTACAAAGGCAAATGCCGATCTGGTCTTAGGGAAAACCATCGAACAGGATAATACCTACGACACTTCGATCACTTTCTATCAACATTATATTCCCACACAATTAAACACTCCACATACCTCCAATGCTTCTCGTACACCTAACAGTAGTCACCATGCTATTTACCCGTGCCCGGGATGTCATATAAGAGAACCCAATTATAGGCTAGGTTACAAATACACCTGCTTAGGAAGCATTAAAACTTCTTCGTGCAATATTATTAAAACTACCCCTTATAATAACAGTTGGATTAAAAATTTTGATGCTAGACATTTACCCAAATCTGCGTTTTTATTAAATAAACCCTTACACTTAATTCGCCTTACCTCATACAATGATTATTTAAATATCTTCTCGTCTGCTCCCACTTTGCGTAATAATAATACCAATACGACTACATCTTCCAGTGACACTCCAATTTCTTTTTCTCCTTCTTCTTCATTTCAATTTGATTTTTCTTTTATTTCAAAATGTTTATTAATTTCACCTTTTTATATTAATCAATTTAAAAATAGTTTAATTACTTTTGATTCTTACCGATCTTTCAATTTTTTCACGGATGGCTCATTAAGCCACATAGGTACTCCTGAATGTCGATATGGTTTTGGTTGGATACAAGTGGCACCTAATACACCTAGACTACAATTTCAAGGATGCTCCTGTTTTTCACCTTCCTCAACTCGAGCAGAAATATTTTCTATCCTAACGGTTTTACTCAGTATCCCTTCGCATAGTTCGTGCGTAATTAACACTGACTCTCAGAACTGCATTACCACCTTTTATAATTTTATCAATGAACACCGTACGCTCTCCATCAGGCAACAACTAAAAATTAACAACTATGACTTATGGTACACTATCAGAGAACTTGTCTTCCAAAAACATCTTTTAGTTACCTTCGTGAAGGTTAAAGCACATGATGGCATCGTTGAGAATGACATAGCTGACAATTTAGCTAAAGCTGGCGCTTTGGGAAATGATCCCATTTTAATTAATCCCCGTTTTCTTTCTACTCAGCTAGCAACAATCGTTTGGAATGGAATAGCTCCTATTGTCTCCAATGTGAGAAAATTTTGCAACACACCTACAGCGGCCGCTGAATTTACTAGACTCATGAATAGCTCTGCTTACGCTCCCATCACCAATAGCATTACCGCCAATTTGATTGACTGGGATCTTACATCTAAATGGATCAAACATAACCCTCTGGATTCTCTGACTAGCCGTAAACTTGCGGCTATCCAAGCATATAAAGTTAAATCTGCTACCTTCCAATTACCCACCCTTGACAAATGACAATTATTTTATCCAGCTTTGTATCCGAAGCTGACTTTATTATGCCCTACCTGTGGTCAAGAACCAGACTCCAACGATCACATTGGACATTGCGTACACTCAGTGAACGCTCTTTTTCACATACTTCAAAAACATTTCACCACTTTAATTAACGCTCTAAAATCCCTTCCCAGTGACTCTTTGATAGACAACAACTTTGTTCATCATATCACTTCACATAATTTTTTTCCTTCGCCGGAAAGTACTCCCGCTACCTTTATCACTGACGTTCATAGATTACTCATACACAATTTTTTTCCCAAGCATTTATCAGCTTTGATTTCACAAGTCATTCCAAAACACACTCACATTAGAAACAAAATTATGCTCGATCTCTTTGCGGCTATACAGCAAGACATCCATGATGACATTTGGAATACTCATGCACGCAACCTTCATGACTTTGAAAAATCCGTCCTCAATATCAATAAAAAAGACAAGAAATCTTACCGTTCAACTTTTCGCTCACCCAAGAAAAAACGAACAGCTTTTACCCATAAGCACCCTCATGGTGTGGCTTTTCCTCTTAATCGCAACTCCTACGACGTTCCTAATCTCGCCAGTTCTTCACGACAAACTCACGTGAGCTCACGAATCTCATTCTTTGATCCTTTCAATGAAATTGAAAACCTTAATCCTTTAGCCAGATTCAACCAAGATGCCTTTATCAGATATACCAGTTGTAACTTTTTGCACTCGGGTTCATGGCAATGGCACCGTGCTCGTAGCGATGTTTTTAATATAGATTTTTCTCTTTTTCCTTTTTATAAATATTTTTATAATCATAGTTTTTTTGGTTCTTTATCCGGGTTTAAATTTTATTTTTACAATTAACGCATCACCTTTTCATACTTTTTTTCTTTTTTGGGTTTTTTAGGTAGTTTCTTCTATACCTGAGATTTAGGTTATCTCTTTTATATTGATAACAACTAAATCGGATCCCGACATAGATATAGTTTCTATATTTAGTTGTATTCATGTATTCTGGCGTTACAGCTTGTTTTGACAAGTTCTTACGTCTCCACATGTACGAGGTGATCCTCCAGTAAAAATAAAAATAAAATAAAAGGAAAATACTATAAATTTAAACATTAAAATTCATGTATTTTAGTTATTCTCAATTGAAACAAAGATATTTTTTCAGGATATGTTGTAAAATATTTACAATTAACCGATCAGTTTTTTCATCAATTTTTTTATATATAAAACCGACAGTTAACCGGTCGGTTTTGGACTAAAACCGAACCAAAACCGAACTGGTAAAAACCGGTTATGACTGGTTATAACCGAACTTTTGGCATCCCTACTTGGCTCATATCTTCTGACTTTGCTTCACATAATAATAACAAAATATCACTACCACAATTTACCAAATAATCTATGGGACCATACCCATGACTCCCATTCAACTGGTGTTCCACATCAAACATTACTCTTGAATTTATATGTTCTCTTATATAACAAACTGCATGTGACATACATAAATGCATTGATATATGAACGATTCTTCATTTCACTGACAAATTCATTATCAAATGAAACCAGTTGCTTATTAAGTTGCGTAACAAAGTCCTTTAACTCCTCTTCAGTAAATGGTGGATCTAGTGGGACAAATTCCTTCATATCTAATTCCTGTAAATCAGCAAATGATCCATAAGTCGGTTGTCTTAATATATCCTCAAACACATCTTTTAACTTCCAATCTCTATATCTTTTTCGGCCTTTAATCATCACTTTTAATTTAAATGTAATGTCATCGTCTCGTGCTGTTTGAGAACTTACTACGATATTAAAATTGTACGCGTCATGAATCTCCATTTGATCATTTATGAAATAAATTTCTTCTTCCCGTAAATTGTTGAACTTTTCTTTAGCAAAACTATATAAATCACTGGTATGTAGTATTTTTCGCTCTCTTTTCCTATTTCCCCACATTAATTTCACCTTAACTGCATTTGGAGGTATTTAATAAGTACTTTATATGAAGTGAAAAAAGAAGCTAAGAAAATAAACCTTACTGTTTTTGTTTGAAATTGGATAGCGGACAACAAAAGGTGTTTTCACCGAATTATTGGTGACCAGGGTTTGTAGCGCTAAATCCGACAGATGAGGCGTGTTGCTGTTATCTAAAAATACGATATTTTCTGATTGAACTTTTTTTAAAGTTTGAACCCTTGCTGAAGAATCTCTATGAAGTCATCCAAGTCTTTAATTATAGATAAATTGGCTTTCAACTTTCTGGCTCTCATTGTACCTTCAAGAAGGACCCATATTGGAGTGGAATGAATTGAGGTGGAAAACTCCCTTTTATCTTCATCAATGTCATTAATCGACATGATAAGATACGTAAATAAGTGTATTAGAGATTGAATATGTAAATATTTCTTATCAAAATTATAAAACAATTAATATTGCTATGAATTTGCTATGAATAAGCAGTATGATTAAAAATAAAATGTTTATTGGAACTCTCTGGGTCTATATATATATATATATATATAAGTAGATCTGCAAGATCATATTTTACAATGACTCATTATACATAGATGTTATAGATGTTTGAAGATAATAGTAATAATAATAATAATAAAATTTAGCGATACTGCAACATAGATTATCTTTCTTTGCATCATAAATATCATAATTACTAATAATGCGAAACTATGTTTCACATCGTGATATGATCCACAGTAATTCTGTATTTAATTTACATTACCACATCATAAGCAAGACAGTACTGTATATATATTAAATAGTAAGTTTGAAACTAAGTTTCTCAACATTTATTTTTTTCTTATTATGTAAATAGCCGCTCCAAACCGTCCAGAATTTAAGAGAAGATTTTAATCGGTAGGATTTATTGTTTCTCTTTTAAATGTGTTTTACTTATTAAATCTTCCAACCCACCCTATAAAAAATAAATGTCCGGAAAATGTTATCAAAAATGTCTGGAAAATGTCCGGAATAAATCTGGTGTGTCCGGAAAATGTCCACTTTTTTGGTACATGTCTGACACACTTCTGATACTTAAAATTTTGACATGTCCTAACTTTGTCCTGAATTCGTCCAGTATTTGTTTGGTATAAAATTTTGGACAAATTCTGGACAGTTCAACCTGGACAAATTCTGGACATAGTAAAAAAACCAGATAGACAAATTCCGGACATGAAAAAGTTCAGGACAAATTCTGGATACTATTTCCAAAAAAGGATAAATTAATTTTGTAAAAAAATGCAAAAAGCACAAAACTGACATTCAAAACCTTTTCTGTCGTACTAATTAAAATTGCAGAGCAGGCAAAAATACTATATATCTATGATATAAAAATTTTTGGTTAAGGAATAATGATGATCATCTATCCATTGATCATCTTTTGTGGCAAAATTTTACGAAAATACATTTCCGGACAATTTCAGGACAAATTCCTAATATCCCGAAAATGCAGTGTTTTCGGAACAGTTTCCGGACACACAGTGTCCAGAATTTCCGGACAATATTTTAGAATTTTTTTCCGGACATTTTCTGGACATTATCCGGACACTTATTTTTTATAGGGCCATTCGATCTATCTAACTTATTTCAGTATCAAAATTGTATTCTTTTGAACATACAGTATGTCTTTTCTCTTATCTGAATTTGTGTCATCATATTTTTTTTTTTTTTTTATAATAACTGGCAATATCATTAATATACTTAATAAGGTGTTGAAATTAGGTTTTTTTTTTAATTTTTAACGTCTTGTTTATATTAGTAAATTTTTTTTAAAAAAAAATATTATCATCCGATTTAATGTATATTTTCTATCATTTTCATTCTAATTGCATGGCTTTATTAAATAAGAATTATGAAATATGTCTATTTTTTACAATTTTTTATTTATGAATTGTAGCATTGTATATAAATTCATTTTCCTTATTCTTATATCAAAATGAAATATGGGTTATATGACAAAAACGTATTATTTTTACATGACATAAAAACAATCCCGTTTTATAACATATTTTGAAATTAGCATAGCCGATCCTTACGGTGCCTCCGGTATAATATGTCTGATAAAATTCGAAATTTGTTGCCAACATGAAATCGGTACATTAAGACAAAAACACTCATGTAATGTAGGGTCAACCAACTGTGTGATATTTATGTAACATATACACTATTGCAGATAAACGTATAAGGTGTGAAATATACATAGATAAATAAATTAATCTGGCCAAAATTATACTAACGCGAGTCATGATGTTATTTATCATCTATGTATGGTGTCACATAGGGTGTCGTACACTACACTACACCTCATCACACATGAAACCTCATGCAGCAATATATTCTTGAAAGAAATATTTCTGCGCATTTCTTTGCATTATCCTCCAGGTAAAAAAAGTTAAATTAGTAATACAGTGTGTTAAGAAAATAGTTGCGCGATGTAATATAAAATTGATTAAATAAAAAAATAGTGGGATAGTGCATTTATTTATAAAATAAATAATGTAATACACGTTATTTACCTTCTATTTAATATATTTTAAAAAAAATTTCATTGTACATTTGTTAATTTCCTCTTAATAGCTAAAAAAAGTATAATTAACATTAATTAAATGCCTAAATTTAATTAATTAACACTATTGGTTAAATGATACTGGTTAAACTAAAAAATACATAAAAATAATAAATATTAGCATACAATAGATCCTTATAAATGATATAAGAAAAAAAAATTCTTTAAAATATTATGAATCTAAGAAAATTAATGATCCGGCAAATTTCAATTTGAATATGTTGGGATTGGCAAATTATCATATGCGTACATTATATGCTTAAATTCTCGTTGACTAAAGTCCAAATTAAAACCAAATTTTTTTCTTTTATAGAATTGATGTTTCCTAACAAAAATAAATTAATTTCATGTGATTTAAATCATTAGTTACAAAGAAAACTAAATTAAATTGTTACAAAAAATAATTTCAATTTTATATCATCATTTACATTTATTTTTTCAATAATCAAAAATTCAAATTGCATCAAAATTATTTTAAATATGTTGTAAAGAAATGTTTTTTTTATAATGCACACAATTTTTGCTCAATTATGACTACTAATGTTAAGAAATTTAATGTGTATAATGATTTATAGATTCAAAAATAGAGATAATAATTTTTAAACATTTTAAAAAATATGTTCATACTAGTTTTAAGAAAACAATATCTATAAAACCAAATATTAAAATTTTAATATTTAATAAAGTATGTTATGAACTTTTTATAAATAAAATTTCAGCTGCCTAACGTTTTTAGTTGTGAAGATATTGAGGTTTTTATTTGCGCAATTATTTTCTTAACACACTGTATATCAAATATAAATAAACCGGACTATTTCCTTGCAAAAGTTAAATTAATCCTCAAGAGCAATACCATAAAAAATTTAGATACAAATAATAATATTTAATAATATTATTTATATTAACCATTCAATTTTATTGTACAACGTAATCCAACTAACACAGCACTGAATGAAATGTCCCTGTTTGGTTGAATAACAACAGCAATTGATTGCCGTAAGTTATAAAAGCGGGATTATTTAATTTTATAAAGGATTAACAAAATTGTGCACAGAGAAATTTCAATGACTTAAAAACAGTAATAATAATAATTGGTAAATCAATATAAGCGCTATGCCACGTACTTTTTTAGGTTTTGAAGTAATTATTATAAATAAGTAATTTTTTCTTATTTTCAATTCATTATAACACTAACCTTAAAAATATTAAGAGACAATAAATAAGTGGTTATTGATAAGACAAAAAAAGTAATTTAAAGAATTTACATACAAATGAATATACAAATTGTTATATCATTATTTAAAATAAAAATTTAAAATCTAGAAACAAATATATATTTAGGAATGATACAAGTCTTTTTTTTTTTAAAAAAAAAAAATCTACAATATTAAAGTTTAATGTACAGTATTTTAAGTTTCGTAATATATGTCTTATTATGTGACCTTTTTTTAACCAATAATAGCAAGCTCAGTTTGCCAAATTAGTATTAGAACATGATCAACATTGCATTAAATAATTACACGTGATCTCCGCAGCGCATGACAGTCATGACTCATGACACGATTGGCACGTACGTGTGTTGTATAACACTTATTATTATACCTATTTATGGATTAGCTGAAGACGCACCAACAAGAGTCATAACCCTTTGTAATAACATAAGATTTCCAATAAAGAAACCACTGTTCAACGTGGTACGTACTTTATATTTATATTGCATAAATGATCTACTATATTTAATTATGTACTCGCCATATAAATCGGGAATTCATTTTTTTTCCCCGCCAAAACCTATATGTTATGTAGATAAATAATCTCTTTCAACTTTTAATAAACATATACGAATACTCAAATTCACTTTCACAAGAAATTTCTTTACATGTAATAAATCTATTCTCATAACACAGAAGTTATGATTTCATTGTTTTGCATCTCGTATTTCCTCTGTTAGTAAATATAAATCGACTTTATATACCATATTTTATATAAATAATGACAAACATTGTAATTACCATGGTAAGTAAATTAAAAGAGTAATTTTCGGCTAACCTTATTCAGTAAAAAATAAATTACATCTTACACATGATCGTAAACCTTTCAGATGTATGTAGAGCATGTCGGGCCAGAAACCTAAAATAATTTTCCTCTAAGGGAAATTTTTTCCATTTCATTCAAGATTCGAAAAATCTATATAATATCCTTCTATTCTATAACTAAGTTTTCTTATCGTATAGGAAAAAAAACCTTTTTAAAAAAAAAAGAATCTTTAAATATATATAATACTATCATTTTCATTATTTTCGTAAAAAAAGAGATTCTTACTTTATCTATACACAATAAATCTGTCCTTATAACATTAAGAAATTAAATTCTATTAAATTAAACTATGGTGTTTCCCTCAATTCCATCATCAGCTTTATCATCTATTGGTACTATAATAAAAAAAGTCCTGATTAACAGGATAACAATTAAGATTGATAATACCAAATCAAATCATAAATTACACCACGGAAAACGTTTTCTTGGAAATTCATTGATTAAACCATTACCTGTAACTATCGGCCATGGTGGTGCTGAATCTATGTAAGTATTTATACGTTTGTCATTTGTTATATTAAAGTTATTTAAATTATTTATCTTGAGAATTCCATTTGACATATTTAGAGAGTTCAAGTCGGTATTTAAGAAAGCTATCGGGATGATCACCTATGAAATTGACAATAAACATGAGGGTGACCTACCATTACTCCTTGTTGTGGGTTGGAAGGTAATTTCTTATTTTAACTTTGCAGTATCCTCCGAAGTTAGCTAAATTATCATGCTTGTTTCTTTATTAGATATCCATCATTGAAAAAAATAAATGGTTTGTTTTTATTGGCTACGAAACAGATCCAAATTTTCCAGATGAAAGATTCGTAAATAAATATTTGAAAGAAAATGGAAATACAGGGTCAAATACTTTGGATTTTAAAGAACATTCAATGATCATTGACTGTTCAATATCTGATGGGTAATTATTATTATGATATATTATTCCAATTTATTTGACATTAATATTAATGCATAATCCATACATCAATAGGAATAATGCACAACTCAACATTTATATCCACTCATGGGGGTTATTAGATAGAATTTTCTCTTAAAGGACTTTTTTATTTTAAAAAATATAGATTTCAGCATAACATTTTCTCATTTATTGTATTATATTAATTCAACTTTAATTTTTTATTTCATAAATATAATTGTATTTCTTATTATTAGAATTTCCACTTATTTTCACCAAAGATTCCAATTATTAGCATTTTATTTCATTCAATCATTTCATAAAATTGTTTATAAATTTCACAAATAGAATTAGCGATCCTCTAAAAACATAATCACACATATGTTTATTTAATTATTTCGTTAATTTGTAAATTACATTATTATCATTTTTATTCATTTGTCAAAATTTCAGTAATACCTGAAGATTAGTTAAATTATGTTCTTGTTTATCTGATAGTTGAATAGTTTCATGATTTCTATTGTCATATTTGTTTTTGTAATCATTACTTTTAATCTTTTTCTCAACCTGGTTTATAGCAAAGCACTTTGCGAAATCTTCCTCACACAATAATACATTTGATACAAATTTAATGAAACAAAGAACACATTTTTAAATATGCAGTACGGTGTACCGTTTGATAAAACGTGATGAAATAATTCAAATTTTGTCACTTCGGAATCCATCATACTAACAACTTAAAATGGTAATTTTTTTTTAGTATTCCATTAAACAACCTCCATGCATGCATACCGTTACAAATTGCACCGCCACATTCATTATTAATTATATAATCGATTTTTCATTTTTATTATTAAAATAGATTTTCCCTCAATATATTTATAACCCTAAAGTTACTATAAAATAAATTCAACATTTATTATGATATAAATTTTTAAGTCGTTTAAAAACTGAAGTAAGCGAATTGATAAAAAGAAAGTAACTCTGCTTAAACGGACTTTGTAACTCAATAAAAAGGAACCATATCGTAATAAAACACGCAAGTTTAGAAAATTTCGGCTTAAAAAACGTCCTTTGTGATTGAAAAAAATTTGGATCCTTGAAATTTCAAAAATGGAGGGAGGATGATAAACTAAAATTTTATTTGATACAGTAGTCTAAAAAAATAATTACAGTCAGAACTCGATATAATGATTCGTGATAATACGTTTTTGTCTCATAACGACTTTTTTCTTCATTAATATTACTACTGCATATCGATTTTTATTACAAATTTCGCGATATAACAATATCAAAATTAAGCTCTTAACCAGTTATATTGTGACAAACCGATACCGATTTTTTTTTCTACAAACCGATCAACGTTACAATAAAAACTTTTTTTTTATTATACATGTCAATTTTTCATCGTTCACCAAAGAAAGTAAAATATCAGATTTAAGTTAAATATCCCATAATTACAAGACAAATTTTTTTTTTACTTCTATTAATTCTTCTATTATATCGTTACGTTTTGACAATCCGTCTATTTCAAATATTGAAGTCAATATAATGTTAAACCTAATACGATATTTTAAAAACAAATCTGAATGTTTGTCTGTCTCAAGTCCAGAACTAAAATATTAAAATTCAAACAACATATGTATAAAGAAATAGATATGCAGTTTGAATTGAATATCACAACTTTTAGCCGCAAACCAAACATTTATTTTAAAAAAAAGCCAAGTTGCTGAATTTACGGCTTCTGCGGATTAGCTGACAAATTTTAAGAAAGAAATAATGTCCAATCATATATTAAATCAGGAGAAGTGCTGGTGGTCCTTCATTAGAAAAAATTGACGAGCATAGACGAAAAATTGCAGAAAAATTATCCGAATATGTATTGAAAGATATGTATAGCTGTGATGAAACGGTATTTTTAAATTTAGCACTATTTATGATTGATTATTTGAAGAAAATTAATAATGCTCCAATACACGACATGGTAAATAACATGATCCTTTTAATAATATTGAAATTTATTATTTACCGCAAAATACAACAACCCATGGATCAAGGAATCATTAATTCTTTCAGAGTAAGTACTGTATTAACCGTTTATTATAAAAAATTTTATAGTATATCGTAATCAACTGTGAAAAAGTCAGCATTGATAATATCATCCTTGAATAACATTATCGGTTAATTGATGTAATTTATAACGTGAGATTATTTAATTTTAAAAGATTTAATACATTAATACTTTGCAACGAATTATATTTTTAGAGATTCAAGCTAAATTTAAAATATTGTGATATAGTCACCATTAAAATATAGAATGCATAAAAAACACACTTATCGCATGTCATTTAGAAATTGTGCACATAGAAATTTCAATTATCAGTTTAAAAATAATAGTAACAACTATAGTGATAATGCAATAATACAAATCTTATCAGTATACAGCAAAAAATACAAAGAATTCAATCAAGTTAAAATGAAGTGGATTGGTGCTTCGGGAAAACCCAAAATTAAGATTTGGCGAAATTTAGAAACTATTTAGTTTCGCTACCAGTGCAAAATTTCGAAACTAGCGGGACTTCCGAAACCTGGCAAAATTCCAAACTTGGCGAAAATTGTTCTAACCTCCAAGCTTCCGCAACACATTTTATTAGTTTATTTTTTATGAACAGGAAGACCTTAACGTACGCAGCGTGCGTACATTATTATCGTACACACTGGCCAGAGTTAACGTTAATGCTATCACGTGCAAGTTCATGACTACTACTCCTAAACTCTGACCAATGCGTACATTAAGGACCCTCAGTTTAATAAACAAAATAACAAATTTTATTCAAAAGTTGCCAACTTTATGATTTATAATTCCACATACTATTGAATATTAATTATTTTATCAGCTTTGGCAGCTTTTTTTTTATTTTCACTTTTGTAGTAAGATGATTCAAAGAAAATGGTCTTGTATCAGCTGGTACTTTAGAACAATCATTAGCAAAATGTAAGTCCTTTTCCAAAAGAAATCACAGTATACATAGTAGCATAGTAGGTTGTTTCATAGTGACCTATTGATACTTGTATAGCATACATGATCTTTCCATACTAAAGACTTAGGACAACCATCAGTATTTTCCTTTCTTTTTTTGTTGTGATTATAGGAGTTGCGTTTGGAATAATCAAAGAAATGATAATTAATAACTGATTGTTTTTCAAAGTTAGGAGTTCAAAACGAAAAAAGACGAAAAAGTTTTTTATAATTAAACGCATCACACAAATCCCGAAATATCTTCATGAGATCACTGTAAAAGGATACACGTGACATTTTTAGTTTCGCCAAGTTTCGGAATTTTTGCCAGGTTTCTGCAGTTTCGGAATAGGCAAAAACGAATCCAAAATAGCACCAATCGCCCGAAACATAAACGCCAAAAAACAATGCTGCATGCTTGAAAATTTGCTTTTGAATTTTGAATTTTCTTTCATTATATAATCATAGTAAGTTAGTAACACTAACCTTAAAAAAATATGATTGGGAGAAATAAATAGATGGTTATTGATAATGTAAAAAAAAACCCCCCAAGAAATTTAAATATACAAATCGTTATAAAAATATAACACTACATACTTTTAAATATTATTTAAATTTTATATTAAACCATTATAAATAACGATAAGAATAAACATTGTTCAAATTAAATTTATCATAAAATTTGTTAAATTGACCAAAACTTGTTTAGAAACAAGTATTGAAATATTATAATTGCGAATGAAACAAATCTTTTAACAATTAGATCAAGTTTAATGTGGCTTTTTATCTTTTTTTTCGAAATATGCATAATGATCAGTACTACATATTTTGATGCTTATTTATATTACCAAATTAGGTTCGTGATTTCAGAAATGACTAAATAATTACACAATGTTGTATAACACAATGCGCATCATTTTATTTTAGTATATCTCAAAGCTGGAGAAGTTGTACTGCGAAACCTATTTCGCCACACCAATATTCATGAATAACCTAGTTCGTAATAAATACTCACCCTCGTAAAAAAAAATTCCTTACTTCCCATACACACAATAATTCTATTCTTATAACACTAAGAATCAATTAACTATGGCAATTTCAACGATCTCAATTTCAGATATAGCTTCTATTAATAATTTTCTCGAAACAACCTTTACTAACAAGATAAAAATTAATGTTAACAATACCCAATCAACGAATACATTACACCATGGTAAACGGATTCTTGGAAATACATTAATTACACCACTACCCGTAACAATTAATCGCGGAGAGGAAGGAACTGTGTAAGTATTATGCTTGTTATTTTTCATATTATACGTAATTTCTTAACTAAACATACTATCTGATATTCAATAGAGAGTCTAAGTCGATAATTTTAAAAGCTTGTGGAATGGTTATTTATGAAATTGATAACAAGCGTAAGGGTAACTTACCATTACTTCTTATTATAGGTTGGGAGGTAAGTTATTTAACAAGGCTAATTTGAAGTTCTTTACCAAATATATTCGAAATAGCCTAAAAATTAAGAAAAGCTATATTACCATGCTTATTTCTTTATTACTAGGTATCCATAATCGAAAAAAACAAATGGTTTGTCTTCGTTGGTTGTGAAGCAGATCCAAATTTTCCCGATGAGAGATCTATAAATAAACATTTGAAAGAATACGGAAATACGGGAACGAATACTTTGGATTTTAAGGAACATTCAATTTCAATGAACATTGACGGATCGATATCTGATGGGTAATTATTATTATAATACAAAAATTTCATTAGTATATTAGGTTTATTCGTCACTAACAACACAAATACATCAATAGTAATAATGCACAACTCAACATCTGTATCCGCTCTTGGGAGTCAAAAGACTTTTTTATTTTCAAGATGATATTAATTTTATTGATTTTCAGTATATCGATTTTTCATTCTAGACAAATTTCGTTAATCCAACTTTGCTTTTTTCCATAATTATCGCCGTTCCAAATGGTGCGATTAGAGTTCTGAAAGGGTCGAGTTGGGTCGGGTTTGAGAATGTATCCGAACTCGACCGAGTATAAAAACCAACCCGTACAAATACCCGGGTTAATATTTATATAACCCGACGCCTGATCCGACCCGAGCTTTTTTTTGGATTTTTATCTGGATAATAACGCGCTAAAATTCATTGTATTTGAATCACCAATTTTACGAAGCCATGTTTTTTCCTAAAATATTAATAATTTTAGAATATTAGCATAGACTTTACTTATTTTTTTTTTCTATAAAAATACTTGTAATTAATTAAGCAGATATTTTTTTTTTAGAAAAAAAAAAATAATCACGGACAGTTCAAGTTCAAGCACTTAACTTATCTATGTGTTTTTGCATTTTTGTGTTCTGATGGAGGTTCATTTTCTTCAAAAAGTTCCTAGTAAAATGCTCACTTTTAAAGAAGTTCGCTTTCCAAGGGTTAATTTCTCAGCCTCGCTCATTTTATACACAAGATACTCAATTAAAATTCAGAAATTATAAATCGCATTTCGAATATAAATATCTGATTAAACCCGTTAAACACGATTTGACCCGACCCTTTCGGAACACCAGGTGCGATCTTCAACCATGTAACATCATATAAAAAATTCGCAAATTTTTTCTTTTTTTTCAAACTTTTTCAAAGTTCATAGCAACCGTTGTGAATTCCTTTCACAGTTATAAAATACAAGTGTTCTAGCTACTCAAGTACGAGTTTTGGAGTTTTGTTTAGCGTAGTTCTTTTCATTGAATTCTTAAAAGTAAAACTATCACCAACGCGAAATTTCGCGAATTTTTTTGTAAAGTTATAGTTAACACTGAGAATTTCTTTTATAGCAGATATTTGAGAGTATTCTGATTTTTTTGTTTTAATAATGAGCTGGAGTTAAGTTTTAATTTCAAATTTTAATCAAATACTTAATAAATTGTTTTTACAAATACAAAGATTTGTAAATAGTTACTGTAGATTATTAATAAATATTAGGAAATTAATACATTATACCCTATTTTATTAATGTATTTGCTTCGTTCTTCAATCATTCCCATTTTTTAAAACATTTAATTTTTTTTGAATTTGTATTTTGATTCTTAAGGAATATAACTACTGTAGTATTTAATATTTAATATTATATCAAAGTTTAGTTAAAAAATTAATTTTAAATGTTATTTTATGTAATTTATTAGATAGATTCAAATTAATAAATGTAAGAAATGAATTTTTTTAAATTTAGAAAGAATATCGTTCTTGATCGCGTGATTAAATTTATAAATTGATTGGCTAAGATCTCTTGTAAGATCGTACCAAAAGAAATTACTGTGTAGCATGTAGAGGTTTAGATTAACCCGTATAGATTATTTTTGAATTGTGCGACACGTGATTCGTCTAATTTTCTTTTTTGATTAACGACATCGCAGACACACTAGCGAAGGAAGGATGCAATATGCACTTAATCCTAATTTATTAAATCCTCGAGATGATGTTTAATTTTTAATAATTTACATCTAATAGATCGAGACGCCAGAAAGTTCTCGCAGGAAATTTACAAAGCCAAGACGTTCTGTCAATCCACACATAACACTAAATGTTCTATCTTCAGTCTACGAAATTTTCTATTGATTGGTCTTTAACACAAGCTTGGTTATCTTACAATCCTTCTTCTAATGTCTGTAGCGAACAACACTCAGTTATGAGTGGTTTTAAGATTAAATCTTTTGCTCACGTCCTATATTTTGAAAACTTATTACCTGGATGACTTACAAGATTCTGCTTTGATCTGTCCTTCATAAAAACACAGTTGAAGTCAACTCTCATATTTCCTTATACTCATGACAAAGTTCAAACGTTAATGAAGCGTTAAATAATCATAAAAAGCTATTAGAAGAATTGATTGATGTTTTACCAGCAGAATCAGCCCGCCCTGATGATTTCAATCGAAGAGACCATATTATATCAACCAGTCATCTATTTTTAAACCGTTTACAAGTCTTGATCATCCTTTATGTCTTATTGTTCATCAAGCGGTACCCAGGAACTAGATAACTTGGTTCGGCTTTTTGTTTTGAAATGACAATTTAGACGCAAGATTATACTAAAATTTGTCATTATTTGATCACATGATTTTTCCGTGCTGGCATTTACGCAACTAAGTTGTTCCACGATTTTTTGGAGAAAAATCGGATTATCCTTCCTTATCCTTCCTTCTGAACACAAGGAAAACATTCTGTTGAAAATAATACCTCGACGCGTCATCATTAGCAATTAAGTTCTAATGATGGTTTATCCCATGATGGTGGAAATGTCAATTCTGCTATGTTACGAAAATCAAAACGCTGTCATACCTCTACATCTAATTCAAATTCTCATTTGGTTTGCTAAGATTTTAACTTATTAGCTTTTTATTTCAATCATCCGGCCATTTAATAAAATGTTTACGATTTTCACCAATAGAATTAACGTTCCTGTAAAAACACCCCTTTTTAAAGTCACACTATTTAATTATAAGAGTTTCAAATTTACATCTCTTTCGTATTCATTTTGTCAAAATTTTCAATATTTTAAATAATTTGACCATTTTATGAACTATTGACATCTGAAGAATTAATAGCATTAATTTAGGTTTATCTGATAATTTCAGTTTCATGATTTTATATTATCATAATTGTTTTTTGTAATCATCACTTTTAGTCTTTCTACCTCCTGGTTTATAGTGAAAAAAGTGTAAAAAATTAGTATTAAAAAAATATATTTCGAGAATTTCCTTATACAAATACATTTATTAAACAGAGAATATTTTTTTTTTTATAAATATATGTACGGTGTACCGTTTTGATAAAAAGTGTAAAAATTCATGTATTTTTTTTTAATTTTTTTCAAAATCTTGTTCCTTCGATATCCATCATACTAACAACTTGATCGAGAATAATTTATAAGGGTATATTAAACAGCAGCAAATAGTTAATGTTAACATTCACTCATGTTTATACTTATGTTTACTTTTATTACGTTTGTGCAACAATAATAGGTAAATTACTAGTAAACTTATGACTTTGATAAATTACCAAATTAGTACTTTATTGATGTATTTTTTTATCCAGGAGAATCTTTACTATTACATGATTCTATAATATGATCTACACACATCTTTTGAATTCTCATGCTTATTTTGAAATAAATATAAATGTTCTCGTGATTTTAATGGCAATAAATCATTTAAAAATAAAGAAAGGGTAGTATCAACGAGAAAATTGTCGTTGCTTTTCTTTTTATTGATTCGCTTTAGTTTTTAGATGACTTCAAATTATATCATAATAATGAACAGGATTGATAGTGAGAGCAAATCTAAAATATAGTAATAAGTGTGGCGATGCAATTTTTACCCCTTATATAGGTATGTATGCACGGAGGTAATCCGAATTATTTAATTACCTTTTTTATTAAATGATATTGTTCTTTAATATTGTCTTTGTTCTAGTAATATACTACAGTATTTATTTAGATCAAATAACTTGCAAATTTGTCAGTTATACATTTCATATATAATATATTTATTAATTTTTTATTTTAATACCCAATCTACCAAATTTTTGATTATAATTTTACCAGAAAATTACTCGGACTTGTAACAACAAATGGATTAGTTATTTACAAGTCAATCAATGTTTAATCGAAAGAATCGTTAAATCTTTTGGATTAAGCATTCCTTGTAAATTTTATTACTGCTGCTGATAATTCAATAATAGAATGTAATGCTATAATTTTAATCAATTTGTTTCAATGTCTTGAAAAGTTGATGTTAATATTGCAATTTAGTAAAGTTTATTACTGTAACTTTAATTGAAATGACAATATTTTATAATAGCAGTTTCGAATAATTAATGAAAATCTCGGTTCTTGTTTTATTATTCATTGAAGTATAATAAGCGATGATGAAATGAGTAATTGTCACAAAAAAAAAAAAAATATAATTAAATTCATGTGATGTGTTATGATTGGTTTAAATTTTTACCTGTTGCCTTTAACAGTTAACAAGTGTATAACATGTAAAGTGCTGTGATTGGCTATAAATAGTATATTGAGCTGGCGGGTTATATAGCAATATTGAAATGACTTTTTTTCTCAACAGTTGGCATTATAGACAATCAGTCAATGAACAGGCATATTGTTGCCATCGCGCACAATATATTGACAATAAAATGTTTGAAGAAAACATTTTCACACATGATTTTATTTTATTTTATTTTTTTTATTTTTGAAGAAGGATCACCTCGTACATGTGAAGACAAATTTACTTGTCAAAACAAGCTGTTATGTCAGAATACATGATACAACTATATATAGAAACTATATCTATGTCGGGATCCGATTTAGTTATTATCAATATAAAAGAGATAACCTAAATCACTATATAAAAAAAAACAAAAATAAGAAATAAAATGAAAAATAACACATTGGGGAAGTAAAAAGGGGAAAAAAAAGGGGGATAGACCAGGCCATAACCGTTTCTTAGGCCGTAACAAAATGTGGAAACACCCGATTCTATGCTAATATCCTATGAAATAAAAGAAGATAAAATGAATTACTAGGTTAGCGATTTGCCGTCTAGCTTCTGTATAAGAGTTTTGAGAAGTGTGCATAAGTCGTCCGAAACTGTGGTCTTTTTACGAGATTTGTTCTTTTTCAATTTGGACTTCTTATGGTCAGGGCAAACCTGGCCCTGTTTGGCACTAGTCGAAAAAGGACAATTTGGCCTAAATTTGACCAGGTCGAATATAAGTCAAATGACGATCTAACCTATGTCAAATTGAGGCCGATTTTTTTGGCGCATTTAGGGTGCCAATCATCTCAAATTTGGAAAGAAAATTTGACCATCATTTTACCTATATTAGGACATTATTACATATTTATTCGACCCTAAAAAAACTATATTCAACTACTGTATGTAATCCGAATATAATTGATAAATAGGTCGAACTAGAGGTTTTTCAAGATCGAATAATAAAGATCATTTTGTATTTTATAAGCAAATAAAAACCATTTATTTTATATATATTGACGTATATAGTATATAGTAATATAAAATAATTATATAAACCAACCCGCATATGATCAACCGTACAAAAAAATAAAAAAAAATATAAAATATCCAGTAATAATTATATAACCAAAAAAATAAATATAAAATATACTAATAATATTCGTCTGCATCAAATATTTCATGGAGTTCTTCGTCTTCCGTAGCCCTTCCTTTTCCTTTTCAGTTTTTTTCAGCTTTTTGTTGCTAATATGATACAACATATGATATAAATAAAATTAATTAACAATATTTGTGACGTAAAAATATTAAAATAATTCAACTTACTGTTGTCAAACTTTTACCGATCTCATCCAAATCTTCAGGTCTAGTTGAATTCATTTCCGCCGAATTTAACAAGAAATCTGAATATTGCTCTGTTAAATTTGGTTCTATTAGCACACGATCCTCGTAAGATTGAATCAAATCATCAACCATATCATCATATTCGCTAACGCTAATTGTTTCGTTTGTTTCATCTGTCTCGTACATTTTCGTTTTATCGAGCGCCCATTCAAGCGCATTCTCAAGAGGTTTACTA
This sequence comes from Rhizophagus clarus, assembly GCA_015698045.1. Taxonomy (NCBI): domain Eukaryota; kingdom Fungi; phylum Glomeromycota; class Glomeromycetes; order Glomerales; family Glomeraceae; genus Rhizophagus; species Rhizophagus clarus. The sequence goes on along the minus strand of BLAL01000338.1, from coordinate 854,646 downwards.
GACATGAAGTAAATATCATCATTATAAATTCGCTCCTGTTGCTTTTTTGCACGTTGAATATATTCTGCTTCAGGGTCTAATACGTCTCGTAATAGCTGTTTTAACTATTAAAACAAAGATAAACAAATATCGAATAAATATTAAAATAGGTTAGGAGCAGTAATCACTTTAATATCTCGTCTAAACGCTATGACCGATTGTATACATGCAAGAACTGCTTATTATCAGGCAATTTCTGTCTTGAATCATCTTCAGAATCTGATTGCTCAATGGAATGACAATCATTCTGTACAAGCATTGGTAATAATTCATCTTTATCGAATTCCTTTATGTTGGCGTCATTTCTTTCATATAATTTTATTGCCGCCTTTACTCGTCTATTTTTTTCTGTTAAATATATAAAGATTAATTTCAAATGACTAAAAAGAAGTGCATTAAAATAAAATACTGCTCACTTTGGACAATCGCACATTCACGTGCATCCTACGGTCGACTTTGTCTAATTGGCCTGATAGTTGTTTCCATTTATCTCTTTTATGCTTGTGAATCGATCGTAACCAGTTCAACAATTGGGTTACAGATGGATTATAATGTCCACTCATCAACCTCTTTAATTCAGGTATCAATTTTTTGTATATCTTTGCTGTCTGTTCACTAAAAGTCTTGCCGTAATCCAACTGATATTCTTTAGATATTTGACCTTTCAAGAGGTTCTTCATTTCGTCCTAAACAATAAGAGGAAATAATAAAAGCTGTATATATACATTAACACAATTTGGCTGCAAATAGTCTTGTAAAATTCTTACTCTTGCAGCTGAAGCGGCAACTTCATCAGGCGATTTCTCTCTCAATTTTAATCTTTTATTGGGGCATTTTGGTGAATATTGCTGCGGAGAATTGATAGTCTTTCGAGATGTGCAAAGTTGCTTGAGCCGTTGAAGTTCTTCTTGGAAAGTTTTATTCTCTTCACATAATTGGTTTGATTCATCACCAAAAATTTCATTAAACTGTCATAGTAAGGAATTCTCCTCCTCGACCCTACGAACACGGTCTTGCAAATTATCTATTTTTCGTTTCATTTCTGATACTTTGACCTTTTCCTGATTCAATTCGTTCTGTAGTCGAAGGGTTTCATTTTTTAAATTTCCTAGCTCTAAATTACCTATTTTAAATTATAAGGATATGTATCGAATCGTAACAAACAGATGTAATATAATAAATATTAAAATATAACAAAAAATTCAGTTTACCCGCTTCTTCATTACTCGGTCGAATATTTCTTAGCGCTCCTTCTTCATGATGTGAATGGTAACTTTTCGGTACATTAATATTAGGATATCTTTTAATAATATCAGAAGTTCGTTGAGATTGAGTTTGAGTTTGACTTAATGAGGCTAAAATATCTTGTGAAATGACAAGTCTAAAGGGAGCTGTACTATTAGTATTTAGTGATATTGGTGTTGAAGCAATATTTCGTGGTGTGGCAATATTTTGTGGTGTAAATGAGGTGGTGGTATTAGTTGGTGTTGACGCTCGTGGTGTGGCAATATTTCGTGGTGTAGTATTAGTTGGTGTTAACGCTCGTGGTGTGGCAATATTTCGTAATGTAGTATTAGTTGGTGTTGACGCTCGTGGTGTGGCAATATTTCGTGGTGTAGTATTAGTTGGTGTTGACGCTCGTGGTGTGGCAATATTTTGTGGTGTAGTATTAGCTGATGTTGACGCTCGTGATGTGGCAATATTTTATGGTGTAGTATTAGTTGGTGTTGACGCTCGTGATGTGGCAATATTTCGTGATGTAGATGAAACGGTGGTATTAGTTGGCGTTGGTGTTGAAGTAATATTTCGTGGAGGAGTTGATGTTGTATATGGTGATGGTGTAGACGAACCAGCAATATCTGGTGAAGGAGCATTTGGTTTTGATAGTTTCTTACGAGCCATTATTATTTTAAAATTATTTTTATTTTTTATTATTATTTTTTAAAAAAGAAAAAAGGGTGATTTTTTTGTATGGAACGAGGAAATTGGACCATTATTTATATCTATTTCTTTACTATCAAATTAGACTTTTAACAATTAACGATCACAAACATTTGTATAAAATTAGACTTTCAATAGGCGTGATCAAATTAGACTTAAACTTTCGCATCAAATTAGACTTTTAATTAATTAAACATATATTAAACATATCAAATTAGACTTTTAATCATTAGCCATTAATGATCAGATTAGACTTAAACTTTCGCATCAAACTAGACTTTTAATTAATTGAATAGTTAAATCGCATTGAGTGCATGGTATGGTATATATTTTATTTTTTAAATTTCAGTTTTTGTTTAATTTTCTATTCAACTTCTTACGTCTAATTTTTCATATTCGAATTTGTTTATTTTGTTAATTATACCATCAATATCATTTTAAAACAGAATATAATCACAATATCACTAAAAATTCGACATCACTAAAAATTTGATATTAATAAAAAAACCAAAATATCACTAAAAATTCGACATCACTAAAAATTTGATATTAATAAAAAAACCACAATATCACTAAAAATTCGATATCACTAAAAATTTGATATTAATAAAAAATCACTATTAATTAAATATAACAAAGTATATTATAACTTTATTCAACGTAAAAATCATATTACAACTTTATCGTATCTGACTTTTATCAAAAATTGAAAAAATGGAGAAGAAAACGCATTGCTGCTAATATCATAGACAAATATAATAATCCTAGTTCATCGACCTCTGAACAAACATCTACTGAATTTACGATCAGAAAATCAAGAGAGAAGGTTCTGTGCTTTTGCAGCCATTGTAATGGGAAAATGGTCGATCTGTGTACGAAGGAGGAACATGAGCAAATGAATGAGCAAACGACTTCTTTGGAACCATTAAATTGTGATAAGGCTCCAACGTCTCAAGAGTTAGTAGAACTGATTAATTCGACAATATCGTTAGCAGAACCATAAGATACAACAATGTCTATTGATACACATTCTGATAATGATACGTATGAGGAATAGAAATATATATTTCTTTCACGTAAAAAAGGGCAAAACCAGGCACATTTCATCATATCACTGAAGTTAAGCTAGTCGCTGAAGATTCCTCTTATAATGTGCCAGCTGAATATGACACGGATGATATCTACACTAGTGAATCTTTGACACAAGAAGATTCTCCTAATGATGAAAATAACGATTTTTCAGATAATTTTGAGAATTACTCTCATCCTATGTTCGACATACCGGATATTTCAGACACACCAGATATTTCAGAATTACCAACAGATGAATTAATTAAAGGGATTTTAATATGGATTATGAAGTTCAAGTCGAGTCATAACATACCAAATACCGCAATTGAAGAATTAATACAATTTATTAAAATAATATTGAAAGTATGTAAAAATATCAATTACAAATCATTCCCAAATTCATTGTACATGCTAAGAAAAAAGTTAGGACTTTTCGATCGATTTACGCAGTTTGCAGCCTGCCAAAAATGCCACAAATTATACAAAAAAGAGGAGATAATATCAAAAGATAATAATACCTTTATGAAATGCAGCCATGTTGAATTTCCAAATTCGGCTACAAAGAGATTAAAACAATGTCGTACTCCTTTAGGGAAGAAAATTTCTTTAAATAATAGTATATTAATTGTTTCTGAATTAATTTATCCAGTCTCGAGTATACAACAGCAGCTTTCTAGTATGTTCAAGCGGCCAGGATTTGAAGAATTACTGTGGCATTGAACACGTCATTCAATAATTGACAATGTTCTATCAGATATTTATAATGGCCAAATATGGAAAAATCTTAAGGAATCGTCTGAACAAGGGTCAAATAACTTTTTCTGACCAGACAAGGCTGATGCTCATCTAGGATTAATGATGAATTTGTATTGGTTCCAGCCTTACGAAGGAACGATTTACAGTACAGGTGTAATATACGCAGTAATATGCAATCTACCTCAGGATGTTTGATTTAAGCCCGAAAATGTGCTTATACTCGGCATATTATCAGGGCCTGATGAGGTTAAATTGCATAAAGTTAATCATTATCTTTTGCCAATAATAACGGAATTAGAGTCACTTTGGAAAGGCGTGAATCTTAATCACACTAATGAATGTCCAAATGGCAAAGATATTTGAGCTGCATTAATAATTGCTTCGTGCAATATTCCTGGAGCTCGAAAATTATGCGAGCATATTTCTGCCCTCGCATCATATTATCGATGTGAAAAAAGGGCCAATAATCGCAATTTTGGTGGCATGGCAGATATAAGCGACTGGTTTATCATGAAAGATCCAGTAGAGTATCGTCAAAAGGCTTTGGAATGGCGATGATGCAAATCTAACGCAGAAAGAGAGAGATTCGTCAAGGTGAATGGTGTAAGGTGGTCTGAAATATTAAGACTCTTGTATTTTGATCCGATTTGGTTTATTGTTATAGATTCAATGCACTGCTTTTTTCTAGGAATCGCAAAATGGATAACAAACGAATATGGATTGATGAAGATGTATTAACAGAAAAAGCTCTTCAATCAATTCAAAAAAAAATAAGCAAATTTAAGCTACCATCAGATTTGAGACAAATTTCTGGTAAAATCCATTGCGGTGAAGGTTTTTCTAACTTTACTGCTGACCAATGGCACAACTTTTTCCTAATATACGCCACTGTTGTGTTATGGAATCATCTTCTGAATAAAGATCGCAAAATTCTTACATATTTCGTAAGAGTTTGTAGCATTTTGGTTAGACAAATTGTGGAGATTAACGATATGAAAGAAGCCCATAAACTTTTAGTAAAGATAATTAAATTGATCAAAGAGCATTATAGCAAAGGAAAAATAATGCCAAACCTCTACCTATCATTACATCTATGTGAGTGCTCTTATGATTACAGATCTCTATATTCATTCTGGTGCTTTAGCTTTGAACGAATGAATGGCGTATTAGGTAATTCAAATTTAAATTCATTTGCTGTATCAATTTTTCGAATTATATTATTCCATTAAGCAAAGATTAATAATAAAATATTTATTAGGATCATTGCCTAATAGCTACTGCCAAATTGAACCTGAACTAATGCGTTGATTGATGACTGAAACACAAATAAATGATATTATCAACTCAAGTTCAGAAGTAATCGGCATTGAATTACTCAATAAACGACCTTCTGTCAGTTCTCTTTCCAAATTTCCAACAAATGAAATGTATCAATTTTTGATGAATTCCAGAAATATATTGGAATCACTAATTACTGGTTGCGAGGAATTTCTGGGTATATTTTTAGCATCGCGATCCGAAGATATTCGTCTTGATGAACAAATCTACGATTTACTTATTGAATAATATAAGGATACATACATAGATTCTATATTCAGAAAACCGTTCACAGAAAATTTACCCAATTTGACGATTGTTATCAACAAAGCGAATCAATATGGAAGATGTCAAATCGGTGCAGAAATTTTTGGATCTGCTGCTGCAACATGACATATTAAGAGCTCATTTGTCTTAGCTAAATTTATTAATCGTGATGGGAATAGCGTCGATACTTACCTAGGTCAAATCCAATTTTTTTTCGAACATAGCGTTCATTTATCCTCCCATAATTTGACACATAAATTGGCTTACATCAAATGGTACAAACTGGCAAATTTGACATCCTGATTCCATTTTAGTATTAACAATGATATCGAAACTTGTAACGTCAAATTATGGGAAGATAGTTTCTATTTGAGCAGTAGAGACAATATAATCCCAATACACAACATTTTAGGTCGATTTATACCTGTAAAATACAAAAAATCAGATCAATCTAATGCCAGAGAATATTTAGCTGTTATTCCTATAAATAGAAAGTTCCATTTGCGATTTAATATAACATTTATACTAGTCTGAATTGTTTAAACATTTTTTAACAAATACTGTATCATTGTTTTTTATTATACTTAATAATATTAATATAGTAAATATATTATAACCATTATTTAATATAGAAAAGTGAATACAATTCAGCCATTATTCATGTGAGGCCGAACATAGTTTAATTTTTATTATACGCAATTTGATCATCATTCGGCTGGATCGAATCAGAGTCGAATATAGATTGAATTGCATATCATTACTAATTTAGGTCAATTTTTTTAAAAATTGGCCGAATCTAGGCCGGATTTTTTGGAGGCTGAATATTCCTTTTTCGACTAGTGTGGGAGGGTTTGATTGTCGAGTTTTCTGAGTGATACCACTCTTGTTGTCTTTTGTTTTCTTCGACTTAATCGGTAAAAGCGTCCTGGAATTTGTCAACTTTATTTTGTCCGTCTGTAAGGTGAGTACTCGCATCAACCTTTCATGCATTTCAAAATAGAGTATTCCTTTGAGCCCTTGTTTATCCTTGATGACCTTCCACGCAGCAGCTCTCGTATACTGAAGGAGAAATTTGCCATCAGGGGTGAATTTGCTATATATTGCATCTTCGGCAGCAGGGAAGCGGAAGGAGGCTTGAAAAATTTCATGACTCTTTCTTTGTGCGAGCTTCCATTCGCCAGGGAACCACCTGACTCATATACCTCCTAGTTGGGTATATCAAGGCATCAAAATGAACTCGGTATCCTTTGTGGGGTTTAAAACTATATATGTCTACACGGATCGTGTAGTACTTATGTTGGGTCTTGAGGGAAATGTTTAAAATGCGGCCCCAGTCAGAAAAGGCAGACCTTATTTTATCTGAGGACCATTTGGTGGGTACATCGTAGACCATGATAGTTCGGTGTTGATGATTTTGACTTTCATGAACAATGTTATTATTGCACATGATTTTCTGAATCGACCCTTGCTTCTCTTTGCCTTTGTTAGATTTTGTGGCTGTAAGTGTTACAACAGGGGGGTGATCACGGATACATCCCACGTAATTATTGGATCATCGGCCAATTTCGGAGTAAAACTCGCAGCATCCGTCGATAACTTACTATCTATGACCATGGCCTGAGATTCTGTAGATATTATTGGTGCGCTTTGTTCCAGTTGTGCCCAAGTTTGCTGTTGCTCCAAGTCTTCAAAATTGTTTCCTTGGGAGGGTGGCTGTAACATATCTTTAACTTTGATATAAAGTTTGTCCAGTATTAAACACAAGTGCTTTTTGCCTAGACTGGCTGCTATAACATGGTTGTTGGGCGAAGCGTTTTTAGCACCTCCAAACCGGCGGTCAGTGTGTTGAAACAAGTTTTTCTCACCGACGATGTAAGCGAGCGTTTTGTACTGTCTGTCTGGTTTATTAAGTTTTCTGTGAGGAGGAACTGCATATACGGTACATATGTCCCTTGTTAGTTCACCCTCGAAAGTTTGTATTAACTCTGTGATGGTTGTGGACCAAGTTTTTTCAAAGTTTTCCATCTTCTCTATATGTATTTTGTCTGCATATTTTTTGACAAAAAATTTGTGAGAAAGAGTTTTTTTTTCCATATTTTCACACATGATTAAGGCTGTGTGTCAGAAATTCTATGGATCGTGTCATCACGTGACTGCAACATATACTAGCAAAGTTATTATGATTATTCTTAACATGAATAGAATTCCGTGATGACATACGCATTTCTCATATTGTATTTTTTTCATCATCTTGCTTGTTATACTTAAATGGATAATAAAATGAGAACAGATACTATCATCATTTCAATTAAAGTTACGAATCATCTTATTCAGTAATAAATTTATTAAATTGAAATATTATCATTGACCCCGAAACAAACTGATTAATAACACTAATTCATTCTATCAGGAATAAATTTTACAGGATATATGAAAAATCATAGTCGTAAAAAAAAGTAATAAATACAGTGTGGGACAAAAATAATTAAACTTCAAATTTGCTTTATTGCTTAACTAATAGTACATTAAATTTAATAAAAAATAGCTGGTTTAAAAGCTTAAAACTAAAGGTTTTATTGATATAAATTTCAGTAATATAAATTTTATTAGTAGTTTTTTTTTCTTTGCATTTTAATTATTAAATTATTAAAATTTGATTCTTTAATAAGCTTAATTAAAAAGAAAATAAGATTTCTTCTTTTTTACCACGAATTTATATAGTTTGATGATTATTTTTTTTGATATTTAATTTTTTAAATTATGCTTAATATTAAAAAAAAAAAAATTTCTTATTAATAACTCAAGTTTTAATTACTTCTTAAATACTTAATTTACAACCAATAATTTTAAAGGAATTCCTTAAATAATTGATTTAAGTATCTTGGTCTATGATCTGTAGGAAAATTCAAGCATTTATTTAATTTCGAAATATTTTATTTCCATTATATAGCAGATAAAAATGTGATTAAATCATGTGTAATGATATGATCTTAATTTGTAAATGACCTACAAATGATCTGCAAATGATCTGCAATTTACTGAATTTAATAATTCTCAATATTTCGATAACTAATGATTAGATTTTAATTATTAAGAGCTTATTAGAATCCTCTCACTATGAAGATTACTTTAAAAGTATATTCATGAAAGCTGGAGCAATGCTAATCAAGATATTGTAATAAATATGAAGGGTCTCTGTTTTCTATTTTTTATGATATTTTAATAACTTATAACAGTGGTTTTACAACAAATAATTTGTAAAAATCCACCAGATTAAGACGAATATTTGGCGAAAATTTCATAAAAAATAAAGCAATACTTACCGAAATATTGAAATTTAAGGGTGAGTTTAATTATTTTTGTCCCACACTGTATATGTAAATATATAAACTGACAAGTTTGGCATGTTATTTGACTAAGTAAACGGAATATATTTTTTTTAAAAAAAACATCAGTGGAGTAAATTTAAGAACAAAAAACAAATATTAAATACAAGGTCATTCATAGTGATCGATCTACAATAAGCCTTAATTAACGGCGTTAAATAGTAATTATTAAAATTCATTTATATTTATTTTTAATACGTTTGTAACTGAATAAATTAAAACGCAATAATATAGGTAAATTGTAGTAGTAATCATTATGTGAATAGATTTATTAAATAACATAAACCAGGGAGCTATTTAAATAATAAACATGTAACATGACGTTAAAGAATATATTCATATGAGTAAAAATACATGAAACTGATGTACATGAAAATCTAACATTTTTTTAAAAAAGTCTATCAACAGGAAAAAATCTTTCTAATAACCCCAAAGAGCGAATATAAATGTTGAGTTGTGCGTCATTCCTATCGATGCATGTATTATATATTTGTGTTGTTAGTGAAAAAATAAGCCTGATATAATGAAATTATGTGCCATAAAAATAATTACCCATCAGATATTGATCCGACAATTGTCATCGAATACTCTTCAAAATCCAAAGTATTTGGTCCAGTATTTCCATTTTCTTTCAAATATTCGTTTATAGATCTTTCATTGGGAAAATTTGGATCTGTTTCACAACCAACAAAGGCAAGCCATTTGTTTTCTCCGAAGAGGGGTACCTAATAAAAAGAATAAGATGTAGACTCCAGATGACCTGAATATATTGGTAAAGACCTTAATTCTTAATCATTACTTACTCTCCACTCCACAATAATAAGTAATGGTAAGTTATCCTTACGCTCATTACCAATTTCATAGGTAACAGTTCCATAGGCTTTTTTAAATAATGACTTGGACTCTCTATAGTACAGCAAATGACATGTTTGAGCTAAACAACTTTCAACATAAAAATAACAGACTTGGTAATTTATACTTGCATTGATCCAGTTTCTCTGCGATTGGTCATTACGGGCAATGGTTTAATTAATTTATTTCCAATTCCAAGAATACGTTTTCCATGGTGTAATGTATTCCCTGATTGGGTGTTATCAATATTAATTGTTATCCTGTTAATTAAGTTGTTTTGAATAAAATTATTAACAGGCAATAAATCTGATGGTGAAATTGACGGAATCACCATGACTTATTTTAATAAAATGATTCAAGATTCCTTAGCGTTAATATAAATAGAATGGAAAAGCTATTTTGAAATTTGGTAAATTATTAATGAGGTTTGTGAATTGTGAATTAAAAGAAAGATAATTTATATATATATATATATATATATATTTTCTTAAATGATAATAATATAATTGATATATAATAATTAGTTTTTCATTGTTTATTGATCTTTCTTCATTTGTAAGTGAAAATGTTCTATTCAGAAATGTCGATCAGGATAGTCTAACGATATTTAAATTGAATTTTGTAACGTGATATCATATGATTTAAAAGCAGAAACACAAAATTTTTAATCGATAGGAATGACGCACAACTCAACATTCATATTCATGTTGATAGATTTTTTTTAAAAAAAATATATTTTCATGTACATCAGTTTCATGTATTTTACTCCATATTCAACATCATCTCTTTAACGTCACGATACATGTTTTATTTAATTATTTAAATAGTTTCCTGGTTTATATTATTTAATAAATCTATTCCTATGATAATTACTGCTGTAGTATATTATTTATTAAAAATAATAAATGATTAACAACAAATTTTTAGAAGGTAATTTAATATCACTTTAAGTTTTGCTAGTAATTTATCTATATTATTGCGTCTAATTTATTCAGTTACAAACGTATTAAAAATAAGTTTCAATAATTACTATTTAATACGCCATTAATAATTAAGATTTATTGTTGTTCTTTGTTCTTAAATTTTCTGCTGGTTTTTCGTCCGATGTTCTTTTCTTTTAAAAAAATATTCCACTTAAATCAAATAACATGCCAAATTTGCCAGCTCATATATTTCATATATTTTATTTTTTTTTCATATATTACAAATATTATTTTACTTGCAAACTGATGGTTCCAATCATTTGTCGATAAAATAAAAAAACATAAAAATAGTAATATTATATAACAACCTAACTAATTTCAACTTCGAATAATTGTGTTGCAGTCACGTGATAGCACGATCCACGGAATTTTCGGTTAACTATTGACGCATAATCTTAACTATGTGTGAAGATCTTTCTTTAAATATATTGTGTGATGGCCCATTCTATAATGTCATTGAGAAAGTCATTTCAATACTGTAGTGAAAATTGAAAAAATATCGTATACATACATGGAAAGAATCAGAATTGTTCTATATAACTTGCCAGATCAATATGATAATATGAATTTCATATTAGATGGTTATTTTGTGAGTAGGACGAAAAAGAATAAAAAATGGAAAAGAACAAAAACGATTAACATCCACAATCAAAAAATTGAATCGGGTTAAACCTTATGTTTGTGTAGTGTGTTACAACATACAAAACTGTAAAATATAAAAAATAATATATAAACGCCACCAACTTCAACAATTTGATTTTTTACATACAATAATCCTTTTCTATAGTACCAAAAAGCAAATACTACAAATTAAAACGATGGCGATTCCACCGATTCCGTCATCCGCATTATCTTTAATTAATAATATTTTCGGAAAATTCTTTGTTAACAAAATAAAAATTAATATTAACAATACTCAATCAAGGAATACATTACATCACGGAAAACGTTTTCTCGGAAATACGTTAATTAAACCATTACCTGTAACAATTAATCGCAGAGAGGAAGGATTTGCGTATGTATCACGTTTGTTATTTCATGTTATAATTCGTTTGTCTCAACTATACTATTTGATGTATTATAGAGAGTTCAAGTCAACAATTAAAAAAGCTTGTGGATTGATTACTTATGAAATTGATGACAAACGTAAAGATGATTTACCATTACTTCTTATTGTGGGTTGGAAGGTAGAGTGTTTTTTAACAGCGTTTCATTTTAAAAATCTTTACCAAATATATTCAAAATTTCTGGTTCAAATAATTCTTTGATTAAGATATCCATTATCGGAAAAAATAAATGGTTTGTCTTTATCGGCTGTGAAACAGATCCAGACTTTCCAGACTTTCCAAATGAAAGATTTATGAAGGAATATTTGAAAGAAAATGGAAATACTGGATCAAATACTTTGGATTTTGAAGCGCATTCGATCAGCATTGACGGATCAATATCTGACGGGTAAATACTGTACACAAATAATTTCAATTTCATTTATATATTAAATTGTATTATGAATAACGCAAATACGTATATTTGATAGGAATAATGCACAACTTAACATTGACATTCGCGAAATGAATTCCGGGGTTTTTGAGGCTATTAGGAGATTATTATAGACTTTTTTTTTAGAATTATTTTTTATTTATTTATTTATTTATTAAAAATTACATAAAATCAAAATAGAATTTAAAATATAAAAAGTAGACTTATGTCTTATGGTTCCTATTTTTATTTGCTGCGGCGTAATATTTTGCCACTATAATGCCACTATTTTGCCACTATTTTGCCACTACTTTGACACTATTTTGCCAAGACGTTCCACAATCCACATGATCACATTTGTTAATCTTTGCCTCTATTTATAGCTTAACAATAGTTGAATTTCAAGTTTAATATATTGAATATTCAAAAAAAAAAAAAAAAATGAACATTAAGTAGCAAAATAATAATAGTTTATTTATATTATCCCTTTGTACATTCATAATCAAGAAAAATTAACCCGATTACTCGAATAGTTACAACGCCTGAAAGTTCTTTATCACTTCTCTAAAAAAATGTTAGGAAATAAAGAAATTTCAAAGGTAATAAAAATTTAACGTGAAAATCTAATTAAGGAAATCTATAAAAATTATTTGTACGGATAATAAAACTTTTATGATATAACTTTTAAAACAGATAACTACTCGATTTATAAAATAAAAACCAAAAAAATTTATTATAAAGAATGATAATAATAATAATAATTTATTTAGACAATATTAGACCTCCGAGGGAACGGAAAAACAAAAATGCAGATCCGCAAGGTGCTCATAATATACTGTACATGTACAATACAAGATACATTATTTTACAAATTATAAAATTAATTTATAGTTGAAATTAAGAAGTAGAAGTAGGAATAAATAAGATTTTAAAGCCGGGGATGTCAAGACTGTAGATTAAAAAGGAATTATTAGCCAGGTTAAGCGACATTGGAGAAGAAATAGGTATAGAAATAATTTTAAAACCGGGAATTTCAGAACAAAAGATTACAGAATTAGCAGGAGAGGTATAAGAAGGAATGGTAGGATAAGATTGCGAAGTTCTATCTGTGTATGATGTCGGATCGTTCATCATAGAAAAGTCATTGTGATTATTGTGATTATTATGATTGACATTTGATGAACGTTCCTGGTCCGGTTGAATATTACTTGATTGTTGTAAATTACTAGATTCAGTAAAATTGAATCCGTTGTTATTTTGTAAATTATTATTATGATCCATTAGTTTGAACGTGATTTTTCGATTTTTTTTTTTTAATTTTTTTAATTTTTTTTCAGCAGAGATGATTTTTTTTAGAGAGTTTACGAGGACTTTTATAATAAATAATTAAGTTGTCATCGGATATTGAAAGAACGTATCGTGTTGTTTGTCATTCTTTTTTTGGAAAAACAGATCGTGGTGAAAAATGAATCATGAGTTGTAAACATATTTTTGTTAATAAATTACGTAAAATGATAAAATGATAAACTATTAAAACTAGTTACTCATCAAGAACATACTAAAATTCGATAGAAGAATGGAACGTGCAATTAATATCCTTTTTTTGTATTTAAATTTTCTCGTTACAGACGATGATTTGTTTTGGTAATTTACCTTGTGTTTTGTCGGTTTTTGAAACAAGGTCGATCAAATGAAATTCCCATTACTATATTTATTTAGTTAGTCTGTTTAAGATAACACGAGTTTCTTATCCTTGGTTTCGGTAATATTTGAAAGTCAACTTTCATAATTTACAAATCTGGATACGAAATGAGAAGTAAAATTGGTTTGAGCGTTTATTATTATTAGTAAAAAGATTGATAAGCTAATATTACCTTATTAAGCGATTCTTTTACTTATTGCTATTTTAAAAAATCTCATTTTGTTTTTATTATTATTATTAAACGTACAAGATCTACATTTATTTATAGGGTTCATGAATTCGAATAGAATTGACGGACAAAGAAAAAAAAATATTTTTGATGCATTAAACAAAATATAGAACAATTAACCTTGGTTAAAGTTTATTCTCCTTAAAATTCCAACATACAGTATACAGTATATACAGTAAATAACAAAACAAAATTCGATCCAGACAATAAATATGCTTCTTTAAACTCGAGTTTGGAATTGAAAAAAAAAAATTTTTATCCGGTATATTAATTTGTAAAGTGAAATTCATAAAACTAAAGGAAATATGGTTAATATGTTACCGATTTGCCGTAAACTTGTAAATATTGAAGCTGTAGACTCGTAAATATTGGAGCAATAGACTCGTAAATATTGAAGCAGTAAACTCGCAAACATTGAAACAGTAAACAGGTTATATAATTACCGATAAGCAAAGCCATTAATATTAGGTTGAAAACCCAGCCCACACATCCGACACATCCGATAATCCGCTGATTTTACAATTAACTTTAATTCTTGAGTTTGCCGAATAAAAATCTGTCTAACGCTATATATTATATATTTGGTATAGAATAGATTACGCATTAATACATATTAATACCTGGAAGAGGAAATCGTCAAAAATGGTGTCATCTGATCAATTACGTAATCAATCTGGATTTAATTTAAAAAATCATTCCGCTCTTTTATTGCCTTTTTTTACCATTTCTCAGCCTTTCCTCTATTTTTTTATTTTTTTTTTAAAAAAAAAAAAAATCGATTTTTTAACTTCGGTTTCCTCAAAAGAAAAAATGTATAACCAATTTATTACACCTGTAACGACTAAATTATCTTTCACAAACGCTAGTGATCCCCAAAAATTAACTAATCCTATTTCTACAATTTCATTTTATTCTAATAATAACAATACACTACCAACTGTTGAAAATGTTTCTTATAATGTGCAAAAGACTTTTCCCATTTCAGATTCCTGGAACGATAATCTTTTAAAAGCACCAATATATTTTGATTATCCCACTCCTCCTAATCCATCTGTCGAAAGAACTTCTTTGATAACCTTTAACAACTCTCAGGATAATTTTCGTTTGAAAAATATTCCTAATCCTACTTATCATTCAACGTCCACTTCTTACGATCTTTCTATTAATTCTCCCGTATATTGTCCTAAATCTCCTGTTTATCGTCCCAAATCTCCTGGTTATTCAACAAAATCATATGATACTCCTCAGAAAATTTCTATCGAGTCCCCAATATTTTGTCCTTCGTCTCCTACAACTCCAATAAATTACCCAAAAGTACATAATAATTCAATTAATTCTCCTCAATATTATCAACATCAAATTTTAAATGGTTCTTTAGAATTTCATGCTTCATCTCCTATAAATGTTTCAACGATAAATGAATTTAAAAGGACAACTTTATCAGAAAAGAAAAGAAATTCAATAGAGGTTATGATCATTTTTGATTTATTTATTTTATAACAAAATGTATATATTGTTATTTTATGTATTATGTATTAAATTAATTATTTGTTTTTTTTTTTTGATATCCAGCAAAGTAATTCGATTGGAAAGATAAAGTATAACAAAGTTCATAATGATGAAAAAGAGAATAAGGAGAATAGTCTTGGAGAGGCTTTCAAGACAAATAATGAATCAATAGATGTAATAAGTGTAGATGAGAATACTTCTGCTGAATCAATACAAGCAGTTAATTCAGATTCAGATATTACGACAGATGTAAATCAAACTCCGGTAAAATCTACAAATCTATCAAACGAATCATCAAAACGTGGGAAAAAGGGTTTAATTAGACGATCTAATCGTCTTGCAGTTAAACCACCGTTAAATGTAAGTATTCCAGTTATTTACATGTTGATTCATTATGATCTTTACGAGAGAATGTGCTCATACTCATTTACTGATTTATTATTAATTAGTATCGTGTCTAGGATTGATTGGTTGTTTGATTACACATTTACACGTACATTACGTTATTTACGTATCATACATTATACGATCAAAAAAGTCAAATGCGACCACTTTTCTTTTTTTGATTCATAATTTTCTTTCGGCAATTTATTACCAATAATTATTTTATAATACAGTACATTATTTTTTTTTTTAAATAAATAAAAATTAGATTTTTTTTTTTTTGAAATCGAAGTGTGAAAGATCCTTTAAACAGGCTGGATCTTAAATAATTCATATTTTTAGTCCAATCTTGATTTAATAATAGGAAATTACGTTAAATATATGAGCAAACATAATATTTTTCAAAAAAAAAGACAAAAATAATAAAAAATTCCAATCAGACATAATTATTTTAACTACTAATTTAATGATAATTTCTTTTTTAATCGTAAAATGATAAAAAATGATAAAATGATAAAATGAAATAATTACAAATTTTGACCTGTTAGACACCGGTAATCAATTTATAACTATATACACTAATATATACTGATATATACTAACAAACTAACATACACCATGTTTTAGTCAAATATTGGCAAATCAGCATAATTACCAGGATCATTAAATCTCATATTAGCATTTAAAGAAGAAATTTTATGCAATTCTTCTTGCGTTAATTCAAAATCAAATATATTTCTATTTTGTGCGAGACGATCATGATTTTTAGATTTTGGTATAATAGCGATTTGTCGTTGTACACACCATTTAAGTACAATCTAAATAAATAAATGAATAAATTAAAATAATTCTTGATTAGAACGAAAACAAAGTATTATTAATACCTGAGCAGGACTTTTGTTATAACGACCAGCAAGTTCCTTGATGACAGGTTGATCAAAAAGAATTGGAGCTTCTTTGGCA
Organism: Rhizophagus clarus; assembly: GCA_015698045.1. Lineage (NCBI taxonomy): Eukaryota > Fungi > Glomeromycota > Glomeromycetes > Glomerales > Glomeraceae > Rhizophagus > Rhizophagus clarus. The sequence goes on along the minus strand of BLAL01000338.1, from coordinate 837,768 downwards.
TGAGGAATGAATCCCACATAACTTAAATTACTAAAATTAGAATAACCGGTGACAGCCAATCCTTGAGATTTAGCATAATTTACAAGTCTTTCTTGAGTTAAATAAGGACTATGTTCTATTTGCAAAACTGATGGTTTAATTCTCGCATATCTAAGCAAATCCATGAGTAAACCTCCGTTAAAATTTGATATACCAATATTCTAAAAAAAAAAAGAGAGAAAGAAAGAGGGAGAATTATAATTATGGAACGAAAAGAACGAAAACATTAAACCAAAGACTTAATCTTACTTTAACTAAACCAGCGTCAACCAATTCTTCCATAGCTTTCCAAGTTTCATGGATTGGAACATCTTCCGTAACGATTTCTTTTTCATGAGGATCAGACCATTCACCAGCTTTTCTTGCATCCGGATCAACATATTTCAAAGCGATTGGGAAATGTATCAAGTATAAATCCAAATAATCAAGTTGAAGATCTTTCAAAGTTCGTTCAAAGGCTTGACGGACATGTTTAGGATGATGATTCGTGTTCCATAACTATAAAAATAATTTAAAAAGTAATTGATATATATTTTTTTTTCGTTTAGGGGAAACCAAAAATTATCACATTAAAAAATCACTTACTTTTGATGTAACGAAAATATCCTTAATAATTATTAACAATAAAGATTATTAGAAGTGATATTAAATTAAAGAGAACGAATTTTATTACTTTGATGTTTTTACCTGACGTTTTACAATTCCTTCATCAAATGCTTTTTTAAGAGCTATACCAATTTCTTTCTCATTTCCATAATCGGATGCACAATCCTAATTAATAATTTTATACGCAAATTATAACAAAGATTTGAATGAATCAAATTCATCAAGGAAAAAAAATTTTTTTTTTTTCTACAATAATTACCACTAAACGATATCCAAGTTTGAGAGCTTCAATAACCAAATCGGTTGCTTTATCATTTGGTACTTGCCACATACCCACACCAACTAACGGCATGGGGTGTCCGGTTGGATTCAAATTAATTGTAGGATTTTCACTCATTTTTTTTTTTTTTTGTTTTAATAAAGGGAAAGCTAGAAAGAAAAGATTAGGGAGTTAAAAAAAAAAAAAATAAGAATTTATAAGGTTTTATCTAATAATCATCTTTACCTAGTTTGGTATTAGATGTAATCATTCTCATAAAATTTTATCCGAAATCCCGTGATATTCCAGATGTGGTAAAAACCACAATCACTTCTTGACATTCTATCTTTTAATTAAATATTTCAAATACCGCAATAGTGATTGCTAACAACGAAAGTGATGTCAAGTTGTTATCATATGATGATAAATGTTTGAATCATTTTTGATTTTAAAAATTAGTTAAAAAAAAAAACATGGGAAACTAAAAAAAAACTTCGATGATCGATCAAAACGTTCCGAATTTCCCGGATTTCCCAGATATCTGGCGGGGAATAGTCTTTTCATTTTTAGGTTTAAGGTTTAAAGTATTTTTCCGGCGTGCATCAATTTTTTTTTTTTTTTTTTCAAAAAAATAAATAATAATGTCGTCATAGGTCGTCATTATAATGTCAATCATGTAAGACAATATTTAAAGTAGACGCAATTCAAAATATTTATTTTATTATTTATATTTGCGTAGAACTACTGTACGTTATACATAATTATTATATAATATTTCGCATTGGAAACTACCACATAAAGTTAACGTACCGCAGAACTACGCGATAAATACTAATAAAAATATAGTGTTTTTTCAAACCATTTTATTGCCTCGTTAAAATTTCTTTGAGTTCCAATTCCATCTCTATAACATTTTGAAACTAAAGAAATGGCATCAAAAGAATTTTTTTTTGATAATTCCAAATACCACTTTAATGCTTTTCTCTCATTCTTATTAAAAGTATCATCAAAATAATAATTTGCTAATTTATGTTGAGCGTAAATATAACCATTTATTGCAGCTTTTCTATTCCAATAAAATCCTTTTTCCTCATTTTTTTTAACGCATATTCCATCATTATAATAATTTGATACTATAAATTGACAATAATTATAACCTTTTTTTGCGGATTTTAAATACCATTTAAAAGCTTTATACTCATCTTTTATAATACCATTCCCATAATGATAACAATTTCCTACCATAAATGATGCGATATTATAACCTCCTTTAGCAGATTTTAAATATAATTCAAATGCTTTCTTTTTATCATTATCATAATAACAATTACCCAACATATATGTTGCCTTAATATTTCCTCCTGATGATGATTTTGAATACCATTCAATCGCTTTATTATAATCTCTATTGACATAATAATAATTCCCTATAAAATGTTGTGATGCTGCGTCTCCCTTTTCCGCATTTTTTATGTGTAATTTATAATTATCCTTTCTGTATATCATAACATCTTTATAAAGAAATAAAGAATAAAAGTATTTTGAAATTATTTTATTCAACTTTTTAATGTCATCATAATCATCATAATCACGATCAAAACAATCATTATCACCATCATCATCATCATTGTCGTCGTCATCATCGTCATCACTATATCTATCATCGTCATTGTTGTCGTCATCATCGTCATCATCACAAAAAGTGATTGTTTCATCATCAATTGTTCCTTCTTTTTGGTAATTTTTAATGAGATTAGAAAATATCTCATAAGATTTCATTTTATCAACTTTACATCCAATCCCTTTATGATAAAAGAATCCAATCAAACTAGCGTAACGAATAAAATATTTTGAATCATTCGTTAAAACATCGAGTAATTTTTTAGGATCCACTTCATGTTCAAATAAAAAATTATTTATATAATCAAATAATTTATCTTCAACATCATAATTATAATTATCCCAATATACTATATGATCAGTATTTATAAATATTAAATATAATCCTTTTAATAAATCTTTAAGAATTTTTGTTAATAACATGATCAAAATAAAGTAATGAAATAATAATAATAAAAAAAAAAAGGTTATGGTAAATGATTAAAATTATTTTTTTTTTTTTTTTTTTTAAAAAAAAAAAAAAAAAAAAAAAAAAGAAAAAAAATTAAATAAAAGATTAATTTTCTTCAAGTAATTTTCATTAATAAAGTTTTTGTTAATCAAATGTTCGTTATCAAGGTTATATCTGTTTTTTTTAAAGAAAAGGGCTGCTTTATATATTATAGTGAGGATCACGCAATTTTGTACGAGTGTAACGATGATAATGGGGGTTCGTTATTTAATAACTGATAACCTATTTAAAATGCTGTACAATCTTCTAAATAGTAATGTACTACTGACTGAATGGGACTTTTTTTTTTTTTTGATCTTTTAATCAGAATTTTAAATTCGATTCTTTGTATCAACGATATGTTGATAATGTTATTGTAATGCTAAAAAGTGTTTAGTACTATATAACTCTTATATTAATAAAGTACCAATTAATGGGGAAAAATAAATTAGATTGGCAAGAGATTGCTCTTTCTGTATCAATCATACTAAAATGTTATATTTCCGTTTTATTATAGGTTTTTATAAAGGAACCATCGGGAATTCTCTCGAAAACCCATTTTTTTCTCACATTCAATGATTAACCATTTTTGGTCATAACAATAACATAATCTCCTTTTATACAGTAAATCCGTCGTTCATTAGCGTTAATGTCGGGGAAAAATATTATGGGAATTACGGATATCTAAAAAGCATTAAACCATATAAAAATTTTTTTTTTTTTGACGGACATTGAAAGTGTTTGTTGAGAATGAGAACTTTTTTAAATCTTTTATTTGGGTACACGACTTATGCAGATCTTCCTCTCCACAATTGATGTCTCACACATAATTACGGTGGTCAAACCGTTGTGGCACCAAACCTTTTTTTTTTTTTTTTAAAAAAAAAAATTTTCTAGAAAAAATAATCCTTGAATTAATTTTATAATTTTAACACATAAATTTCTTATAAAAAATGTCAAAAACTTTGTCATCATCATCACAATTATATGAGCATATAAAATTTTGTACAACTACTTCATGTCTTACACGGAAGGTTCGTCAAAAATCCAAATTAATGAATTTTATCTATGGTAAATTTAATTTTTTGTTTTATTGTATTTTAATTTATTTTATTTTATGATGATAAATTTATTTAAAAATAAATATTAATGAATTGATTTTTGATTATTTAGATGTTTTGAATGTAGCTTTGGGAGTTAGGTAAATAAAACATGTATTCTTCATAAAAGGGATAGAAAGAGAGAGATTCTACGTCAATTCATTCAATTTTATAATAAAAAAAAAAAGAGTTGCTCATTTAGTTGATGTGACATTTCTAACATATGAAGAAACTTTTACGTTCATATCATCACTTCGTCAAGTACGTATTTTTTCAACTTTTCAACTTATAAAATTTTTTTGTTTCGCCTAATCGCTAACCCGCTCGATCTTTGCTTGCCTATTTAATTATTATATAATTTATTCATTATTCATCTCAGAAAATTTCTCATGTTTATGCTATACAATTCTCGGACACGCATACATTCATATGTAATCGAGATTTATTATTAACAAAACTTGATCAGGATCTTAATAATGATTTCAAGGACATCATATTTATAGATGTATCCAAGGAAAATGTTGAACCAAAGCAAGTACGTACTTCTAATTAAAAAAAAAAAAATATTTTGGGCATTTATTAATTTATTTTAAATTTTATTATTTAACTTAATAAAAAAAAAAAAAATTTTTTTTTTTTTTAGGTTAAAGTACCAAATTCTTTAATTTATCTTTTGAATACACAAATTTATCCGATATTTATAAAAGAAAATGAAAAAATAAATTCAATTTTATTCATTTCTCAAATTCCTCAATGTATCATTTCTTTTACTGGATGGATTTTAGAATATCAAGTAATCTATGTGTTAGAAAAAATTTTCGAATCCTCAATTAAAGAAGATTTTGAATCACAAAATATCATTACAAATTGTCTTGCGAATCAAGAATTAAAATTATATCGGATTTTTTTAAAAAAAATCAATAATGATCATAATTCTAATAAAGAATTTCAAAGGTATACATACATATATATATATTATTTTTCATTTCATTATTCATTAATTAACATAAAGGTTATCAAATCATATTTAAATATTAATTTTTTTTTTTTTAAAAAAATATAGGCATATGTTATTAAGTTTTAGTTGTCCTGTTAAAATTATCAATTCTTTAAACGATGTTCAGTCTAATAATGATATAATTTCAATCATATTAAATGATACTTTTGCATTTAGGATTGAACAGAATCAATCCTTTTGGAACAAAGGTTGGGAATTAGAGATTAGTGATGTTTGTTTGCCGGTTGTAGCTTTGTGATTTTCCGATACCGTTAATATAACGAACAAGTTGATTTGAGGAATGAGTATTAAATAAGCAGTATTATTTTACTTCATACATCAAGATAGGAGCCTTTAAAAGGATGGAGAAAGAAAAAAACAGAACTTACCACCAAATCTAGATAAATCGCTGAACAAAAAGATACTTAGAAAAGAGCAAAACCTTGGGAACATCTAGCCATTTAATAACACAATCACGCTTTATTCGAGCGTTGCAGGAAGACGATATGTAATGTCGAATTGGATAGTTTTTTTAGTAATCTGTACTATAATCTATACTTAAATTTCTCCGTTAATTTAATTCAAACGACGAATCCAGAAAATACTCTTTTATGATGGACTGATGGGATAGGAATAATCTCTATATCATTGAACGAGGCAAGACAATGATACTAGTAATATTAGTAATAGTAAATCATTCCAAAACGTGAAAACCCGTTTAATAATAGTAAAAAAAAAAACAAAAACAAAGATTAAAGCGAAGATTAGTTAAATTTCAAGTAGTAACGTTACCAAATATCAAGACGATTATTTTATATTGATGCCATTGTAATGATGGAGGATTAAAATTAATATCAATTTTGGACGATAATGACCTTGATGTTTTTTAAGCGAGAAATTTGCAATTGTCAATTCCTAGTGATGACGCTTCGCAATAATTGTTTGTAATTGGTATTGAAATGCGAATGACATATTTATTTCTTGCAAAAAAGTAAATTAATATATAATATACTTTTCTTGAGTAGGGCCACGTCAGCATAAAAAAAAAATCAACGTATAACTTCACAACCAAACGCCCAAAAGTATTTGATAAAAAAACAAAAAGAACAGGAATGAATCTAATTTATATGATCAAAAACCGAAATATAGCAAATATATACTTTTATCTTCGATCACGTAATTAAAGACTTTCATATATTTCCGCTTTATATACTGTAACTGAAGCCTTTTATATTAAATCCGTAAAAATTCTTAATTTATAATCGGAAAGATCAGATCAGAGCTCTTTTACGTAAGATGCAAGTCCTAATATTTTATAGAAACTACAAATTCAAATTGAACATGTTTAGGGCTTTGTCCGAACGTTTTTGATGCTCTTTTTTTTTCGGAAACGGTTGCTTAGACGAACAAACGTCAACATTGTTAGGTAATATAATGTTTAGCGAATTGAGACATGTTGCTTGATATTTTTTATGTTGAGGTATTTTTTCGTGACTCGTACTGATGCTGAGAATACTTCAAACTCTTTTGTTCCAGTTAAATTCAAATGTTGCAGTCAGACTCTGAAGACATTTTGTGTTATCTTTTAGATTAGTAGAAATTTCGGCGTGGACATTACTTGAAAATATCACTTCTTAGGCTTAGCCAAGACTTTATAGGCGGTGCCCAGGACCCCGGAAACTTCATATAAAGGTTACCGGTAAAATGAGTAAAGCTATTATAAAATATCAAAAATTGTTATTGGATAAGACGGGTAATGTTGTTATAAACGCAATTAAAGGTTATTTATTAAATTGGGTAAGAGACACAGGATCGTTATTGTATAAAATGGGTAATGATCTTATAATTCATTTTCAGGTTATTATTATAGTGTGTAATGATTATATATATTTTAAGGGGGTAATATACATATATTGCGTAATTGACAAAAATGATGATAATTTTCTTTTTAAAGTTCTAAAAAAAACCCTATTTTTTTTAGTGTATACTGTTTTTTTTTTACCTGGCAATAGCCCTTTTCAATTCCGGTCGGTTGCATTTTTCGGTTGTTTGAGGTTTAATTTGGTTGGCCAGATCTTCATGCATTTGTTTACGTGACCGACCTTTTAAACCAATATTTTTTTTTGGTTTTTAGGGCGACTGTAAATAAACAATCCTATTGGCACAACACAAACCAACCGTAAAATACAACCGACCGGAATTGAAAAGGGCTAATGTTTATGATTCAGATAATTTTGATTTCTTGAATATGACTTAGTTGAAAAGTTAGATGAAATAAATAATTATTACAGTACAAAGTAAAAAATAATAGAAGTAATGGAAAGAGATGAAGATATTTTGTTTGTATTAGCATCAGAGCAATAATATTTGATTACTGTAATTCGAATATAAAATTTAAAAGTTTTAATAAAATTTGGTTTATAAATAATTAACGGGTTATTTTTATTTTGAGTAACGTATATTGGAAAGGTTTAAGGTTACTAATAAACTCGGTAACGTTACTAGTAAAATTTTGGCTTAACTTGGGTAAAGGTCATAGTAATTTTTTGAAATGAAACAATAGTTTCCGCTTTCCAGGGTCCTCGGTGCCCAGTTACACTGAAAAAATTGAGCGCTGTACTCGTGGCTTTCGTCATCAAAAAAGTCTTCGTACATGTGACAGTTGTGACACAAATTGTTTAAACTCCAACATATAAATACTGATGTTAATTGATGCAAATCGGATCACACTCGGAAAAGAATACATTATTAATTTATTATAAGGAGTTGATTTATAATTTGGATTTAGTTGATAATATTAAGGATACAATTAAGACTTTATAATATTGAATTTTTGGAAATTTATAATACTTTCCTACGAAAAAATATAATATTTTAGAAATAAATATTTCTGCCATCCTATCCAAAATGTCTAATCCTCCGATCCATCGCTTACACTATATTCCTGGCGTGTGGTTAGCGAAGGAGACTCTAAAAAGTTTAAAGAAACTACTTAAGCCACGTCCAGAAATAAAAGACGAACTACCAAGTGAAAGCAGGTGAGTGAGCATCATACGCATCATACACAAGTTATTTTGAAATCTGTTCAGTGTTATTTAACTTGTATAAATGACAGTTTTCCTTATAAGATTGGCTCGAAGATAACTGTAGAAGAGTATAATAATTTTCTTGTGCGTAAAGAGTCATCCGGGTACAAATACCAACGAAAAAGCAACGGTAACGTATATGTAATTGATATGAGCGACCCAGAACATGGTGCTGTTTGTGCGTTACTCCAAACTTATTTTAATCTTGCAAATGGGGGAGCTATTAGTAACAGACCGGTAGATGTTTCTGGTGATGATTGTAAGAAAATATTTCCATTATGTTTGATTCTTGACCTATATATAATTGATTCTCTAATATTTTTTGCATCCTTTTTTTAGTCCACTATAATCCTACTGTAAATGGAGAATTCACGGCTGCGGATGTTATCGTTAGACCAGATGAGAATTATGTCCAGCGACCTATTTTTCCATATCCTGGTCCTCCAGCTGGAGATAAAAATGTAATTTTTTGAGTTTTGATTGTAATATCTGGTTTTTGATTTGCGATTTTCTAATAAAAATATTTTTCATCTAGGGGAATCCACATGCCCGAATCGTTTGTGAAGTGGCTAATACACAAAAGATTGGCAGCTTGATAAGTAAATGCCAAAACTGGCTAAATCAAGTCTATGTACGATACGTCCTTGGTATTAAATTACATGATAAAAGGACGACGCAAGATCCCCAAGGACGTTTCTATAGATCAATGACAGCAATGCTATTTCAGCAAGGAGTACCTGGATATAGGGTGGTAAGGTGTTAATTTATAATTTTTATTTTTGATCAAATCATTTTAATAATTTCAATATATTTTAGTGGGATTTCGGTACTCACCAACTAGGATATTTAACAGACAATGCTCATCTCACTGGATGTAATACTCCTAATATTCCCGCATTCCAAATAACTATCCCAGTAAATGAAGTATTTTGGGACCCGTTGACGTTCCCGGCTGCAGCTGGATACGTCCCAGTTGCTCCTCCTACAGTTACTCTTGGTAACTTTACCATTGATCTATTTGAAATTCAGCAAATAGTCTTGAAACGGCAAAGAAACTAATAAAATTATATATAATCAAATATGGCTCAAAATTATTACTGTAAATGTAATAATATTCATTAATTTGTATTACAATTAATCTAAAATTTATGTACGAATGGCGTGGTATTTACATATCCCACTGAATGAAAAATCGATTTTATTACATGATGACTATTAACGGAATCGGAAAATACCTACTCCTATTTTTTTTTATTTTCTTTTCTAAATGATGATTAAGTTCGATACGCTGACTCGATTTGATATTTTCGTGTTATCTTCTCAGTTGAAGACTGCTTAATATTCCTTCCCATATTTCATAATTTTTATAGTGCCTTTTTCAGAAATATTTTTTCTTTTGATTCCTTCCATAGAGTATTTTCTATAGCGAACCTTGTATGTGGGTCTATTGTATCTGAGTTTATAACCCTGATGTACGAAGCAGATTTTTGCTAAAATATCATTAGATGTGAATTTTATTGAAAAAATATACATTAATTTGGATATAATTCACTTGGTATTTAATAAGTTAATGAACACAAAATATATTAGAAAATTCTTTTCCTAACTCTTCATTAACCTATCCTAACCAAAGAGGCATACTACATTCCTACATTCTAAAAATTCACGAAAATCAATATGACAATATCTATCCAGTTCTAAACAATTTATTTGTTCATATTAAAATTTTATAATAGTTTTATGTATAAATTGCAAAAATTTTATAATAATTTTTTGTTTAAATTGTAATATAAGGGATATTAAATTTAAATTGCAAAAATTATGTAATATAAATTTCTGTAATGTAGGGATATTAAAGTACTCAATGTACATAATAATAATAATAATAACGCAATATCAGATATCTCGAATCTATCTATCGTTAATGTATCATGCATTTGTATCTATTTTAAACTATTCCATATATATATATCGTTTTCCATATTTGCAATTTTCTAAAAAAAAAAAATTGTTGAACAAATGTATCATGCGTGTCGCTTATAAATTATTCCATATTTGGATCATTATCTATAAAAAAAAAATTTCGCTAACTCAAGAGTCGATATTTTATGGAGACTATAAATTCAAATTGAACTATTGTATTAAGAACGTTTTTGATGCTCTTTTTTTTTCGGAAACGGTTGCTTGGACGAACAAACGTCAACATTGTTAGGTAATATAATGTTTAGCGAATTGTGACTCGTACTGATGCTACGAATACTTCAAACTCTTTTGTTCCAGTTAAATTCAAATGTTGCAGCCAGACTCTGAAGACATTTTGTGTTATCTTTTAGATTAGTAGAAATTTCGGCGTGGACATTACTTGAAAATATCACTTCTTAGGCTTAGCCAAGACTTTATAGGCGGTGCCCAGGACCCCGGAAACTTCATATAAAGGTTACCGGTAAAATGAGTAAAGCTATTATGAAATATCAAAAATTGTTATTGGATAAGACGGGTAATGTTGTTATAAACGCAATTAAAGGTTATTTATTAAATTGGGTAAGAGACAGGATCGTTATTGTATAAAATGGGTAATGATCTTATAATTCATTTTCAGGTTATTATTATAGTGTGTAATGATTATATATATTTTAAGGGGGTAATATACTGTACATATATTGTGTAATTGACAAAAATGATGATAATTTTCTTTTTAAAGTTCTAAAAAAAACCCTATTTTTTTTAGTGTATACTGTTTTTTTTTTTACCTGGCAATGTTTATGATTCAGATAATTTTGATTTCTTGAATATGACTTAGTTGAAAAGTTAGATGAAATAAATAATTATTACAGTACAAAGTAAAAAATAATAGAAGTAATGGAAAGAGATGAAGATATTTTGTTTGTATTAGCATCAGAGCAATAATATTTGATTACTGTAATTCGAATATAAAATTTAAAAGTTTTAATAAAATTTGGTTTATAAATAACTAACAGGTTATTTTTATTTTGGGTAACGTATATTGGAAAGGTTTAAGGTTACTAATAAACTGGGTAACGTTACTAGTAAAATTTTGGCTTAACTTGGGTAAAGGTCATAGTAATTTTTTGAAATGAAACAATAGTTTCCGCTTTCCGGGGTCCTCGGTGCCCAGTTACACTGAAAAAATTGAGCGCTGTACTCGTGGCTTTCGTCATCAAAAAAGTCTTCGTACATGTGACAGTTGTGACACAAATTGTTTAAACTCCAACATATAAATACTGATGCAAATCGGATCACACTCGGAAAAGAATACATTATTAATTTATTATAAGGAGTTGATTTATAATTTGGATTTAGTTGATAATATTAAGGATACAATTAAGACTGGAAATTTATAATACTTTCCTACGAAAAAATATAATATTTTAGAAATAAATATTTCTGCCATCCTATCCAAAATGTCTAATCCTCCGATCCATCGCTTACACTATATTCCTGGCGTGTGGTTAGCGAAGGAGACTCTAAAAAGTTTAAAGAAACTACTTAAGCCACGTCCAGAAATAAAAGACGAACTACCAAGTGAAAGCAGGTGAGTGAGCATCATACGCATCATACACAAGTTATTTTGAAATCTGTTCAGAGTTATTTAACTTGTATAAATGACAGTTTTCCTTATAAGATTGGCTCGAAGATAACTGTAGAAGAGTATAATAATTTTCTTGTGCGTAAAGAGTCATCCGGGTACAAATACCAACGAAAAAGCAACGGTAACGTATATGTAATTGATATGAGCGACCCAGAACATGGTGCTGTTTGTACGTTACTCCAAATTTATTTTAATCTTGCAAATGGGGGAGCTATTAGTAACAGACCGGTAGATGTTTCTGGTGATGATTGTAAGAAAATATTTCCATTATGCTTGATTCTTGACCTATATATAATTGATTCTCTAATATTTTTTGCATCCTTTTTTTAGTCCACTATAATCCTACTGTAAATGGAGAATTCACGGCTGCGGATGTTATCGTTAGACCACATCAGAATTATGTCCAGCGACCTATTATTCCATATCCTGGCCCTCCAGCTGGAGATAAAAATGTAATTTTTTGAGCTTTGATTGTAATATCTGGTTTTGATTTGCGATTTTCTAATAAAAATATTTTTTCATCTAGGGGAATCCGCATGCTCGAATCGTTTGTGAAGTGGCTAATGCACAAAATATTGGCAGCTTGGCAAGTAAATGCCAAAACTGGCTAAATCAAGTCTATGTACGATACGTCCTTGGTATTAAATTACATGATAAAAGGACGACGCAAGATCCCCAAGGACGTTTCTATAGATCAATGACAGCAATGCTATTTCAGCAAGGAGTACCTGGATATAGGGTGGTAAGGTGTTAACTTATAATTTTTATTTTTGATCAAATCATTTTAATAATTTCAATATATTTTAGTGGGATTTCGGTACTCACCAACTAGGATATTTAACAGACAATGCTCATCTCACTGGATGTAATACTCCTAATATTCCCGCATTCCAAATAACTATCCCAGTAAATGAAGTATTTTGGGACCCGTTGACGTTCCCGGCTGCAGCTGGATACGTCCCAGTTGCTCCTCCTACAGTTACTCTTGGTAACTTTACCATTGATCTATTTGAAATTCAGCAAATAGTCTTGGATCATCAAAGTAACTAATAAAATTATATATAATCAAATATGGCTCAAAATTATTACTGTAAATGTAATAATATTCATTATTTTGTATTATAATTAATCTAAATTTATGTACGTATGGCGTGGTACATATCCCACTGAATGAAAAATCGATTTTTATTACATGATGACTATTAACGGAATCGGAAAATACCTACTCCTTTCTATTTTTTTTTTTTTTTATTATCTTTTCTAAATGATGATTAAGTTTGATACGCTGACTCGATTTGATTTTTTCGTGTTATCTTCTCAGTTGAAGACTGCTCAATATTACTTCCCATATTTCATAATTCTAATAGTGCCTTTTTCAGGAATTATATATATATATATTTTGATTTCTTTCACGAGTATTTCCTACGGCGAACCTTGTATGTGGATCTAATTGTATCTGAATTTATAACCCTGAAGTAGTTACTTCATTTCTCGTGAAGCAATTTTTCTGCAAAGGTATCTACGAAACAGATTTTTGCTAAAATATCATTAGATGTGAATTTTATTGAAAAAATATACATTAATTTGGATATAATTCACTTGGTATTTAATAATTTAATGAACACAAAATATATTAGAAAATTCTTTTCCTAACTTTTCATTAACCTATCCTAACCAAAGAGGCATATTCACGAAAACCAATATCTATCCAGTTCTAAACAATTTACAGTATTTGTTCATATTAAAATTTTATAATATTTTATGTTTAAATTATAATAGTTTTATGTATAAATTGCAATATAGGGATATTAAAGTTAATGTACTCAATATACTCAATGATGTACAGTGCACGAAAAAAATAATTATAATTACAAAAGTTACAAAAAATAAAAAACCAGTGATTATAATTGCTTCAAATTTTGCAAATTTGTTATCAAAGGTATGGATTTTATATATACAAAATTTCTGCTTTTTATCTAATCTCCTTGTCCCACAATCGATCTTTTAATTTAAGAAAAAAAACCATTAAAAAAATTTTTTAAGGCAAAAATTTAAAAAGTTTAAATATTCGCTCAGACATTTACAATTAGCCCATATATTTATAATAAAAATATATATATATGCATAAAAGTATATCTTTAATTGACTTATTAAGGAATTTTGATCAGTAAATTGAAATTGAAATTGACTCAAAAATCATAAATTTTGATATATTAAACTTGATTTAATTGATATTTTTTCAAAAATTTTTAACTTTATTAATCCAACATTAAATGACTTTTATTATAATTCTTTTATAATAATTATAATCTAAATTTAACTTTTGATTTTAGTGCTTTTTACTAATATTAAGGGTTAGGGTCAGGTTGCGATCAAATAAGATGAAGAAACTTTGATCTCAATTTTCTTAGCAACCAACAAATAAAAATGCGTCAAATTTTTTTTAACAAGATTAGCAAAGTGCAAACTTTGATTTATAATTATTTTATTTTTAATGAACTTCAATCTGAATGCTGTACCGGAATTTGCAGATTTTTTATAGGTTAAATTTTATATGATTTTTTTTTTTTCAAATTAAAAATTTATTGTGAGATAAAGAAATAAGATAAAAAGCTGAAATTTTGTACACATTATATTTTCACATTTAATAATAAACCTGTAAATTTTGTAGCAATTCTAATCACTGGTTTTTTATTTTTTACAACTTTTGTAATTATAATTATTTTTTTCGCGCACTGTATTATGCGTGTCGCTCATAAATTATTCCATATTTGGAATCATTAACTATAAAAAAAAAAATTATATTATAATATTTTATTTTGCGCCTTCAATTATATGATCCTTGGTGAGAATTTGTCCCCTATATACAATGCTTGATCTGTTATCTGTTTTTATTATAAAAAGAATCAAATTTTTCTGTCAAAAAAACCATTTCAGTTCAAAAACTTCCAGATACAAAATTTAATTATGGATAAGAATCCTCCACAAGATAATCGTTTTATTGAATTTAATAATTTACAACAATCGACCGCTGCTGTTATTCAGTCGGGACATGAGCATTCTTCAAATATAGATTACAATGCTGTCAACGTCAACGTTGATCATTATGCCATGATGAATGATAATAATATCCTTCCACCTTACACAAATATCAATCACTTCAATCAACAATCCAATATTTCAACTTCACAATCATATCCTCCTCATCATATGCGCCACAGTATCCTCCGCAGTCGATTGAAAATACCTCTTTTCCACTTAGTTCTATTAATCCTTCTCAATTTGGAATCTATAGTTTTGATATTCCTGGGTTTAAACTGAAATTATCGTCTTACCTACTTTTTCTCGTCAAGATAATCCTTATCTCAATTCTTCCTCAAATAATGATATGGGTAATCAATTTACTCAATTTAATCAATTTCAACGATAAATTTCATTTCGCTGAATTATAATCGTATAAATTATACACTTATACGTAAAATCTATTTCATTTTGAATTCATATTTTTGTATTTTTATGCTTTATTTTTATTTTGTATAACGTTAGTTGAGGATTTTACCGCAGAAAGCTAACTATTGTATCCTATATATTATTGTACTAAATAAAATATTATTATCAACCAATTGATAATTGATTAAGGTTAAATAAGCTTTGATATAACAGATGCATAAACAATAACTTGATTACATTATTACTTAAAGCTTAATATTGAAATGTTGATAAACCTAAACTACTAATTTCTTCTTTTCTTTTTTTATTAGTTTCACAAATGATGATAAATGTTGTCAGGATTCTAATTGAGAATAATTATTAATGGATTAGCGTTGATTATACAATACGAGAATTTTATATATCTTTAATATTTTAACTTCTCTGTTTATTATGTTTATTTTTCAATAAAAATTGTTTCATGTTGAATTGTATTTTAATTTTATTTTTTTATTTTTTTTTGTAAGGTTGTATAGTCAACCCTCAGTATGAAGTTTATTATATTGAGGGCCGTCGTATATTTTTATTCTAAAATAACTGCGCCACATTTGAAAAATAAATACAATTTGTATTTCTTTTAATACACATTTTATGATGATAAGATACCAATAATAAATTATAAATCTTTATTATAAAAAAGGAACACTTTTCCACCATTTTGATTCATATTAAAAGTGTTTGAATTATCCAACTGATAAGTTTTCACAAAATCTTACTAACTTTTGCGAGAACATACGTCCAGATAATTTGAAAGCTATACGTAATGAGTATGTTGCGTTAATTTCCATACTGTACTTCATTTTGCGAAAGATGTATGATATAAAGAAAGATCTTAGCATGTGTCTTCAACACAAAATTGTTTGAAGAAAAAAGTTCTGGAAGAGTCAATTACGCAATAAAGGTATGATCTCATTTGCATTACAGAAGACGTTCACAGGCATATTTGCCTGCAATTTTTCAGTTATCATCTAAAAATTTAATGTGTAACTGTAATACAAATCATAGCAAATTATATATTTTTGTATTAAATATAACCAATATTATTTATAAAGATTATAACTAGTTTTAACCGGGGGTGATATAACTCGGGTGATATCACCTGATTGATTTTTATAATTTCGATATAGGTGATTTAACCCGGCAAGTGATATCACCTGATTAATTTTTAATTTTTAAATTTATTTTTTTTTCTAGGTTTTCCAGTTTCGAGGTATGTTTTTTTTCCTTCTTTTGTTTTCACTTTTCTTTCTAGTTATTTCTAATTTCTTTTTCTTTTCTTTTTAGGCCTTTTAAGCTCTTTTAATTTTGTGTCAAAGGTATGTTGTTTTTTGTTGTTCTTTTTGTTTTCATTTTCCTTTCCATTTATTATTTTTCCTTTCTTTTTAGGTCTTTAATCTCTTTCAGGTTTACATTAAATGATGGTATATTATTTCATTTTTTTTTCCTCCTTTTGTTTTTTTTAGGGTCTTAGTTTTTCGAACAAGGTATGGCATTTTTTTCTTATCTTTTTTTTCAATTTCGTTTTCATATTTCATTTTTACTAACTATTTTTTCTTTTTTTTATGGTTTATCTTTCATTAAATTATTCCCTTTTCTTTTTGTTTTCATTCACTTTCTTCTTTTTCATTATCGCTCCTTTTTTTTCATTCTCATGATCGTTTCATCCTCATTACCATTTTGTCCTCATCATTGTTTCATCCTTATCAATCATCGTTTTGTCTTCATCATCAATTATCATTTTGACCTTATCACCAATTATTATTTCGTCTTCATCATCAATTATCATTTCATCCTCACATCGATTATCATTTCATCCTCATCATTTCGTTCTTATCATTGTTTTGTTTTTATCATCGTTTATTTTGTCATCTTTTCATTTCTCCTTCTCATCATCATTTCATTTTTTCATTCCTTTCTTATCATCTCTTTGTTTATCATCATCCTTTCATTTTGTTCATCTCCCTTTTGTCATCCTTTCATTTTTTTGTCCCCTTCTTGACATCTTTTCTTTTTTTTTGCCCTTCCCATTATCTTTTTATTTTTATTTTTATTTCTATCCCCCTTCATTTTGTCCCTATTCCTTTTGTTTTCGATCCTGTTCCTTTTATTTCGCATTCTTTCCCTTTTCTTTTCATTATCTTTCTTTTTTTTACTATATCTTTTGTCTCCTATCATTTTCGTTATCTCCAATTATTTGTTTCTAATATTATTTCCATTATTTCTCTCTCTTATGATCATAATTGTTAGGCTTCTCTTTTTTGTATCATTATTATCATTACTAGTTATGTTAAAAATAAATAATTGTAAAAAATATTAACTTTGATAAACAGGATTTTAAAGAAATAAAGTCATAGTTTAATATAATAAATTTTGTTATTTTTTTTGTACAGAAAATTATTGCCAAATTAGCGATACATTGACCAGACAATAATCTTACGATCATTAAATTTTTACATATACAATATTGAAATTTACAATAAATTTTAGCCAATTAAATTTTAAAATTAATTAATAAAGATTTGCGTACTATTAAATTTATTAAAAATTTTTTATACATGTGAAATCACCTGATTTTGATAAATTATTTATAGGTGAAATCACCTAGGTGATTTCACTCGTGGAGTAAATTAGCAAGATTCTATAAATAAAATATATTACAATATCATTTTTATGTGTTAAAATTCATATAATAATACTTATAGTGTAAATATCATTTTCATTTTTTTTTATAGTTATACTAAGCCTTACTACTGAAGACTCCCTCTTTTTGTCACTATAAACAGGCAGAAGGAGAAGCAATGGCTCTCCCCCTATAGGCACTAATGGGCCTCTACCCATTTATAGAGGAGGGGCTTTTCATAAAGTTAAACATGTGTGCATTGTATATACAGTACATGTGTACATACACACATATATAACTTAATATAATATATATAAAAAATGGAAAAAGTCCTCATGCCACCCCGGGTGGTAACATGATTTTTGCCACCCCTTATCATGTGATTCAAATTTAAATTATAAAATTACGACATGCCGATCATTTGTTTAGTGTTTTTTATTACGCAATTTTTTTTTTTACGGCTTTAACTTCGGTAAGTTTTTGATATTACTTATATTGTTTTTATTAATCAGCAGTTCAGCACTTCAGTACTGATTGACTTCTCTTTTTTGTAGGTGCTTTTTTTCTTAACTTTGGGCTTTTGATAAGTTTTTGTTTAACATTGTGCATGTTTTTTTCGTTAATTAGCGTTAACGCTTTTTAAGCTGTTCTCATTTTTTTGTAGGTAATTCTTTTTGGCTTTTAGTGACCTTAGACTTCAATATTAGAACTTTTAATAAGTAGTAAGTTCAAACATTTTTGAACATCTTGGGTCTTTGGGAGTTTATTTTCGTTAGTAACTAACTTTTTTTTTCTTTTTTCTTTTTGTTTGGTTGGGGTTCTTTTTGTAATTTTATTTCTCTATTTCAATTTTCCACTTCGTCTCTTATCATTTTTCCATTACCATTCGTCCCTTATTGGTTTCTATCATCTTTTTCCTTTCCTATCCTTTTTTTCATTTCTTATTCCCTTTTTTTTGTTTTCTATCATCACCTCTTCTTTTTTTCTTTCCTCATAACATTTTCCTTTTTCTTTCATCATCACTTCCCCTTTTTTCTTTTCACATCATTTCCTCATCATTTTCTCCTTCTTTTTTTCGTTCCTCATCATTTTTTTCACTTCCTTCTTTTTTTTTCATTTCGCATCATTCTTTTTTTTCATTTCGCATAATCCTTTTTTTTCATTTCGCATAATCCTTTTTTTTCATTTCGCAACATCCTTTTTTTCATTCCACATCATCCTTTTTTTCGTTCCACAACATCCTTTTTTTTCATTTTATATCCTTTTTTTTTCGTCTCATATCATTCTTTTTTTTCGTTTTACATCATTCTTTTTTTTCGTTTCATATCTTTTTTTTTTCATTTCACATCAACTCTTTCCTTTTTTTTCATTTCTCATTATTCTTCCACCTCTCCTTTTTTTTTTGTTCTTCTCTTCCTTATTTTCCATCTTCTTTTGCTTTCCCTTTGATCTCCTTTCGCTTTTACTAATTATTTCTTTTTTATCATTGTAGTTTGTTGTTAGATTACCTATTTATATCATTTATTACTAGATCTGTTAAAAATAAATAATCGTTTAGATTTAAATTCACTTGTAACATATATTTAATAAAATAATTAACTAAAAAAGTACTGAATACAATAACTAAAGTTTCTTTTTAAAATCATATCAGATATAAGTATACTTTTTAATTTTGGTTTAAATTGTCATTTATTAAAGATTATCTTTGCGAAAAAAATTTTTTTTATACGAAAAAAATTAAAGTTAAAAATTAACTGATTAAGATTGGGCAATTAAAATTTATTTTAAATCACGTGACAGGGGTGGCAGAAAAACTGATACCACCCAGGGTGGCACCTAGATAACTTCTAAAAAATGATAGAAAAATTTATTAAGAAAATATATATAAAAAAAAATTATATAAAAAAAATATTATAGAGAATATATATATAGAAAATATATATAAAAAAATTATAGAAAAGAAATTTAATTCGGGAGAGAGTCTCTTATTTATATAAAATTATATATCATATGATCACGTAATATAACATTGGTAATAATCGCGCGGTTCATTTAACTTTTTTTAAACTTTTTTTTCAAATTATACTTTTTCTAAACTATAAAGTTTTTAATTTTTTTTCGTTCTTATCCTTCTTTTCTTCTATTTTTCCTTTATTCTTTCCTTTCCCTCATCCTTTCTATCTCCTTATTCTTTCCCCTATTTTCTACAAATTCCATAATGTAATGTTTTAATTATCTTCTTTAGTAACGCTTATTACAGCTTTCAGGTCTCCTTGAACGCATTACAGTAGGCATTTTAATTTTTTTTTGGTTTTTTTTACCTTTAATAAAATAAAACACCTACTACTAATGTTTTTATTCTTTTTTTCTTTTTTAGTTGCAGCTTTTGGTCAGCTTTTGGACTATTTCCTGGACTACTTGAACTTCTCGGTATGTGATGGAAGGTTTCTTTTTTAAATATACTGTTAATAAATGATATTAACTTCATTTTATTTTATTTTTTTTAGAAATGATTTTTGCAGACTTTTTGGACTTCGTAAATGGAGGTTTTTATAATAAGATTACTTTCTTTTTTAACTTTAATGAATTTGATGAAACATTAACTAATGTTTCTTTTTTTTTACAAGTCTCATTCTTTGAACGTGAATTTTGGTAAGGAGGAGAGTTTCTTTTAATTATTTATTTAATAAAACATTTACTAATGCTTCTATTTTTATTTTTTTATTCATATAATTTTGGTAAACTCATATATTTTTTTTAATTGTTTTATTTAGCTAAACATTTAACTAATGTTTTGATTTACTCTTCAGTTTTTTTAGACAGTTAAGGTTTTTTTTACACACAGATTTGGCAGGGAAAAATATTATTTTTAAAATTATTTATTGGACGCATAAGATCTGGTAAAGAAGTGATATTTTCTTTTGAATTATAATGAAACATTTATTAATGATTTCATTTTTATTCTTTTTAGGCAGTCTTTTGACATGTGAATTTTGGTAAGGAAAAATTTTTCCTCTTTATTAATTTAACAAAATGTTTTACTAAGTTTGGCTACTCTTTTTTTTAGGGCCAGTTTTGAGTGATTTTCAAGTACCAAGATATTAGTCCAATTCTAAACTTTATATATTGATAAGTTGTTATACTTTTTTCGTAAACAATTTTAAAAATATTATGTTAACATTTTTTAAATTTTTTTTTGTAAGAAATCCAATACTGAGATCCTTAATAGACTTTATTTTAAAATTTGAAAAGACCTTTTTTTCTTTATTACTCCAATTTGAATAGGTGTATAAAGTTTCAGTAGAATATTTTTGTTTTTTTTTTTTAGCTATTTATTACGAAACTGCACTAATATTTCGATTTTCCTTTTTTTAGACGATTATACTTTGGATATTTAGAAGCGTGTGGGATTTTGATAGGGAAGTTAATGAAAACCTTTTTTTTAATTGATTTTTAACAAAACATTTTCTAATGTTTCATTTCTTCTTTTTTTAGATGATTCAAGACATGGATTTTCAGTCAAACTCATGGCAATTCTTTTTTAGATGGATCAGAGTGTGGATTTAGTGAGTTTTTAATGGTCTTTTCTAATCTTTTATTTAACAAAACTTTGCTTATTTGTCTTTTATTTTAGGTGATTGATTAGAGCACAGTTCCGTCATTAAAAAAAAATTGCTAAAAATTAAGTCTTGTCACAAATTTTTATTGAAATTAAAAGTGCTATAATTTACTAAAAGAAATATTACAATATATTTTTAACATATTTTATTTTATTATTGCTATTATATGTACAATATATTTTTGATATGTGGCAGCAATATAAAATTAAATTTTTAAATTATATTTCCATTATATTTTCGATATATGGTAGCTATATAAAATTAGAATATTTTCAGCATATTGTAAACATATAGTTATAAGAGAGATAACAGAAATGCAAATATCATATGTCTGATATATGTTAAAAATATCATTAACATATTTTTTATATTGATAGGATTCCATAAAGTAGCTCTAGTTTTAGACTTTTTCCATAATATTTTTTTTTGCAACTAAATAGTTATAAATAGAAGTTTGCTATAGGCCAAAGTAGTACTATTATTTACAAACTTATAATTTTTACCTTTAAACTTGTAAACTTCTTTTTAAATGAGTTTTAGCTGTCTATATCATTAAAGAAGTTTGTAAAATAATCAATTTTATACAATTTTTACTATTATTATTTTTGATTTCACTAATAAATATTTAACTTAGATAGATAGTAAAAAAATTAAAAAATCCATTTTTAATAACCTACTTTATATTCAGTAATCACAGAAAAATGAAATACAGCTCATCAAATTCGTCTTATTGAAATGAATCCAATGGTAATAATCACATATTTCTAGGTATAGTAGATCAATCACAAATTGGAAAAATGCCAACAGATCAACATTCTTATAATAAAGCATTTAAAAAACTATTTTTTAACTGATACATCTCGCCTAAAGACCTATAGTTACTACCATTATATTCATCTTGATGAGACGATTCCAATGAGCTATATTTTATCTTTTTATGATCATTGAATGCCTATAAATTTTGCTTAGAAATTTTGCAGGAAAATTTGCCTGCAAGGTACTTTATGGATTCAAATGATTTGCATATTACATAAAAATTTTAATATGCTGAATTTTGTAGCCAATTTAATTTAAATTATAGATAAAAGACCATAATGCTATATTCTAATAAATTTATTATATTTAATACATCCATTTATACAATAATTTAAATTTAAAAACTTTGCAGATAAATTTGCCTGCATTATAAATGAAGAGATATCAAGGTTTACTGTAGAGAGGGATGACTGTATTTGAAAATAATATTATAATTAATTATAATTACACAAAATTATTTTTAAAATAATAATTGATAAAAAAAATAAATTACTTTTTTGTTAATTTATTTCCTTTTTTTCTTTTGTAAATGAGTTTTTTGTTTCTTTATTTTTTGTTTTTTTAAATGAAAAAAAAAATCATTTATGTTATTAAAGTTAAACAATATACAAATACTCATAATGTAACTCAAAATTTTTCATATTTTAAAGTTGTAGATCTGGATTCCTTTTAATAAATCTTTAAGGATGTTTGTTAATAACATGATTAATTGCCTATTCAGTTAAGATCAGCACTATTTTATATATAAAAAAAGGGTTAAATTTAACAAATTTGCAATAAATACCAAAATTCTAAAAAGAAAATCTCATAGATTATATACTAACTTTAAATAAAAGACACATAATAAATAAAACAAGACTCAAAGATCAAGAAAATGAAAAAAAATCATTCATTCATATGTAAAAAAAAGAGTTTACTATATATGCAGACCTGATTTTAGCCTTTGAAAATAATGAAATTTCATATTTTACTGTATTTTATTATATAATTTACACAAAAACTCTTTTTCACTCCATGCAGTTCACAACATAACAAAAAATATTTTTTTTATTTTTTCAAAAACTATACATAGTGGAACGAATATGACTTTAGAATTTACAGTCAACGAAAATACAGACTTTAATGCCATTTATGAACAAGTCTAATGAGTTACATTAATGGACAACTTTTTACCTACTTTCTACTTAATACTGGACAATGAAGAATTTAAGTGAGCGCTAAAACACTCTTCACTATTTGCCAAGGACATGAGCAAAGAGGAGTACCAAAGCTACTTAGAACATTTCGTACCAGACATAGTAAAAGAACGTCTTAATAAGATAGCAGACAAATGGAAATATAATTAAAACCTTCTCTATTTTCTTTACAGGGCCACCTTCCTTGTACATAAAGATGCTTTTAAAACTGCCGCAGTTTTGTATAAGGATGATGGATTACTTAAGGATATACTGGATGACTCATATGATTCTAACCGCTTATTAGATGAATTTATGGATATGAAAATATCTATAAATAAAGAACACCAATCACAATCCAGTGCTGCATCAACAAGTACCAATCAGAATGAAGATGAAACATCTCAGAAGCAAGATAAATAAAAGGCTAAGGTTGTAGAACAAGTTATTCCTGTCATACTCACACCAATCCCTAAACCTGTTGTAATACCTCAGCCATAAGTTATACTTCAATCTGCTTCCAGTTCTTCTTTAAAACCTACGGCTAAGCCCTTTGTATCCAGAACAAAGAATGATAAAACTAACAGCCTATTACCTTAAAACAAGTTTAGGTCAATTCATTTGTGATATCCTTATTTATGATGTCCCTACCAAGTGAAAGAATATTACTATACTTGATTATCTAAAGGCTTGCCCTATGAAAAAAAATTTCTTTAAAATATACTAAAAATATACTTAAATCTTAAAATATATTTAAAATGTATTTGAAATACACTTAAAATTTTTAAAATGTACTTAAAATTGCAATTTTAGGTATAATTTAAGTATATTTTAAAAATTTTAAGTACATTTTAAGTACATTAAGTATATTTTAAGTACATTTTAAAAGTGCATACATATATTTTAAGTATATATTTTTTTTATAGGGATTGGAGTAACGTAATCTCTGTGATAGTTAAGAAGCAGAAGAAGTATAAAGCTGTTCGGTGTAAGTTAGAGATTATGCATGAATTTAGTATTTAGAAATGTGATTGGCTTTGGATAGCTTCTCTTGGACTAGTGGTTGTCTGATAGTTTTCTGCTTCCTGATCCCTTAAAGAATGCAAAGAAAAAGAAAGATTCCAGGCAGTTGTTGAAGGCCTCTAGAGTCTCTAACAGCTGATGCTTTGGCAGTTAAGAAACACCTAACAAATTTTATTAACTCCTTATACATCAAAGCTTTTAAAGAAGTTAAAAATCCAGATGGTACATACAAGATGATTGCCTACTTCAAAAGTTGGGAGGATTTACTAGTCAAAAAAGGAATATTCGGCCTTGATGAAATTCAGCCTATATTTGACCAAAATTAAAATTATTTGACCTCAATTAGTAATGATTTATGATTAGACATACATTTGGCAGTCATTTGACATTGTCAAATTATGGTCAATTGGAATATAAATAATTTAATGTTATATGTATTATATTAATTGAGCATCCATAGTTCAGTTAAAAGTTTATGTTAATTAAACTTTTAACAAAACATTCCTATCCTTTGCCTTTCTCTCATTTCTTCCTTTTTCATCCTTCTCTATTTTCATCATTTTCTTATCCTTTATCCTTCCACTTTACTTTCGTCTTTTTCTTTTCATTTTCATTTTCTTTATTTTTTTTTTTCTTTCCCATTTCTCCCATACTTCTGTCTGTTAAAAACTCTTTAACGAAATGTTTCCTAAAGTTTCATTATTTTTTTTTTAGATATTTTTTCAGTTTCTCTTAGATCGATTTAGATATCAGCAATATCGGGTAATTAACCTTATTTTACTACACTAAATATATCATAATCATCATGTTAATATAAATGTCCCAAATTTTAAACTTGAGGCTTAACGAAATTATAATCATCTCTTCTTTCCTCCTTTACCTTTCTTTTACTCAACCTTCCATTTAACCTTCCCATTAATTCACTTTTTCCTTTTTTCTTAACTTTACTTTTTGTTTTTCCTTTCCATTTCTCTTCATCCCACAGGTCAAATAAAAAAAAATCGCCAAAAATCGGCAGTCTGATTTTTGTCTGATTTTTGGATATTTTTGTCCGATTTGTTGCAAATTTTTGCCGATTTTTTGGCGCGAAAAGGTAACAAACGGCATTGCTGATTTGTCACAAAAAATCAGCATTCCGATTTTTAAATAGTGCATGCAAATCGGCACTCCGATTTTTAAATAGTGCATGCAAATCGGCACTCCAATTTTTAAATAGTGCATGCAAATCGGCTCCAATTTTTAATAGTGCATGCAAATCGGCACTCCGATTTTTAAATAGTGCATGCAAATCGGCACTCCAATTTTTAAATAGTGCATGCAAATCGGCACTCTGATTTTAAATAGTGCATGCAAATTCAACCAATTTATTTTCTTTATATTTAAAGAAGTACGACACATGCAAAAATTTATTTTTTCTCAAAAAATTTTATTCAAAGTAGTTTAATTTAAAAATTTTACACATTTTATTAGTAATTAAAAAATAAGAATTTATTTTAATAGAAAATTAATCTAAAAAAAAAGAAATCTATAATGAAAATAAAAAAAAATGAATCAAAGTAAAGAAATGTGTTAAAAAATAGGAATAACAATAAAGAAAAAAAGTGAAATAAAAGAAATGAAAAAGAAGAAGAAACGGAAAAGGGAGGGAAATGAAAAGAAGTAAGGGGAAACAAAAAAAAAACGAAAAGAATACAAAGTTAAAGAAAGTGAAAGGAATGAAGAAGGAAATGTAAGAAAAAAAGGATAGTGTAATATATAAAAAAAAACAAAAAGAATAGTAGGAAAACATAAAGGAACGAAAAGAGAGAAGGAAGATATAAAGGAGCGAAAAGAAGGAGGGGGAAACGTAAAGGAACAAAAAGAAAGGGAGGAAATGTAAAAAAACAAAAAAAAGAGAAAATGAAATGAAAAGGGAAAAGAACGAAATGAAAAGAAAAGGAAGCGTAAAGGGTGAAATGAAAAGGAGGGAAAAGATAAAAAATAAAATGAAAAGAGTAGGAACGTAAAGAGATGAATGAAAAGGAGATGAAACGTAAAGGAATAAAGCAAAATGAAGGCAAATGTAAAGTGATGAAATGAAAAGGAGGGTTAAACGTAATAGTCGAAAAAAAAATAGAAGGAAAAACGTAAAAAAAAAGAAAAAAAAGAGGAAAAAATGAAAGAGAAATGTGAATATACAAAAATAATTGAAGGGAGACGAAAAGAATGGAAAACAAATGAAAAGAAACACAGGGGATAAAAGAAAAAATGAAAGAAAAGTTAGTAAATAACGAAATGTAATCGATCATAAAAAAAATAAAATGAAATAAAAAGAAACATACTTGTAAAGAAGCCCAATTACTAAAAACGTTCGATCAGAACCTGCAAAAAAAAGATGGATTCGTTAGTAAAACGTTTTTTAAAAAAAAAAGAAAAAATAAAGTTTCGAAAATTTCGAAACTTACATTCATTACGCCCATGGCCATCGTCCAAGAATCGAAGACCGGAAGCTACAAAAAAAAAAGATGGAAACATTAGTAAAAACGTCTTCTAAAAAAAACAAAGAAAAAAAAGTTTCTAAAATTTCAAAACTTACATTCATTACGCCCATGGCCATCGTCCAAGAATCGAAGACTGGAAGCTACAAAAAAAAAGACGAAAATGTTAGTAAAACGTTTTCTAAAAAAAAAAGAAAAAATAAAGTTTCAAAAATTTCGAAACTTACATTCATTACGCCCACGGCCATCGTCCAAGAATCGAAGACCAGAATCTACTAAAAAAAAAAGATGGAAACGTTAGTAAAAACGTCTCCTAAAAAAAACAAAGAAAAAAAATTTTCAAAAATTTCGAAACTTACATTCATTACGCTCACGGCCATCGTCCAAGAATCGAAGACCAGAAGCTACAAAAAAAAAGACGGAAAACGTTAGTAAAACGTTTCCTAAAAAAAACAAAGAAAAAAAAAGTTTCGAAAATTTTGAAACTTACATTCATTATGCCCACGGCCATCATCCAAGAATCGAAGACCAGAAGCTACAAAAAAAAAGACGGAAACATTAGTAAAACGTTTCCTAAAAAAAAAGAAAAAAGTTTCGAAAATTTCAAAACTTACATTCATTACGCCCATGGCCATCGTCCAAGAATCGAAGACCGGAAGCTACAAAAAAAAAAGATGGAAACGTTAGTAAAAACGTCTCCTAACAAAGAAAAAAAAGTTTCTAAAATTTTGAAACTTATATTCATTACGCCCACAGCCATCGTCCAAGAATCGAAGACCAGAAGCTACAAAAAAAAAGACAGAAACGTTAGTAAAACGTTTCCTAAAAAAAAAAAGAAAAAATAAAGTTTTAAAAATTTTGAAACTTACATTCATTACGCCTACGGCCATCATCCAAGAATCAAAGACCAGAACCTACTAAAAAAAAAGATGGAAACGTTAGTAAAAACGTCTTCTAAAAAAAAACAAAGAAAAAAAAGTTTCGAAAATTTCGAAACTTACATTCATTATGCCCACGGCCATTGTCCAAGAATTGAAGACCGGAAGCTACAAAAAAAAGACGGAAACGTTAATAAAACGTTTTCTAAAAAAAAAAAGAAAAAAGTTTCAAAAATTTTGAAACTTACATTCATTACGCCCACGGCCATCGTTCAAGAATTGAAGACCAATAGCTACAAAAAAAAAGATGGAAATGTTAGTAAAAACGTCTCCTAAAAAAAAAAAAGAAAAAATAAAGTTTCGAAAATGAAAATTTCGAAACTTACATTAATTACGCCCATCGTCTAAGGAGAGAAAAAAGAGATATTGGTACGTTTTTAAAACCATTAATAATAAAACCTATTGTCAATTCACCTTTCCGAAATCTTCAAGGCTGTATTTTACAAAAATGGAGAAAAGAAAGAAACATTAGAATGTTTCTTTAACACGAAACTCGCCGTTTTTACAATAAAGCTAAAAAATTTTTTTTAAAATTAAATAAAAAAAAATTCGTTTTTTAAATTAAATAAAGTTAAAAAAAAATTCATTTTTATGTTAAATAAAAAAAAATTCATTTTTTTAGATTAAATAAAAAAAAATACGGCTTCTTTGGATGACAGTATTTTAGTGATGTGTACCAACTTTTTGTTTGTTTGTTTTTTTATTTAAAGAAATACATTCTAACGGTTGCTTTTTTTTATTTGTAAATGAGCAGAAGGAAAAAAATGAAATGTAATAAGCAAAAATAAAAAAAAATTATCAATAAATCAATAAACAAATGATGTAATTATATAGTCAGCCAATTAAAGACGATCATTTTTGATTGAAAAATTGGCAGAATTATATAAAAATTGGCAGAATTATATAAAAATTGGCAGAATTATATAAAATCGGCAGAATTATATAAAAATCGGCTGAATTACATAAAAATCGGCAGAATTACATAAAAATCGGCAGAATTATATAAAAATTGGCAGAATTATATAAAAATTGGCAAGAGCATATTAAAATAAAGCAAATTCCGATTTTTTTTCATTCGACCAGTGTCCTCTTCCTTTTTTCCTTCTTCCCTCTTCCACAATAGACCTCTTTTATAAAGAATACTCAAAAAAAAAATTTTCAAATTTCAACAAAATGTTTTATAATGTTTTGATTTTTTTTTAAATGACTCCTTCAGTTTCTAGACATGACATCCCAAAAGGTTTATTTTTTTTCTTTAATCATTTTAACAAACGATTACCAAAAAAATTAATGAAAAAATACGTCCATTAACATTTCTTCATCTTTTTTTCTTTCATATTAACAAAACGTTTGTTTACTAATGTTTTGTTATTTCTCTTTTTTTAGATAAGAAGTTCAGAGGTAATCCCTTTTTTTAAATAAAAAAAAATTTGTAACAAAACATAAATTAACATTTTGATTTTTCTTTTATTAAATCTAAACGAAGAACCAAAAAGAAAATAAATGAAAAAATAGTTTTTAGACATGTAAAAGTTTCAGTGTGTCATTCTTTATTATTATTATTATTATTTAATGAACTATTTTTAACTGCTGACGGTTTGTTATCATTCTTTTTCTCTAGACGGATCTTTCAGTTCTGTATTTTATAACATTTTTGAACTACTTTAACACTATAGGATTATGACTCTGATCTGATAAATATTAATGGAATCTTCAAAATGAAACTTTTAAAAAAAAAAAATTTTTTTTATTTTCCGGCTAGCTAAGTTTTGAATTATTTTTGTGGATAAATTTCAAAGGTATAGATTTCCAAAATTTTATTTTATTTTATTTATCGTTAAGAATGTTAACTAAGGTTTTGTAATTTACTTTCCTTATAGGATTGCTAAACAAATTTACGACCAGACTTTTGGAATCAAGGTATGTAGATAGTGGAATTTTTTTCGTTATTTCTGAAAAATTACTATGATTTTAATAAATTTTTTTAAATGGTTCTAGACACATAGAATTCAGATTTTGGTTTACTTCTTTTTTTAGATAAATAGCCAGGTCATCGAATACGTTGAAATTCAGTGAGTGACTTTCTTTATTTTATTTTATTTATTGTAATAATTTACTATAATGAAACACTTAATATTTTTCTTTTTTTTAGGCAGGTTTAGTCTTTCAGTTTTCGGTAAGGAAGCTGGAATTGATTTTTTTTATTAATTACAATTTATTTAATGAAATGTTAACATTTCGTTTATTTCTTTTTTTTAGGCTGTCTCTTCATAAATATGGAGTTGGGTAGATTTTTTCTTGCATTATAATTTTTTGAAACACCTAATTTTTTCAGGGTTTTTCTTTTTTTTAGCAGTTTGCTCTTTAGATCTTTAAACACGCAGAATTACAGTAAGTTTTTTTTTATTGTTTTCAATTTTTTATTTTTATCAAATTGACGAATTCGTTCTTTATTTTTTTTAGGTTGCTTTCAACTCTCATTGGATGCAAATTCAAGATTTTTAGGTAGGGGATAGATATATTGGACACGTGAGATAGTAGATTTTTGGTGAGATTTTTCTTTTTTTACCAAAATTTAATGATACGTATATTTCATTCTATTAATTTTTTTTTTGGGAACTGTTCTTCAGACTTTAGGACGCAAATGCAACTTTGAAATTTTGGTGGATTTAAAACATTTTAAATTTATCTGTTTTAACAAAATGCTTATTAATGTTTTATTATTTTTCTTTTTAGGCAACCAGTATATCAATAGGTTATATATTGGTAAATAAAAAATCAGATGTTTTTATTTTAACGAATTGTTGCTAACAGTTCGTTTGCTTCTTTTGTAGGTTATTCTTGATCTTTTAGATATGCATTGAATACCAAAATCCCAGGTAAAGTTTTGAGTTTGAACTTACTTTAAAAAATCCTATTTTAATTTTTTTCTTCCTTTCTATTTCTTTTAGTAAACTGGCCCAATTTTGGACTATAAATAGAATGCTGGTAAGTTTTTGAAATGTTCGAAAACTTATTAAAAAATATCAATTTACCATTTTTTTATTTTTATTTTTAAGAACCTGATTCTGACTTGGAAATACGGAATCCAGGAGAGTTTTGAAAGGTTTCTTATTTTAAACTTCTTCTCCTTTAGGCTATGTAAATCATCTATTTAGTAGATTTTATTGTGGATAGATGGTGGATAGATGTTGGATGGATGGCGGATGGATGGAATAGATGGATGATAATATATAGATAAAT
The DNA here is from genome assembly GCA_015698045.1 of Rhizophagus clarus. NCBI lineage: Eukaryota > Fungi > Glomeromycota > Glomeromycetes > Glomerales > Glomeraceae > Rhizophagus > Rhizophagus clarus. The sequence continues at coordinate 806,560 of BLAL01000338.1, read as the reverse complement.
ATTAGATAGAAATTTATATAATATATATGTAATTTTTAATATTCTTTTAATAAAATGTTAATAAACTATAAAATTTGGAACTAAATTGACCTATTTGTTAATGATATTTGGATTACATACAGTAGTTTTTTTAGGGTCGAATAAATATGTAATAATGTCCTAATATAGGTAAAATAATAATCGAATTTTCTTTCTGAATTTAAACGATTAGCACCCTAAATACGCCAAAAAATTGGCCTCAATTTGACATAGATTAGATTGTCATTTGACCTATATTAGACCTGGTCAAATTTAGGCTGAATTGTCCTTTTTCGACTAGTGATTTACAATACATCATTAGTAAGGAATCATTTTGGAATGGAACAAAACTCAGTTGATGTTACCATACTATACCATCTTTTATTACATGAAGGAAGAGTAGTCAGTGGTCTAATTTCAATAGGCAAGATAAACCTAACAAGTTGAATCAAGATCTACCTTCTAAACGTACCAAAGTTAGCTTAGGATCTAAGACAGGTTCTCCTGCGACTGGATCTAATCGTGTTCTCATAAGGAGTCCATAGAAAGATTCATCTCAATCTGCATCTAGAAATAAAACTGAAGGGAAGAACAAGCAAAGTCAGAAGATGAAGGATAAGAGTACAGGCACTTCTCACCTAAAGAAGCTGTTGAAATGATAATTACATGCTGAGATTGTAGAACTAAAGACAGTTTTGATGGATTTTATTAGAAAACAGTCCCAGAATTAGTAATAATTAGTAGGATTTTTATTTTGTTTTTATAGATGAGATAGAATTTTTTCTTTTTTATTCCCTTTCCCCTTTATTTGTTTACATATATTTACTTTTAATTATCGAGGTGATGTGGTTAGACTGGCCCTTAGGTTTGGAGTGTGCTTTTCAATTTTTGTAATGAGTGCTCAGCAGCTTATATTTATTAAATAAAATGATATAATATTAACACCTTTAAATTTAAAAAAAAAATATTATATAATTTTAAATTTAAAAAAAAAATATTATATAATTTACACTCAAAAATATATAAATATTAATTTTAAAATAACTTTCTGGTTTCTCCTGTCAAGTACACTTTGCAGCTTTAATTGCTTGAAGTAAGGTTGCCTGCCTAAACTAATTTTAAATTTGGCTAAATGTTTAAACTCTAGTTTTACTGATTTTTTAATAATACTTTACTATTGTTTCGCTATTTAATATGGTTTACTATAAGTTTTGACATTTGTCAAGTTTTGCTAATTTTTTACTAATATTTTAAAATAATTTCATCAAGTTTTACCCTTTTAACATTTAGACAGTTTGCTAAACTACTTAGTTTCGCCTAGCAACCTTAGCTTGAAGTGCCATTGCATACTTCCAACTTCGTGAAAAGAATTAATCCAATTTGCAATAGTAGATTTCTTTAGCACCTTATTTTCTTCTATTTCTCCTTCTTGTACTCGTTGGGTCAGTTTACTTTGCATTTCTGCAGCTGTCATTTTTTTTCTTGGATCAGCTGTACCTGCATAAAACATTATTTCAAGAAGTTTTTTGATGCATATAGGTATTTGTTTTACTGATTTTCTAGTTTTTTGATTTTGTTGTAACACCCAACCAGAAATAAAAATCTTTAAATTAAATCAAAAATACTTATTAGTAATTTTATTATAAAAGAGAAGTAATGGCTATGAATGACTAAGAATGTGATGGCAACTGTAATAATAACAATAATGATAGTAAAAATGAAAAATAAAAGAAATCTTTTATGTTTCAGATAAGGTTGCCTGCCAAAACTCATTTGGCCTAATGCTGAAAGTTGAAACTCTCAAAACTGTTTTGGAATTTCGGCATAGTTTTGGCATAGTAAATACTAATATTTTATTAGAGTTCAGCATAATTTTGACTTTTTACTGCTAATTATAATTAGTGTTCCAAATGGGTCAGGTTAAGTTGGGTTTGATAACCCGTCTGATCTGACCCAACCCATTTGATCCAATATAATACTTCAGGTCAAATGATTTGTGGTGAATATTAGATATTTTTTAAGCATTATAATTAAAAAATGCTTTTTTAAGCGTTATAATTAAAAAAATGCTTTTTTAAGCATTTGATCAAAAAAAAATACTTTTTTTAGGTTTAATTAAAAGAAATCTGCTTTTTTAGTATTTAGTTAGAAAAAATGCTAGCTAATTTTTTTAAAAAAAAGCATTAATAATTACAAAAAACGCTTTTTTTATAAGAATTTAATTAAAAAAAAAGTAAACCTGCTAAAACAGGATTTTTAAGTGCTTAATTTAAAAAAAATGCAAAAACACTAAATACATTTTAATACATATAATTTTAAAAAAATGCTAATATTTTTTTTTTAAGCTTAAAAATGTTAAAATGTTTTTTTAAAGTGTTTAATTTTAAAAATAAATGTTTTTTTAAGCATTTAAATTTAAAAAAAAATACTAAAAACATTTTTTTAAGCATTTTAATTTTTTTAAGAAACACTAAAAACATTTTTTCTTTTTTTTTGACTTTTAATTTTTAAAAAAATTAAAAATCCCATTTGGAACACTATCTACAGACTATAGTAAATGCTGAAACTATATGTATATCATATGATCTACTATGTCAAAATGCTGAAATAGTTTTGGCAGTTTTGGTATTTCAGCATTTTTGGCTGCTTACCGAAACCTAGTTTCAGCAGTTTTAGCATGCTGAAACCCATTAGTTTTAGTAAGTAACCTTAGTTTCAGATCTAATTCTACTTCTGTTTCATATATTGAATCAACGTCTGTAATTCTCTGTATTATATAGTTAGTATATTAATGATTTTTTTTTAATTATCAATCAGAATTATTACGTGTGACTAACTTACTACACTGGTCAAAATCAATTCTATCGGGTACATATTGGGGACTTATATATCGGCGGCTAATCGGATAAATATCGGGTATTTTTACATATCGGGTACCCGATTTATTACACTTCAAAATATGCCTAATTACCAAGACCCCGATATCTAAACTATTGGTCACCGATATGTTATTTAATATATATCGGGCACAGTTCTATCTTACACATATCGGGTACCCGATATGTGATACAAATTTTAATACGTTAGATTTCATATTATATAACGTATTAAGAAATTTTTTAGAGTTTACTTTCTTTATAGATTTTTCTTTTTAGAAATTTTTAATTCGTTTAATGTAGTTAAAAAATTTTTATTGTCTTATTTATTGAATGCATTATCAAGTTTATAAATTTTTTGTAAAGTGTTTAAAAGTATAATTATTATTGTTAATATTTTTATTTTATTACGTATTTTATTACAATAAATTAATAAAAAAGTTACAGTCATTTATAATACAATTTTAAGAAAAGTTTGCTCAAACTTTTCTTAATCGTGATCACGTTAGGATCAAGAGGAACAAGGGAAACTGCAACCTAAAATAAATAAAAGAAACGTTAAACTGTTTCTTTAATATTCAAAAAATATCCCTCCCTCTCTCCTTACATTTCAAGTCCGGAGTCCAGCAATCTGAAAAAAATAAAGAAAGAAATGTTAGTAACGTTTCTTTAACATTAAAAAAAAATCACCACCCTTTCCAACTTACATTCCCAAGTCCGGTTCGTCCAAGAAGGCCGGCAACCTAAAAAAAATAAAGAAAGAAACATTAGTAACGTTTCTTTAATATTAAAAAAAAATCCCCCGCCCTTTCTAACTTACATTCCCAAGTCTGGTTCATCCAAGAAGGCCGGCAACCTAAAAAAAATAAAGAAAGAAACGTTAGTAACGTTTCTTTAATATTAAAAAAAAAATCACCACCCTTTCCAACTTACATTTTCCAAGTCCGGTTCGTCCAAGAAGGCTGGCAACCTAAAAAAAATAAAGAAAGAAACGTTAGTAACGTTTCTTTAATATTAAAAAAAAATTCCCCCCACCCCTTCCAACTTACATTCCAAGTCCGGGAGTCCAGCAACCTAAAAAAAAAATAAAAAAAAATTATGGTTTAGAAAACCGTAAAAATAGATTGATCATGATAATCAATGATCGTCAAATTAAATTAAAATGCCGAAACTATTGCATGTAAACGCCAAAAGTTTAGCAAAAATGAGTTTGATCACGTATTTTGAAAATGTGAAAGATTATTTCAAGATTTTATATTGTAAATTGATAGATTAGTTCTCTCAATTTGATCTATGGAAAGATTTTAGTAACATTTTGGAAGAATCAGCGGTATTAGATCTGTCACGCCTAAATGTACCTTTTTTAAAAATTTATTGGGGACATTTCATCATTACAATATATTATATAATATATGACGACAGATTGTTTATTTAATTAATACTTTAATAAAAAAAAAAATGAATGTTTATTGAATAAAAGCAATTTATTATAATAAGCTTTAATTACTTATAATTGAGGTCGAATTTTTTAATTTCAGTTGAATATAGGCCGATATTAAATCAAATTATAAAATAGTAAAAATATTAAAATAATAATTAGATGACTATATAATATATATATATATTTAATAAAAATAATAATAATAAAAGATAATAAAAAATAAAAAATAATAATAATAAAAATAATAAAAATAAAAAAATATAAATAAAAATAAAAATAAAAATAAAATATAAAAAATACAAAATAAAAAAAAAATAAAAATAAAAAAATATAATTTACGGATTCTGAGGCCGCCGATGCGCAGTGTTTCTACGCCGCCTACGACTGTGGTGGTTCCCTAAGAAATATATATAAATTTAGAACTTAAATAACTTAAATATAAATTAAAAAAATTCTTAATAATTACCAGGTCTGTCCCAAAACCTTGTGCGGAACTGCCTATAATATCTTTCTCCTTCCCGGGACCACCTTCCATTTCGCGCACCATTCCTCCATTCACAGAAATTCTAAAAATGTTAATACTATTAATTTTTTATTTTTTTTTATTTTTTTTTATGATTTATTATTATTTTACTAACATTAAAATTCCTGACCAAGTTTCTCCACTTTCTTTCTACCTGTTGGCCAGTGAACCTCACGCGGAACCGTCTCTGAATTCTTCGAGCTAGGCTCTCCCAGAATTCGGAGCGGTCCCTCCCGGGTATGTCATGGTAGTAGTTGTTCCTTCTCCTTTACATTATTTATTTAATTTTTAGATCAGGAAACGTAAGAGAAAAAAAAACTAGAATATGATCAAAGTTATTTATTAGTTTTCATTTAATTTTTTACCTCCTATATCTTATTAAATATTCAGTTATTGCATCAGTCCAATTTGCGGGCATTTTAAGAAAAAGAATATATAATAATAAAAAATAACGGCAACAAATTTTAAGAAAAAGAATATATAATAGAAATAACGACAACAAATTTATTGTAAGAAAAAAAAAAAAGATGAAACCTCTTTTTAAAAACAATTTTTTATCACCTTGTATTATTATATTAATTACCCTTCAAGAACATTTACGTAAATTGTTCTAATTTCTCAAATATGTCATGATTGTTATGATCTGTCTTCTTTATATTAATTATAATACAGATACGGATCTACAATACAATCAATCACAATGAACAAGTTAAACTCGACCTAAACTCAATTGTTATGATCGTGATTCCAAAATATCAAGATAAAGGTCTTCTTTTTAATTATATATCAAATCTAAAAAAGGTAAAATCTAATAATACAGATACATAAATAAATAGTGTTTTTTATTTTGGTTTATAATAAGCTTTTGCCAATTATAGACTACAAATAAAACAATTACGGATCTACAATACATTACACAAAGATCTTGAGCGAACGAGTTAAACTCGAGTTGAACTCGAGTTCAACTCGAGTTCAAAGCGAACAATTTAAATTCAAAATAAAATATCCAAGATTAACAAAAAAGTTGGTAACGTTATAATGAAATCGGTAGTAAAACTTAATTTAATCATCTTTAATTAGGTATAAAAATTCTGATAAATTTTATAAAATCAGTGATTTTTTAATAATTTTATCAACTCAAGTTGAGCACGAATAGTGAATAATCAAGTTTGTGCTTCTTCGCTAATATTGACTTGTGCATTCGATAGGTGACCGATTTTGTGGCTGATGTGGCTGAATATAATATTACCCAAATAACCAATAAAAATTGATAATTTTGTTGATCATGTGATTGCACGATCATGATTTAATTATTTATTTATCGTATTTTTTTTTTTTTTTTTTTTCAAAAACTTTTTCTCTCTCTCTCAAATTTTTACTTTATTGTTTTGTCTAAAAAATAAAGATAAAGGTATATTTTTTGTTGAAATTTCTTTTCCCATTATTATGTTATTTATAATATTACCCAAATAACCAATAAAAATTGATAATTTTGTTGATCATGTGATTGCACGATCACGATTTAATTATTTATTTATCGTTTTTTTTTTTTTTCAAAACTTTTTTCTCTCTCTCTCAAATTTTTACTTTATTGTTTTTGTCTAAAAAATAAAGATAAAGGTATATTTTTTGTTGAAATTTCTTTTCCCATTATTATGTTATTCTTAACACTCTTATTAATATATTTTTCCAATGTATTTCTTCTCACTAACGTCCTAAACAATGTTCTACTATCAAGTTTTTTACTTTATTGGTTTTTCTAAAAAATAAATACAAAGGTACATTTTTTGTTGAAATTTCTTTTTCCATCCTGTTAACACTCTTACTAATATTTTTTTCTAATGTGTTTCCTCCTACTAACGTTCCTACTAACAATGTTCTACTGTTAAACATTTTTTATTTCTTACTTTTACTAACACTTCTACTAACATTAACACTAACATTAATACTTATACTTTATATTTTTTTTTATTGACGTTCCTTTTCTACTTCTACTAACTTTCATACTAATATTAATACTAACACTTTCTAATGTAAAAATTTTTTTATTAACGTTCCTTTTCTTTTGCTAACACTTCTACTAATATTCATACTAACACTTTTATTACTAACATTTTACTTTCTTTCAAATTAAATAGATATAATGAAATGAAAACAAGCAAACAAGTGAACATTAATTGTAAATTTGTGTAAAGAGTAGTGAATTTTTTTTATAATATTTTTTGTATAATATTTTTTTTTATTATCGATTGAAAATATAAATAAACTTTCAGTAATTACAATTAAATGAATTAAATTACTTTTAAATTACAATTGTATTTAAATTATAAATCTACTACTATTAATGCCCCATAAATGCTATACTTTTCGGCTATCCGATATGTGTGAAAATTATGAAATTATGCTTATATTTCAAATACAAATAGGATACATATCGGGTATATATAGGATACTTATTAGCACTATCCGATAAGTGTATAATATCTGTCCGATATTTTTTTAAAATATATCGGGTACCCAATAAATCTATGATATGTAACCGATATTTAACTACCCAATATGTATGAGAAATGTACCCGATATGTACGTTATATGTCACCGATTTTCTGCATCCGACGGGTACATATCGGGTACCCGATATGTGTAGTATTATTAAATAGCATACACATATTTCACACATATCGGGTACATATCAGGTACCCGATATGTACCCGATATGTACCCGATAGCATCGATTTTGACCAGTGCTAATTTATTCATTTGATTTTCTAAATTTTTGATAGCATCTGAAAATAAGAATAATTCAATTAGATCTCCTAATTCAAAAATTAATTTTTATTAGAAAATTCTACCTTGATGATTAATCCTTGGTATATTCCAAGATTTTTGTGGGTTTGAATGTTCTGAAATAATAGGATTTGATTTGATGATTATTCAATTTTTAATAATCTTTTGAATTTTACTGGGGGAAAATTTATTCAACTCGCTGTAGCGTAAAAAATGTAGTGATAAAAGTAATTAAATGATAATATAGTAAATGGAAAAATTTCATGAAGCAAATGGATAAATTATTACCCAAAGAATAAACTATTACCTGATGAAGAAATAATAACCGAACACAAAAATATAGAAAGATTACATAATACAAATCACATGATATAGTTAGGGGTTCTGATCAGTTCAGTTCAGTACAGTTTTTACAAAAACCAATACCAAACTGAATTGATCAGTATCAGTATTAGTGATTATTGAAACTGATCAGTTTCAGTAATTATCAATACCGATACTGGTCAGTAATTATCAAAAACTGAACTGAATTACCAATAAGTTATGTATTAAAAAAGATAAGAAGCCATTTAATTGACAAAAAAATGATGTTTTACAATATATTTTTTATTAGAATAATAAAAATAGTGCGAAATGTTGTAAAAAAATGTTTTGAAATTTTTTTTTATTAATTTGCAAAAAGATGTTGCGAAATGCTATAAAAAATGTTATCATTAATTATGTAAAAAAAAGTTGCAAAATGTAAAATCATTTCGCAATGTTGTAAAAAAATGTTTCACAGCATTTTTTTTATTAATTTCGCAAAATGTCATTTCGCACCTTTTTTTTATTAATTTCGCAAGTATCATAAAAAAACATTTCACAACATTTTTTTTATAACTTTTATATTACAATTGTGAAAAAATTAATGTAGCTTAGCAGTATATATTACAATAACGAGTGTGATAATTTCAAATAATTCATTTTTTTATTAATTTTCCAATCACAATCTTTTTTTCACTTTGTTCATTTGCAATTTGAATGTGTGGTATCATTACTATAAAAAACATTTTGTAACATTTTTTTATTAAAATAATAAAAACGTTTTTTATTAAAATCATTATTTAAAAAAGATAAGTTCAAAAATTCCGTATCCATTCTGTATATATTAATTTTTCCGTATACATTTTGTATACACCAATTTTTTAAAAAAACATTTAAAAATGAATTACGTATTAAATATACTGATGTCATTAAATTTAGAATTCCTTATTTGTCGCAAATATTTACGATTGCATGTAAAAAAATCTTGGCAATTTAACATGACAGGGATTTTCCAGTAAATTGCTAATTTCATTGGTTTTACTATTCCTGCATTTGGTACCTTAAATGGATATAAATTGTTTCATTGTTCATTAGTTGATATAGTTATTTAGCTATTACATGCTTAGAATAGATTTTATATATGTAAATGGGCTAATGATTGTGTAAACTGTATAAGAATTCCATGAGAGAATATTTCACAAGTTAATTTAGCGCATTTAATGTACAGTATATGTGATTACTATTTTTTTTTTTTTAGCCAAAAAAAATATTCTTTCATATTAAATTTAAACTTTTTTGCTATCGTAAATATTATTTTTGTTCTTTAGAAAACATTTTATATTATATTATACATAATCGCTATATCTTAGAAGTATGTCAAATTTGCCAGAGTTTAACACAATCTTCAACTGCCTCAATTTTAGGCAGTTCACCATATAAGGTTCTTAAGCCTATGTTTTAGTAGTATGCATTACATATTTTGTAAAAAAATATATAATCTGCATTTTTTATTCTTATTTTTATTTTTAATTTCAGACAGATGATTAGAACAGAAAAAATATTGAAAATCAAACAATTAAAAGAAATAAAAGGAATAAAAACATTTTAAGTAGACAAACAATAAGAAATCCGTAACTAACTATAACCAATTCTAATTAAAGAACCAGCTCCGTCTGCCTTATTATCCGAAGTAGGCTAAAGCTCACCTACAGTTCCCAAGGGGGACTATATGGGCTTTCGTCAGTTAAAAAGGGGGAAATCGCCCTTCCAATCAATTTTGAGATTTTTGGTTCATGTGATGTAAATCAATAATGTGCTTCGTTTTCACTTAAATATGAAAACAATAAATTTTTGAGATAATATCAAAAAACTTATAATCATTTGGTTATTTGACGATCATTGACTTATTTGGAAATCACAGGAAATGAAATTACTCGCTATATTATTGAATAATTTTTTAATAAAGAAATTAGTTAGTTTAAATTATATGTAAATATTATATAAATATGTAATAATAGAATTAAATAAATAACTTACACGCTACATTATTGAATAATTTTTTAAATAAAGAAATTAGTTATTTATTTTTATTTTTATTTTTACTGGAGGATCACCTCGTACATGTGGAGACATAAGAACTTGTCAAAACAAGCTATAACGTCAAAATACATGAATACAACTAAATATAGAAACTATATCTATGTTGGGATCCGATTTAGTTATTATCAATATAAAAGAGATAACCTAAATCACCGGTATAAAAGACTACCTAAAAAAACCCCAAAAAAGAAAAAAGAAAAAAAAAGGTGATGCGTTAATTGTAAAAATAAAATTTAAACCCAGATAAAGAACCGAAAAAACTATTACTATAAAAATATTTAGAAAAAGGAAAAGAAAAAAAATCTATATCAAAAACATCATAAAGAAATTAGTTAGTTTAAATTATATGTAAATATTATATAAACAATATTAGTCACATGACCCGGATAAAAGTTTAGCCACCAATTCTCACCTTGTTTAACTGACGACTTTTTTAACTGACGAAAGCCCATATACTAAGAAAAGGAACAAATAATCTGCATTATGCATATCAGTAAAAATTTTTGGTCCGATCTCAGTCATGTGCACAAAATTATCCCGTATTCTATTTATTACGAAAGATCTACAATACTTGTTCTGTTTATTACAGTATAAAAAGAATCAAATTTTTCTGTCAAAAAAACATTTCAGTTCAGAAACTTCCAGATACAAAATTTAATTATGGATAAGAATCCTCCACAAGATAATCGTTTTATTGAATTTAATAATTTACAACAATCGACCGCTGCTGTTATTCAGTCAGGACATGAGCATTCTTCAAATATAGATTACAATGCTGTCAACGTCAACGTTGATCATTCCATGATGAATGATAATAGTATCCTTCTACCTCACACAAATATCAATCAGTCAACTTCACAATCATATCCTCCTCCAATCACCTCGTCATATGCGCCACAGTATCCTCCGCAGTCGATTGAAAATACCTCTTTTCCACTTAGTTCTATTAACCCTTCTCAATCTGGAATCTATAGTTTTGATATTCCTGGGTTTAAAATTATCGTCATACCTACTTTTTCTCGTCAAGATAATCCTTATCTCAATTCTTCCTCAAATAATATGGGTAATCAATTTACTCAATTTAATCAATTTCAACGATAAATTTCATTTCGCTGAATTATAATCGTATAAATTATACACTTATACGTAAAATCTATTTCATTTTGAATTCATATTTGTATTTTTATGCTTTATTTTTATTTTGTATAACGTTAGTTGAGGATTTACCGCAAAAAGCTAACCATTGTATCCTATATTATTGTACTAAATAAAATATTTTTATCAACCAATTGATAATTGATTAAGTTTAAACAAGCTTTGATATAACAGATAATTAAACAATAACTTGATTACATTATTATTTAAAGCTTAATTCGTGATCCGCCTAAGAACTGCAAAAAGTTACTATATAAATTCGGTGCAAAAAACTTAAAACGTTATCTCGTATTATCTCGTGATCCAGTGATCGGATTTCGATGAACTTTAAGCTAATTTGTAGAACTCGATGCGCTCTTCAAAATAAAAAAAAGATCATCGAATTTGGACCAATGGTTCATGATACAATCACAAAAGACTATTTTTTTCGGAGCGGATCGGATTCCAAATTGGGAATCCGATCCGCTCCGAAAAAAATAGCTTTTGGTCATTATCTCACGATTTACCAGTCAGATTTCGAATTTTTTTTTTTATTTTGAAGAGGGCATTGACATCTACAAAATAACCTAAGGCTCATCGAAATCCAATCACTGGCTCACGAGATAATACGAGATAACGTTTTAAGTTTTTTGCACCGAATTTATATAGTAACTTTTGCAGTTCTTAGACGGATCACGAATTAATATTGAAATGTTGATAAACCTAAACTACTAATTTCTTCTTTTCTTTTTTTATTAGTTTCACAAATGATGATAAATGTTGACGGGATTCTAATTGAGAATAATTATTAATGGATTAGCGTTGATTATACAATAAGAGAAGTTTATATATCTTTAATATTTCAACTTCTCTGTTTATTATGTTTATTTTTCAATAAAAATTGTTTCATGTTGGATTGTATTTTAATTTTATTTTTTTTTATTTTTTTTTGTAAGGTTGTATAGTCGACCCTCAGTATGACGAACTCACTTTGAAATATCACGTAAATTCTTCGCTATAATTTATAACGAATTTGAAGGAAAACAAGAGGGTTTATTATATTGAGGGCCGTCGTATATAAAATTACTGCGCCACATTTGAAAAATAAATATAATTTGTATTTCTTTTAATACACATTTTATGACGATAAGATACCAATAATAAATTATAGAACTTTATTATAAAAAAGAATCACTTTTCCACCATTTTGATTCATATTAAAAGTGCTTGAATTATCCAACTGATAAGTTTTCACGAAATCTTACTAACTTTTGCGAGAACATACGTCCGGATAGTTTGAAAGCTATGCGTAATGAGTATGTTGCGTCAATTTCCATACTGTACTTCATATTGCCAAAGATGTATGATACAAAGAAAGATCTTAGCATGTGTCTTCAACACGAAATTGTTTGAAGAAAAAAGTTCTGGAAGAGTCAATTACGCAATAAAGGTATGATAGTGTTTATTGATGCCGATGCACTAACACTGGTTCACATGTCTATTACGGAAGACGTTCACAGGCATATTTGCCTGCAATTTTTTCTAAAAATTTAATGTGTAACTGTAATACAAATCATAGCAAATTATATATTTTTGTATTAAATATAACCAATATTATTTATAAATATTTAAAATAATTAAACTAATTTAAATGTTAAATCAAGTCGAATAAATAAAAATACAATAATGCGTCTGTCATCGGCTTAACACACCCTGGAGCTGTTTATACAAGTAGAATACTTGATTATAATAGTCTTCCAGAACCAAAAAAATCCAGACGGCTATTATGATCAATGCGATAATATAATAAGCAGAGAATTTTAATAATCATTTTTTTTTTTTTGCATATTACGAAAAATACTAATACTCTTTTTCGTTAGAATCTTTACGAATTGATTATTTCTAGATTGAATATCAATGATGGTAGGTTTTGATTATACAGTAACTAAATATAATATAATATTAACGTCAATTCTATTATTATAAAACAAATGGGATGAAGACAAGGAAAAAATGGAAATTTCTCCATGATGATGGATTAAAAACTCTTATTCCGACTACACTTGATCTCCAAATGAAGTTAAAATTTTCGTATCAATAAGAGTATACGACTTTTTTCAAGTGAGTTGGTACTGTTATTTTCTTTCTTCATTCTCTGACATTTTCTCCCTTTAATCAGCAGAGTCGAAGTTGTTAACAAATCGCAGTCATATTTAGATGCAGTATACTTAATAGGATAGCTAATCAATTTTGTTATAACTATTATTTTTATTACACATTTATCAACTATCGCTGTTTGTATTACATTTACATTTCTGTATCATTAAGTTAATTATTGAAGTATTTAATAGATAACGATAACTTTTTTAAAATTATACCGACAAAAAAAAACCCAACGAAAAAAAAAAAAAAAAAAGAATTTCGAAGGTTTACCTTCAAAATTCTTCCCAGTAACCATTCATTAATTTAATGGTTCCTTTCTATTCAATAAAGTAAGCTATAACTATATTTACGCATATTGGAAATTGAATTATTAAACTCGTAAGAATTCTGTACACTATCAATCTTGTTTATCAACCCCGTCTTTCTGGCAACATTATCCCCTCTTGGAGAAGTAAAGGCACTTTAGAATGTTTCCTAGGTTTGGGTTTATTCGAATGGCTGGAGTGGATCACCAAAATTTACCTTTTTGGCGTTATGCTAACTTGTCAAAATCCCTTAGTTTAACAAACTATTCTTGAATAATATATGGTCACTTGCTAAAAGTGACATCAATTTTAGCCTTACAAATACCTTCAATATAGAGATTTTATGTAAGGATGAAAAAAAATTATATGGTCTATGATCGTGATCAACAAATTAAGAAAAATTCTTACTTACCCGTGACTAAGACATCATCGCTACGAAATTATCAATACGAGATCAAATAATAAAACATATATTCAAAAACACAGTCATCCGTCTCATATCTATATTTCTATCCGTCTTATTATTGCTAACTACGAGATTTCACCATCCTATAATAACTATATAACACCAATGTCAACAATATATTGTCTCGACTATATCTCAGATCACAAGTAGAAAATTTCGAATCTATAGCAGAGAGTAGCGATGGAGGAAATAAATATTGTTAATTATGATGCTAATACATTATAAAAAATATTTTTTTGTACGAACCCAATTAGCAACTAGAATTCGCATGTCAAATTTTTTGATGAGACCCATAATGGAGGAATCGGAAATAGGGTTTTTCTGCATCACGAAAAAGTGCTATCTCCACTTTATTTTCACATTAGAGAACTGAAGTAGCGAAATAAAAGATGTGAAGAATGAAAGACACTGTGGTTAAAATTGACATATGTTAGCCATTTCTATGTTTAAGAGAAAATTCATTGTCCATGTTTAAAATAATTGGAATTTTTAGAAAGGAACTTGTGATGATGTTGAAATGTCCTGCATCAAAAACTTTTCAATACAGCTATAACGAAAAAACTCATTATTCTTTACACAATAATGGACATCCGTTGATCCACTTTTTCTACACATCGTTAACAAATTAATATTTAAGAAAAGCACATACCATAATAATAGTATAATAATTCTCCTTCGAAAGAACGGTTTACACGGATGAGCATCTAATGATATACCAAAGAAAATGAAAGAACCGCACTGTATCAAATTCTAACTTCCTTTTTATAAACACGACAACGAACAAAAAGTGTCCACTGTGGAAGTATTAACGTAGTTAGATTTCGCATGAGGATTAAAATCTACGTTAGATAAATAATAAATAATAAACAAAAACAACGACATACTTCTAGCTTGGAATTTCAGTGAACTCCATCTTGATCGTTCTTTCTCAGATCGAAATACACGGTTAATGACTTTTATTTTATTTTTTCTTTAAAAGAAACAAACTACAGTAGCTCCATTCGTTGGTTATTTGATAAAATACGTTTATCACCAAATTATCAGCTAACAGATTAAAATCGTTGTTACACGAGTTTTATTGTTGTACATAGCCATGTGCTCCGGATAATCATATTACTCCATTCCGCAATAAAGATTGTAATTTTAATCCTTGATCACTATTTTCCAAAATCCTCAGTAGAATACCTGAAAAGTCTAAACCGAGCTCGAAGCGTTTCGGACCCTAAATGCAACTTAAGCTTGTCTTACGTTTGTGATAATTGTCTTTACAGAATTTTACACTCCAAGTTTTCGAGTTGGACAGGCGAGAACGATTTAATTGATAGTTTAAACACAACTTTTTTCTTTATACGAGCGGTATCATGAATGGGTTCTGTGTAACTCTTTGTCCGAATAAAAAGTTTGGTGAAGGTAGATGTGGATTTGGTATTGTATTTTCCATATTGTGGGAATGGGGAATTAAAATTGCACAAGAAAAAGGGGGATTATGCGAAGATTATATATCATCGTCGAACAGTTGCTCTAAAGAAGTTGAAAGGTGAAATGGAAATCACACAACATTTCTTTCAGAGGTACTAATCCCTATAAATTAGTATTATATATAAAGATATTCATTTATCTTACTACGTATGTAGGTTCAATCCCAATTCGATTTTTGTCACTCATACGGGATCACACAAGATTCCGGAACATTAGAATACATATTTATCATGCGCTTTGCACCACAGGGTAATCTTTGAGCATACTTATTACGAAATTTTGATAACCTTTCATCGCCGAACAAGTTAGTTATAGCCCAAACAATTTTGCTGAACTTAAAAAGTTCATGCAAAAGGATGGGCCCATGGTGATCTTCATATCGGAAACATTCTACTATTAAACGAAGAAAATGCGCTCACTTCTGACTTTGAAATGTGTCGACCGTCTGATCACTGATCAGGTAGAATCAAAGGATAAATTGTATGGGATCATCCACCAGATATCATTTTATGGGAATTAGTTTGCGGAGTTATTGCATTTTCGGATCTTTTTCATGATGTGCACCTCATATTAGTAATCTGTGATGGTCTTCATCCACGACGCGTCCGTTCAGCGCAGTAAATCTCAAAAAGTATAAAGCACTTAATATAATCTTTATTGCAAAGAATTTCTACAAAATAAGCCTTACACAATCAAATTACTGCACATAAGAAAATAGATTTTATTAGCAACATCTAAGACGCGCAACATCTAAGACGCATTGTAATCTATCGTCGTTTAAGCGCATGTTGTTCTTGGTAATGTGACATGAAATTGTGGCGTCTATTGAAAGTTGATGCACATTCAGGACAAGCAAGATTAATGCCATCATCATCATCTGATGAACCCGAATCATCCTGTAATCATTTCATGAAATAAATAAATGACAGGATCTAAAATAAAATCATGATAATAAATTATCACTACATACTTGCGAAATAGCTTGTTCAATCATATCAACATTCAAGATGAAACCTGGAAGAATCTCTCGACCGTTAACAATGGTTTTCATATTCCCCCATTTATGTAGATAATGACATACAGTATTATTTTCATACCACCTCCATGAGTGGATATTTCGTATCGGTTGGTCGTTATCATCTACGCCAATGCTAATCAGAAATCCCAGCTCAACAGATGTTCCCGGTGCAAAGTATTCATTTCTAAATCTATTATCAAATTCTTGGAATTCTGAGTCACTTTTAATAAAATCAACCAAAATAACAAATATTGGCGTAAAGGGCTGGCCTTGGAAAGTCCAATTTTGTAACTTGGTTAAATGGCGGGTTGTTTGTTTTGGTGTGAATGCGATGTCTGGCGCTCGAATTGTTCTCACTCCCTCAACGTTGAAGTTAAATCCACCTTGAGACGAAGTGACTCTCCCGTTTTGATGAGTATTGATATTCCAGTTACCCAACTGTCTTACAATTTCTGCAACAACTGTTTCTCTAGCGTTAGGAACCTGGGTCATTGGAATTAATTCTCCGTTCTCGTATTCGAAGAGGTTAATTGGCTTTCCGTTAAGTTGTATAGTGCGAGTCCTAAGTTGGTCGTTTGCATATTCAAATTCTTCGAATGTATAGACCTTCTCGAGGTCTATTTTTTCGAGATCTATTTTCTCACGATAAACTTCAGACATGGTCATTCATGATTGTAGGAATACAGTATGGAAAATTTTAATACGAAAAATCTGTTGATAATCTCATTTTTTGACTTAACGTTACACTAGTTAACAAGCCAATGACTGAAGATATATTGTATCTAATGTATGATGTAATAGCCAGTGATTAAAAAAGAAAGGCTTTATATTAGTGATAATATAAAAATAATAAATTCAGATATTATAACAGACCACAAATGCAGTAAAGATTACGAGAAGGATAAATAAGATATTGATAAAATTTTTTTATAAATGAAAAAGAAGGCATTGATTAAAATTTTAGAAAAGAAGCGTAAGAAACATTTTTTTTTAAATATTATTATACTCATTATTATATATCTTATAACATTAGCTTTTTCGTATTGATTTATTTGTATATATATTTTTTTATGCATCATTATATTTTACTGATACTATATTCCACAAAGTTTAATGTTCAAAGACGTACACATTTATATATGAAAAAAACTGGCAAAAAGACATAAAAAATGATTTATTTTTCAAAACTTTATTAATCTTTCAGTAAAAGAAGCAGAGGTAACAAATAAAATATTAAAGAGGGAGGGAATACGCAGATCCTAGGCCATTTAATGCAAGTTCTGGTATCAAGTCATTTCTTTACTCTCCCACGTTTCATATTTGTTTCTATCACTATTGTTAACTACAAGATTCTCAGGATACAGTAATTGGTACAGTAGCAACATATCAAAAAAGCATATCACTACCGGATATAAGGATGTTATTAGAGTTTAATCGGCCCAAATTGATGAAAACTGTAATTAAATTTATTCAACAGGCCAAAAACATATCGGAGAATATTGAGAATATTATACATTTCATGCGTTAAAAACAGATGCAATTCCAGATGTAACTAAGCTTTCCTTAGATACAGTTGTAGTCCTTGTGTTAGTGATTGGCATCAAGGCGTATCAAGTATGTATGTGAACCAGAAGTAGAGCTTCCATTTAAAGGTCATAATGAAATTCAAATACTCGAAAATTTTTGGAATATAAATTCGAATTTGACAATCTCAAATGGATATTCGAATTTCTTATGTGATTTTCAAATTTATTTAACAGAAATTCTTATACCTTTCTTTAATTTTTAAATAATTTATTTAATAAAAAATTAAGGTTTAATTGCTGTTTTTGCTTCAAAAAAAGCTCCTAATGTAGCTGTACTACTGATAACAGGGTCGCCAATACCTATTCCTAGTGATAGTGGCTCAAAAGCCCTGTAACCAATCATTACTGGAAAACTCTTGAATTTGACTGGCACTTTCCTGACATAAACATCTGATTTTTTTTCCGGATTTAATACAGCAACGATGTAAGCTTCTCCGTCCACCATTCCCAGAAATGCGAAGATTATTGGAATTACTTTAGCATATTCTTCCGCAAAAAAAACAGAAGCAGCATCCATACCACTATCAGGTATATGTTGAACTTTGCGATCACCAACTTCTGGAACTGTTTTAGCTTCTAGAACTGTTAGATATTAATTAGGCACAGTTATATTTTGAATTTATCGTCAATTATCACATACCTCTTATATCATCTAAGTCTTTGCAGAGTTTCCTCAAACCTCTGTTGGTTTTTCTTTCACGAAGCACCCTAAAGAGAAATGAAGTCCAGTCTAACGTAATTTTCGATTTATGAATATATATCTAAAAGTAAATAAGTTCATAAGATAGTTGATCAGGTGTGACAAAATCAGTTCTTTACTGACCTTTAAGTTTTCTTTAGAAGAATTTTTGTGTTGCTCAGATTTTGTTTGTTGAATGAATTCTTTAAACGATCTAATTTTAGCTCCTCCACTACAATTTTAAATCCTTTAGTCGTAAATTTGATCAAACCCGTCATAGAATTGCTATTAATAATAATATTATTATGAAGAAGTTCCATTTTTTCAGCGCAAATTTTGAAGCTGATACGTGATTCGATGAGAATATGTATACACTCTTCATCATTATTGAGAAAGAACTGAAAGATATTGATATCATTAGTATCTTTCATTTCCAAGCCTTTAAGATCTTCCTTTATATTAATATAGTCGGTAACAAGTTTGATTAACTTCTCATTATACTTGCGGAAAGGAATATCAACTTTCCACAGTTTGAATGAAAGATCGTCAAAATTCTGCTTCTCCATGATAATTTCTTTGAGCCCCTTAACGGTTTCTTCTTTTTTAATTTCGATTTTAAAAATTTCATGAAGGATATTACCCATAATTAAACAGTTTAAAATGACAAACATATTTTCGGCTTCTCGTTATGTTAGATATTATAAAAAATTAAAATCACCAATTTGGCTTTTAAATGAATAGTAATAGATGGGAAATAAATTAATCACAAAAAATTTAAAATACTAGTCTAAAAATACTGTCATAAAAGTTCATTTTTCACAATTAGAACGATCGAAAAAAAGGAGAATTGTGTTACTATTTTTCATTAGTCTATTAGTCATAATCGAGTGATACATTGTAAATAATTTGATTCAACCACCGCAGTACTAACTCAGAAATACTCTTATAATCGAAACAAAGAATACGTACATAATGGTTATACAGTCAGCCCAAATCCCTACATCAAATTATCGTTAAATGTAAATTATCAGTAAATCATCATGCAAACCAAAAATCCAATCTTACCAGCACTTTGCAAACTTCGGGTAGCTAAAAAATCTAACTCTCTATAAAAGTCACTCCTCAATATTAATAAATAATAATCATTTTTCAATGGAAATTTTTGTCTTTGCATTAAGATGTCATGTGATTTGGATGGAAATCTTTATGTTAATTCAGGCCAAATTTATAGTCTACTGAATGAATAGCTGTGAAATCTAAAATATCGGGACATCTTATTATGCTTTAATTATAAAGGGGCAAACATTACCTGATGCTCCATTTCCCTCTATCTTTCGACGATAAGTCTGTCAAATAGGTTTGTATAAATACATTCAAAACGGAAGAATGTCATTTGTACATATTCGATACATAGTGTAGACGAACTTTACGGATGGGCCTCAGGGTCTGTTTCTTTCTTTGCATGATGTTTGCAGAGCAGCTAGTATCACATGCAGTTGGTCATGTTTGTGGCTATCATAGTTTCTAGATTATTTGAAAAATATATCACATTAGTAGCATTTCCGACTTATATAATAAATCCGTAAAATTGTAAAATTCCTAATCTATAACCGGAATTGGGTCCCGATCCTATTAAGATCAGATCACAGTTTATTTATAGAAATATTGTACCAAGAACCTGTTTAGGGCCTAGTCGTCTTAAATGTTATGAGATTTTTTAACATCTTTTAATAATGTTGGCGCTGATTAATTTAATAATAATGACAAACTTGGACAAAAAATGACTAACGTCATAATTTTATATACAGTATAACAGAATATATTTTTTTTTTTAACTTGCTTCTGTTTTGGAAAATAAAAAAACTCATCTTTCTTTAAAATCTAAATATCAAGTTCTGATACCAACATAAAATTACCAAAAAAAAAAAAAATTCAAATACTCTTACGAGAAATGGGTGAGGTAGTTTCTTCATGTAACCAGAAGAAATTATCCGGTAAACGGCTTTCTCGTGGTTATCCAATTCCCGAACAACTTATATCAGAAGTAATGATGTGTTTTACATGTTTTATGATTATTCCTTTCCATTTATTTATTATTCGTTTTGCACACAAATATTATATATGTTTATTACAATCATTTTAAGAAAACAACAAAATTGAAAAAACAAAATGTTGAGCCGTCAAAATCAACTAACGCAGCAGATGATGGTTTATTCTGGTAAGTTTGTTTTTTAACATTATTTGATGCTTTTAAAATAGTACAATTTCAATTCAAAGTGAAACATCATTTCATAGTTTATGGACTGATACAAATTACAGATATTGTGAAAATGGTGATATATTAACCATCAATTTTACAAAGGCATCTGATATTTTTATAGATCATTGTGTACAAGTTGATGATTTCATCATTTCTTACGTTCTTAACAAGATAATTTCAATTGATATATTTGAAGCATCAAATTTATTATGTTGTCACTTGTTTGATAGTCGAGAGATAATAGATAATAAACCACCTCTTAACCTTTATTCTATTTATTGTAAAGATCATGATGAATTGAGAGTTTACTTTACTGATACTATTTTGTTCACAAGACAGAAAATTGAGATGAAAGATAATGTTTTATTGGAAATTACTTCATCTACTACAACATTACAGAAAATTGAGATTAAAGGTGATGATGTTTTATTAGAAATGGATGATGATAAAAAAATTGTTGCATTATGGTTTTGTAGTGCTAGTGATAGAATAGCGAATAAGTTATCAAAAGAAGACAGAGAAAAATTAATTAAGAATTATAGTCTAACTTAAGGAAAATTAATTGTTATTAGTTTCTCATAAAATGATAAATAATTGACCCATCATACGTTTAATAATGTTTATTGTTCGAGGCGAAGTGAAGGACAATATACTGTATTTTCTATGTATACACTCATGTGATCATAATAATAAAATACAACAACTATTTTTCCTTTTTAATATTTATTATAGTAACCTTTTACAAATGTTCTATAAAAGTTTCTTAATTTTTCCTACCAAAAAAACATGATTTTATGATATAAACTGTACTACTCCATTCTAAAAATAAATACGAGAACCAATTCCGATTTCAAGTAATTTATATTCACTACTGCCACGATCATGAAGGATGTAATGCAAACACTAGGATAAGATTCAGTTCTTTTGTTGGCTGTTAGCTAATTTCTAATCATATATGTGAATATTAATAAAAAGGAAGGGTTATTATTGACTTTTTGTGCATAATTATGTACGAAAAGTCAATAATAATCTTTCTCTAACTTTAAAGTTAACCGAGATAATATTTGTACTACTCATGATATTGGGCTCTTTCAATATATCTTTTTTTTGTAACAAAACAAAATGTTAGTAAAAATAAAATCCATTATTTAGTTGTCCCTACTATTGTAGTATTGTAAAAAGGCTTTTTAGCTTTTAGTAATTTTATCCAATACAGTAACCTTTCATGGTTACTGTTCTTTCGATCACGAGAAAAAACTTTTTTTTTTTTACCGATAAGAATTTGTGGTGCCATGTGGTAACACATGCAGCAGATGGTAAATAAAATAAACGGCGCCCCCGGTAGTTACCCTAGATTATTGACCAACTACCCTGAATGCATCCCGGGTAATTTTGGGTTTATGCTTGATACACCCAAGGATGCCTCCAGGGTAGTTGGTCAATAATCCTAGGTACTATCCTGGATTCATCCAGAGTAACACTTTGGACATCACGTGGTCGTGAAAGATATTTCACGTTCACGTGCCTGTGAAAAATATTCATACCATCACTGTTTGCATTTTTTTGGTGTGTGAAAATTTATTTTGCCTCACCTTATTTATCACCGTTTAATTTCTTACCGCCACACTTAACGCCGTAATGCAGGTCATAATGTCACGTGAGCGTAAAATTTTGATGGTGTTACTGGGGTACTAAATATTCTACTGCATGTGTTGTGGCACATTATGGCTTATGCATTTTTGTTTATTTTGTAACATATACATAACGTCACAACGTAAACGGAAAATTTTCGGCAAGCTATAATTGATTACAATTACGTTTAACATTTTATTGATAAACATTTTTTTTGGCTAAAACCATTTCTATTGATAAACCATTCTATTGTCTATTGATAAAACCATTTTATTGATAACTGATAATTATTTTTAAACATTTTTATTGATAAATCATTTTTTTAAAAACAAGTATGGAATTTGCTGTTCAATGTCCGAAATTATAAAAATTTTCCGGATATATTAGAAATTTACTGGAAAATCCGGCGAAATTATTTAGCGGTACTTGAAATATACACAGATAATAACATCTCGGCCCGCGTTATGATAATCTTGGCCCTATGGACCACGTACCCTGGATTATTGACCAACTACCCTGGATGCATCACGGGTAGTAACTTTTGATTTATGGACAACTATCTTGGATACATCCAAGATACTGTCTTAGATGCATCCAGGGTATTTGGAGCTCTACTTGGGATAGATATTATCACTGATCAACATACTGTAAGTATGTGATATCTTCAAATTTTTAATCGGCCTAAACTTAATTCTGGCCGGAATTAAATTTAATGCTGGCTAGAATTAAGTTTTAATCAATTATCAACTTTTTTTTTTATTTTTATTTCTATTAAACAGATATTAGAAGAGGAACACATAGGTTATTAACACATCATAATTGATACATGAAAATAAAAAATGAAACTAACTAATAGAAGTGAACTAATCTACTTCGACGGTGGAGTAATTATATAAAGAACTATCTAAAAATATCCAACTATTTTTAGAAACATTCAAATAATTAACCCACTACCTCTTTTACAGCCAGTTAAAACCAGGTAAACCGAAGCCCGAATCAGTTATCAACTTGAGATATCACATAGTATGTTAATCAGTGTTTTCGACATATTTGGAAATAATATTTATAATTAATTACAGTTACACAAAATTATTTAAAATAATAATTGATAAGAAAAATGAACTACATTTTTGTTAAGTTATTTCCTTTTTTTCTTTTGTAAATGAGTTCTTTGTTTCTTTAATCTTTGTTTCTTTAAATGAAAAAAAAGTCATTTATGTCATTAAAGTTAAACAACATGCAGATGCTCATAGTGTGACTCAAAATTTTTCATAATATATACGTTTTAAAGTTGTAGATCCGGATAACCGGGCAAAATCATTATCCGGATAGGATTTCTAGAAGTAAAAGTGGCGATACTTGCATGCATGTGTTGGTTGTATACAAAATTTGTGTTTTGTTTCTTGGCTTATGCGGCTTGTGCGTAATGTTTTTTTTTTTTAATCTTTAAGATTAAGTTAAATTATAGGATTTGTCAAACATATCGGTAAAAACGCATATAAATACGAATACTTTTCATTTTTTTTTTTTTAGAACACTATTAGAGTTCCAAAATTAAGTTCTCTTTTAAAGTAAAATAAATTATTCTAAGAGGTCACTTCTAAAATCATATAAAATTTTTACGATGGATCATGAACAATCACCAGCAAATCAAACAAATGCAACTCAAGTGGAAGCTGCTCCTTCAAACGTTCCATGCGACTTTTCGGATACAACATATTACACAATTAACAATTTATCGTCCTACGCTAATTATACTATTCGTAGACGCCGAAATCAACGACGATTAAGAAGACATAATACATTTATGTTGAATTATATTAGACGATTAACACAAATACAAAATACAAACGACCTATTAACAAATCAATTTTTTAATGGATATACTTTCCCTTAAGGATTATTCCAATTACATTCGCTTATTAATAATATTTAATCAAAATATTTTATCACCTTCGTTTACATTTAATCCAAATAATTCGAAATCGTTAATTCTAATTCCGTTCGTAAATCGTAAATTTAATTTAAAAATGTCAAAATCTTTATATGATGATAACACTCGAATTTCCAAATCTCACTCACTTTCGAAATTATTAAGAATTTCATAATATTCATTGGTATATTTTTTTAAAAAAAAAAAAATAACATGTAAAAATATATCAATAATAATCAAGATTTATTCATTTATATTGTTTCATTTATACGTCAATTCACACATAGTATACATATTTGTTATTTATCTTTACCTTTTCCATTCAAAACTCGTTTAAGTTTTTCCTATTTCTATTTTACTTTTAGGCGAAAAATTATTAAAACGGATTGTGTAAAAGTAATTGTTTCGAAAATTTTGTGAAGAAATTACTTTTACCTTATTGTATTTTTAGTGGTAAAAATATGATTAAATGATATTATTTGTTGAGTTAAATATATTAAATATCATCGACATCGACATCGACAACAACTATTAATATATACAACCTCCCAATTAGAAAATCTAAAACTATTTTATTATACAACCAAATAGGGTCATGTTTTTTTTAACGTACTCTGATATTCAATATTGACTAAATATCTCATTATACATAAGTAGTTATCATTTATCATTTTAATAAATCATTTTATTGATGATCAACGTGATCGTGGTGTCTGCATAATAATACAGTTATGTACAGGAAAACCGATTCTAATTAAATTAAACAAGAAATAAAGGTTTAAATTATATTTATTTTTAAATTAAGTTAAATAAAGCTTACCAAAAAGAAATTTTAAACATTGGGATTCAGCACTAATATAAGCATCGTTTTTCATTTTAATCTGATTGGCTATTGTTTTTTGAATTCTAATTTTACTTGTTCCGATTTCTTCATATATTCTTCTTGTTTGGTGCATGAGATTTTCACGATCAGTCATCTCTTTTTCTCGTTCAGAAAAAGACTGTTTAAATAAAACTAACCTGTTAAGAGTATGAATCCCACCTGGGGTCATATTTGCAGTTGTTTTCAGTCGTTGACGATCCTTTTCTTTGTGTAATTGGTTACCTCTCGATTCAACAGTTCTTCCACTTCAGGATGAATACTAATCGCCTCTTATTGTTTGTAGATATTTCCGAATTGTGAGACGTCATCATATATGAAAGGATGGTAATAACGAGTTACTCATTTTAGGAACAGATATCCTAAAACCTTTCAAAGATCTATATACACGCAAAAAAAAAATCTTAGAATTCATAGAATTCTAGGTAATCTTAGAATCAACATATTCGGTATTGATGAACAAATACGTGTTTATTATGTTAGTTGGTTTTTACTACGTTCGAATTCATGAAATTTGTAAAAATTTGTTTATGTTTATTTATATATCTGATATAGAATGATGGTTATGCTTGAAAGACGCACTGATAAGGTTCATCAATGGATAACTCATGTTCATGAACGGATAAAATTTATAAAAATTTATGAGGATTGTATATGTTTTCCGAGTCAGAGGAAATGATCCGGACATCATGTAATAATATTATCAATGAACGCATCAACAAACAAAATATTTATTCGTGCTACAATTGTAACGGAGTGGTAGACAATGAACATGATTACAAACCAGAGAAAATAATTTAATATGCACGGACTTATTTGTTCGTGTACCCCAATTTTATCATATACTTAAAAAAATAGTAATAATGTACTACTGTATTATATACATAAGTTTAAGTTTTTTGACAAAATAAATTATCATTACTATTATTCAAATGCATTTCCAAGATCTTTAAATAAATTAATGAATATAATATATATAATGAAGAAACTCGTAAAATATTGCAATTTACTTATGATTAGTTCGTAACTCTCACGTTGTAAATACACGGCCGCAACAAAAAAGTTTTGTATACCCTATTTAAGATGAATTAAGGGAATTCATAAGAATTAGACTCGGAAAAAATAACAAAACAGCTTGAGTGGTTGGAGTAAGAAAAAAAGATCGTATAATCTTGCTAATCTTACTGCGCTTTATTCTTTTTTACCATCTTCGGGTAATACGAATGTTGGATCAAAAATTTATAATTATTAATGATTTAAGATGATATTGCTTACTAAAAATTTTGAAAATATATAGATATCGTATAGATGTGGGAAAATCAACTATTCAATCAAATTTTTATTTATACTAAATAAAGCTATTCATCGCACACTATTTATAACTGATAACAAAACATCGTACTTTTTTTTTTTATAAAATCACAGTATTATAACACAATTCAAATTAAATTTCACGGTAATACACGCCGTGCCGATTATTTTGACTAAATATACAACCAATCATAAAAGTATTGTTTATTATTTTTTTTATTAAAGTTCCTACGATTATAAAGTTATTGTTTTAGTGTACTGTAAATATAAAAACTTTAAAGTTAAATGAATTGATAAAAAAAACGTATATTTTCCTAATTAATAGGATGTGACTTATTATTCCGACGTACGAGAGAATAATAATCTATTGTGATATTTATTACGTAAAAAATTTTGTTTGTGAATATGCTTTATTCACAACAGAATTCGTATGAGTTGATGAATATAAAAGAGCGAAATTTTTCACTGTTAAAAAAAAAAAATCCACTTCGGTATTCAGTTTGTTCAGATATAAATTTAGCCATGGATAATAATCCTTCACAAAATAACTATTATACCGAAACCAATAACTTACAACAATCAACCACTATTGTTAATCAACCTGGACATAATAATTCTTCAGATATAAATTACAATCTTGTCAATGTTGACCTTTCCACGATGAACGATAATATTGTCTTTTCACCTCACACAAATATCAATCACTTCAATCAACAACTCACTTCTAATATTCCAACTTCGCAATCGTATTTTCCTCCAACCACCTCATCATACAGTATATGCCGCAGCACCTGCCGCAGTAGATTGAAAATACCTCTAATATGATCACTGTCAACTCTCCTGAGTCTCCTCATTCTGAGATCTTTAGTTTTGATATTTCAGGTTTTAAAATTATCGTCATACACACTTCTTCTCAACAAGATAGTACTTATTTTAATTCCTATTCAAATATTATGGGTAATCAATTTACTCAATTTAGACAATAAAACTTTCTTTATACTTACCCAGACTTTTTTTTTAGGGCGGAGTGAGCATATATTATAAATTTAAGACCAAAGATTTTTACTTTTTACATTCAATGCAAAAAAATTGTTTTGAAGTGAGTTAGAATACGACCATTCGAATTTTACAAACAAGAAATAGAGTTATTGAAAGGGGAGCAGGAAGCCGTCCTTCAGCTATCACTATAAAAAACATTACATGATTTTAAATGGAACTGAAATTATTTATTCAGTTTTTGTTATTAATAAGTCAGTCATTATAGAGAATGTTGAATACGAACAGAATGAAGAGGAATATCCTATTGGTAACTAAATTTGCTTATCATATGTTTTTATTATTTTGAACTTAGCAGTTCTTTTTGTAATTAATTGATTCAATCTCTCACTTAGCGAACAGTAATTACAAGCATTTTAAAAATCTTGAATCTTTTTCTTCATTAGTTTCCTTATCCTTTGTCTTTTATTTGGGTTAATTTATTTATTTATTTCTCTTTGAGTTTATGTTTTTAGTTGATTCAGTCTTTTATAAATGTAAAATATGAATTTTATTTGCTGGCTAGTGATTAAAGATCGAAAAATTAAATGCTTGTGTGAATCGTAGACTCTAAAAATTCTGCGTGATCATCTTATATCACATTATTTAACTTAATTTGTGATTCTGATCGTACTTTAATTGATGATCCGCAAATTTGACGCAGATCATATACTAATTTGTCATAGTGCACTGATTCTGGGTAGTAAACGTCACACTTTTATTCTTCAAAGGTAACAAGCGTAAAATTTTTCTTTGACAAAGTTTACCTTGGAAGCACGCGGCATTTACTATAATATTAGGCAAAGTAAGGTTTTAAAAGGTACAAATTATGGAATTTTTTTATATTTTACAAAACTTTTATGCATATCTGCTTTATTTTTAATACATTTTACTGTATAAGTAAACTAAGCTGTAATAACTTCTAACCTGACAAATTCAAAACTTTTGCACACTCATTATTACAAGTAATATAGTATGGTAAAACTGAGTTTTCATATTTTAAATCTAATAATATGGTTTCTTTATATATACTTTTTTATAAAAATTTTCATTTATATACACTTTATCATATCAATTATATCATGTATTATTGTTATACATGATCTTATTTGGCTGAACGATAACATAAATTAAAAATTAAAATTTCCAGACTTAACAAATATTTTAATCACATTAAAAGATATGTAGCTCCAAAATATTAAGTTTATGCGTCATTCAAAATATTAATAAATTACGTTTTTTAAGTAATTACGTTTTTCAAGTAAATTTGACAATATATAATTTCATATAAATTAAATAAATATAAAACTTTTATAATATATGTAATTTATTGTAATATACAAGTTTATTTACGGAATAAAAAGTAATTTCATTGGTAACAAAATGTTTATTATGTGTGCGAATACCATATTTATCGTTATGAGATGATGAATGATTTCTGCCCAATGATGAACAAATCGAATAAAAACAAAAATTTTATATTACATATAAATTTGCTTGAGATTATAAAGAACGGGTTTTCTTATGATTTTTACCGTCTCAAATCTCAAATTTGTACTGCACTTAACTATTTATACTAACAAGTTACTGTTTTACAGTCGGTAATGTAAAAGCTTGTTCAACTACACCAATTATAAATAATACTTTATTAGTATAATAATATACAGGATACAATGGTTAGCTTCTATGATGAAATCCTCAACTACGTTATACGAAATAAAAATGAAACATATAAGTATGGAAATAGATTTTACATATAAGTGAATGTATTACAACTCAGCGACCTGAGAAAATTTATTGATGAAATTGAGTAAATTGATTACCCATAATATTTGAAGAGGTATTAATATAAGTATTATCTTGTTGAGAAAAAGTAGGTATGACGATAATTTTAAATCCAGGAATATCAAAACTAAGGATTTCAGATTGAGAAGGGTTGATGGTAGTCATGTTAAACGAACTAAGTGGTGAAATAGGCTGCGATGGATGATCATACTGTGGCGAACATGACGAGATGATTGGAGGAGCATAGGACTGTGAAGTTGAAATATTAGACGTGAGTCGTTGACTGAAGTGATTGATATTTGTGTGAGGTGGAAAGGTAATATTATCATTCGCCATCGAAAAGTCAGCGTTAATAGCGTTGTAATTTATATTTGAATTTTCATTTCCAGGTTGAATAACAGCAGCGGTTGATTGTTGTGAATTATTGGATTCGTCAAAATAATTATTTTGTGGATTATTTTCCATAGTTAAATTCTATATCTGAAAGTTTTCAAGAAAATTGAAGACTGAAGTGGATTTTTTTGTAGAGAAATTTCGGTTCTTTTTATAATAAAGGCGACTGCATCCCGTGAATTTTTTTCATTTACTAGTAAATAATTAGATAAGTGAGATAAATGTTGATCACTAATGAGTGGCAAATTTTTGCGTAACAATCTACTTTCTTTGTGTTTCTATATTTTTTTTTTATAGTGTTAAATTTTTTTTTAATAGTAGACACTACACTAGTTATAATATTTTCTCATATGTATAAAGCACGATTAAAATCCTTCTATTTGGTAGTGTATTTTTTGTATTAATCAATTTATTATTTATTATTATTGTAATATACTGTATAAACAGTGGTATATGTGTATAAATTTTTAATATACAATATACGCAAGTGTAATCAATATATATATTTGCCGATTCTCTGTCACTATGCATTTTAAAGGGATGTGAAGCAGGCGCGTGATGTGATCGTCATCTTTAATTTGATCGCCGTTTGGCTGGGAGGTGCTAACCGTAACGCATTATCTGTCGCACCCGCATATCAACATGTCATCAATCAATATATATTGTTTACAAAACCAATAGCAACACCCGGTGCAATGCCCGGGTCAAAAGGCTAGTAAGTTATATATACCTGTATATAAAAGACAAACAGTATAAATAGCGTAAACATAAAGTAATGCAGATATTTGTTTTAACGAGACCATATTTGGTTCTTTTCACTTTGAAACACGAAAATCAAACTTTTAATGATTGCAACAATATTGTATGTAAAAAAAAAATTCCTTTAACTGGTGTTACGAATCATTTCGGACACTATATAACTTACTAGCCTTTTGACCCGGGCATTGCACCGGGTGTTGCTATTGGTTTTGTAAACAATATATATTGATTGATGACATGTTGATACGCGGGTGCGACAGATAATGCGTTACGGTTAGCACCTCCCAGCCAAACGGCGATCAAATCAAAGATGACGATCACATCACGCGCCTGCTTCACATCCCTTCAAAATGCATAGTGACAGAGAATCGGCAAATATATATATTGATTGATTGATTGATTGATTGATTGATATATTGATTGATTATCAGCCTAAATTCCTTTTAAAAGTTACTAGCCACCAGATTTAGAATGTGTATATATATATGTATGTATTTAAGTTTGCACTATTCACGTGATTAGCATAAATTCCGCGAAATCGCGTACATTTAACATAGCTTACAATAAAAAATATGAGTATTTGGTTTTATTACCATGTCAACAAATTAGTTTAAATGTTATTTTTTGTAATTTATTGTATAGATTCGAATTATTAAATAGAAGGAATTGATAGTTTTTGAATTTTTTAAATATTTTGCAATTTTTCGTTTTAGATCGCGTGATTAATGTTACACAACATTTTGCCTCTAAAATAGCTTTAAAAGTTTCAAGATCAAATTCAAATACATTTGGCTTTTTTTCTTTTATAGAAAATTTTCAGGTATCGTATATGCAACTGATAATAAATCTTTATCAAGGTTTGAAAACTGAGGATAATTGACAATTGCAAATTGTCGAAACTAGTCTTTAGTTAATGTATGTAGTGTATATCCTAACAAGAGTCGTTATATTGTTCCAGCAGAATCAATAAGATATCAACGATAAAAAAAAAGTTTTTTTTATAAACACAAAATAATCATTTGAATAGAGTAATTATTTTTTTTTCAGTGATACGAAATGATTAAGTCTGATTTAATAATAATAATAATATTTGCACTATATTGTGTCAACAGAATCAAAAGATATTAAAGATAAAAAAAAAAATTTTTTTTTTTATACATCAATGATTATTTGAACAGATTCGGTTAATTTTTTTTTCAAAGTGATAATAGGAGATAACGTTTTAATAATAATATAAAATAACACAATAGAAAAACAAATCCTTTCTGTTGCAAAAATTATCGGCCTAACACAAAAAAAGTAATAGATAAAGGAACATCCAATCATCTGTATATTAATATTTAGTAGACTAAGTACAGTTTATGACCTCATGATTCATTATTAATTTTGATTATAATACTTAACACCATTAATTCGCGCGTGAAAGAATTACTTTATGCATGCATAAAGTTTCTTTTTTTTCATAATTATCAAATGATAATTTGATTTGATTGAGGAAAGGAAAGGAATAAATAAATGAATGAATAAATAAAGTCGCCTATAGGTTAACAAATAGTGAATGGTTGAACTATACATGTGTTTGATGAGTCTAATGAACTTTTCTTAAACAAAAAAAAATTAAAATTTGTGTCGCAGCTCAAAAAAAGATTCAAAAATATTCTTCGGGTTGATCCGGCCGTTCACGGAAATAATATAGCCTTTGGATATATGTATTAAATTTAATTGACTTTTAATTTAATACCTTTTTTTTCTTTGATGCGCGATGTAAATCAATTTGCTTGTGCAAAAAAAATACAAATAATCGGCTCATTTTTTTTTCTCTTACAAGGTTTATCGAATTGATCATATGACGTAAAAAAGATACGTATTTATATTTAATTGGAAATTTTAGAAGAAATCATTTACTTATTAGAATATTTTTTTCTTTATTGCTCGGAAATAATTCTTTTTTTTTTGTGGCGTTATTTTCATAAAAATAAATTTCTAGTCGCAATATTCGACTCCTGGTCTACTATTATTGGGAAGATAATATTTAGTATATGAAAATGTCATAAAAGTGTTGTACGTATAATGTGCGCTGCTGATCTTTTACGTTTTCTTTTCATCAAAAATTAAACGTCACATTAACGTCACGTTATAAATATACGTTATTTGTCACGCCTATAAATTGATATGCAAGTGACTTTTAGCATTCGATGAAATGGCGTTCGATGAAATGTCCCGTAACTGACCGTACACGTTGTTTATGATGTATGAAATTGTGAAATTTATGTAATTAGCCATCTGGTCTATAGTACGGTGTACCATGCATAGCATATCGTGTAATGAATAGTAACTAAGTAAAGGAGAATTTGAGAATCCTGTCACGAAACGACGGAAATATTACTTTGTAAAATTTAATTAATTAATTTATCATGCGATGATTATAATATCGTTTATAAATATAAGGTTAAAAATAATGACAGTAACCTTGAAAAAGAAGATATATTTGAAAGGATTTTATGATATATGCGATGTATGCGATGTATGAATTGTACGAATTACCTTTTACAAATAGGTATTTATTTTCATTGATGTACCGTTTTCGTGACATTAAAATGTTTCCATAATTAATTAATCGAATAAAGTAGAGGGGTGATAACTTACATTTTTAAAAAAAATAATAATAATTTGCATATTGATTAAAGGTGATTAAATTACAATTCGATACCTGCTCTGTTATTCAACCTGAAAATGAAAATTCTTCAAGTTACAATGCTGTCAACGTTGACCTTCTATGATAAACAATAATATTATCTTTCCGCTTCACACAAATATCGATCATTTCTTCCAACAATCCGCGTCTATCATTTCGACTTCATATCCTTCTCTGGTCATTTATCGTATACACCGCATCCATCGCAGCCTATTTCTTCACTTGGTTCATTCAACATGACTATCATCAATCCTTCTCAATCTGAAATTTTAATTTTGGTATTCCTGGTTTTAAGATTATCGTCAGTCCTGTTTCTTCTCAACAAAGATAATACTTATATTAATTTCTCTGGGTAACCAATTTACTCAATTTACTTTATATCAACCATAAAATTGTTCGGTTCGCTGAATTATAATCATAAAGTATATATAGCTTATGCGTAAATCTATTTTACAATCGTCATGATAATTTCTATTTTTCGAATTATTTTTATTCTTATTTCTATTTTCATATTAGAATTTTATCTTGAAACCAATTATTCTATCCTGTATTAATATTATCATAATAAATATTATTTTAAGCTAGCTTTTGATATTAAAGATATTTCTATCTGTGCTAGTCATGTGATCACCGACATACATATAATCATTCAATATTGTTTTATTCTAATATTTGTATTCATATAACGTGTAGATATTCCCGACACTATAGTCCAGCGCACTATACGTGTGCGTAAAACAGGATCCAGAAATATATATATAGGGGTCAGGTGATGAAAGAAAATTTTACTATGAGCTGTACGCAAGGGTTTTTTATATGAACGGTACGCAAATTTGACACCTGATATTGAAAATACCGCAAAAATACGCAAATAAAATTTCAGACCTTAAAATTTTCAATTATTAATTAATTCAGCAAAATGCAGTATATCATATGATATAGTTTCTATAATCTGCAGTTTGATATCGGTCTTTTTTTTATTAAAAAAAAAAAAAAAATTATATTTGTTTCTCTTTATGTTATGTTAACGAAATATAATGAAATGTATTATATTTTAACAATATTTGTATACGAATTTAGATAGCTTTATAATTAGAAAAAAATTTATTATTTTTTTTTTTTTTTTGATATTTATATTTGAAAGTTCATTCCTACAATATGTTTAAATTCCAATTTGAAGTTCCAGTTCAAAATCTACAAAAAGAGATGTTAAAGGATATTAGTGAGTGTTCTTATATAAACCCACTCCTTCTTCCTTTAGAAATACTCACCTATCTTGAATTATTCCAAGTTCTAGTCTAAATTCCGCAAAAAAGAGAAGTTAGCAAACGCTTTATTCAAACTCGCACCCCCCGCTTTTAGAATACTTAACCGTCTCGAATTCCAAATTTTACTTCAAAATCTACAAAAGAGAAGTTAAAGAATGTTAGTAAATACTCTTTAATACATAAAAAATCAAACCCGCTTATCTCCTTATAGAAATACTTACCCGTCTCGAATTCCAAGTTCTGATCGAATTCTGAAATCTATAAAAAAGAAATTATAAAACATTAGTAAGCATTTTTTGATAAAATTCCTAAAAATTTGAAACTTACCAATGTAATAAGCTATAAAAAATAGAATAATCTTGATTATGTAGGTACTAAAAAACTAAAAGGAATGTTAGTAAAATTTTATTAACATTGAATTCTGCTTCTTACACTTAACTCACCATATTTGCAAGAGTCCGTTAGTTCCAATTTATACTTCAGTAGTACCTAGTACTTTTTTTTTTATAAATAGTTTTTTTTTTTATTTTTTTAAATCAGTGGAAAAGAAAAAGGTTCGGTTTATAAAAAATCTTTTTTTAAAAAAAAATTCAGTTACTAATAATATAAATATTAAAAAAAAATTCAGTTTATAAAACCGATAAAAAATATTAAATATTAAAAAAAAAATTTCGGTTATAAAAACCGATAAAAAAATCTTTTAAAAAAAAAAAATTTAAAACTATAAAATTGTAAATTTTATGATTGATAAATCGTATTTTAGCATATCGAATAATTTTCTACAACAGTATATATGATCAGCCAAATAAAAATATAGGTCAAAATACGCAAATTAAATCTTTTACATATAAAAATTTTTGATAAAAGTACGCAATCTAATGACCTTACTATGGACAAAAATCTCCTAAATTATACGCAAATCAAAACCTTACCCCGTCCAACTCCACTATGATGACGACGCATTGATAGACCCTACCCCTATATGTATATTTCTGGGTCCTCGTAAAACTAACTTCAGAAACTGAGCAGGACGAAAGGCTCTTAGCAAACTGTTTACGTGAAGCAAGCAGTCCTTTTCATATTTTTGATAAAATGATTCATTAGCATCGAACTACTCATTTGAGTGTGAAATTGACTAATTCATGTTCATTAATGAGCTTAGATTAGGAATCATGGCACGTAATTTATTCTGATGATGAAATTACTTAATATTCAGTCCATTTTATAAATAGGTAGTAAAATCACTCAAGTTGAATTTATTATTTTATTATATTGATTATTTTTGATATTTTAGATATTGACAATTTAACTTTTTCTATTTTAATATTGAATTTTTTTTTTCTTAAAAATGTATAAATAAATAATAAACGTATGTGATTAGAAAATTTTCTTTAAATTTTTTATTGAACGTGCAAAATCTATCGAACAACCGTTCTTCGCAAGGATACCATTTAACGTAAGTTTTAGGAAATATGGAAATTTGTTTGGTGTTCTTTGAGTTATTACTTTATTGAAAAAAATTGAATACATTCATTGTTTTCTTTACAATTAGAATAAGGTTTTCCTGACGTGAATACTGTTAAACCACCGTCAAGTTGACATTTTCCATTGGTTTTTGATGACATTACGTGAAATAATAAAGTAGGGTTTTCTTTAAAGACTATATCTGTATCTTAGAAAATTTTTTTTTTGGTTTTTTATTTTATACATATTGTGGAAAATTAGGTTGATTATTTTCCCTTAGAAATAAGATATAATGACAGTCCGTTGAAAAGATACAGAAAATACACGATTCCGTATCACTATAAATACAGTTTGGATACGGAATTTACATGATTTAATCACGAATTTACCTTTATTTTACAATTTATTACTAGGCTGTATTTATATAAATTTAATTATTTTATTTAAAAGTTTATCCCTATCAAACCAACTATTACAAACTAAAACAAAAAGAAACTTTAAAAAATTTCTTAGAGCAACATCAGACTAATGTTTTTTTTAAGAAATCCAAAGTCTCCAGACGTACTTAGTCCAAAGAAATGACCTATTCCTTTAAAATAAATGAAAAAGAAATATTAGTACGTTTTTTAACTCGATTAAACTGACGCTTCCCTATTTACCTATAATTCTAGCCTTTTGAAGTCAAACAACCTAAAAAACAAAAAAACAAAAAAAAAAGAAATATAAGAACGGTACTTTGACTCAATTAGAAACCAAAACTCCCTTATATATTATATACCTGCAACCGTTTACAAACCATATCTTTTCCATATACAGATTTTTTTTAGAGCAAAAAAAATGTCATTCAGCGCTTTTCATTTTCTGATCACCCATTTAAGAAAATATCATTATCATTAAATCATTATCTACAATTCCTTGTGTTTGTGAATAGAGAAAATAGTTATTATCATCTTTTTTTTTTAAGGAAAATAGTAATATTATCATTAAAGTTGTAAACATTATTTGTTAAGTAAATGAAATAAAATTTGTATCTTGGATTGATACAGTTTATTATTATTTTGCTATGAAATTTTCAACTACAGTCAAACCTCGATATACCGATATTGCTGTTTTGGGGAAAAAGCATCGGTATATCGAATTATCGGTTTATAAAAAAAATTTTGTATACCGATATTATTATAAGTAACGTGATTAATATCGGTATAAATATTTTAATATATATAAACATGCAACGTTTATTCTATATTTATAAAATTCAAAATTTATTAACAAAATTGTATCAATTATATCAATTATGTATTACATTAGGGATTAGAAGTAAATATCAATTATATAATTACGTTATTAGGATTAGAAGTAAAATAGCTATCTAATGTAGCCTGCTTTAAATCGGTGATATGTGATCTTAATACTTCATGTCTCAATTTTTGTAATGTATTTAATTCACTTTGATTAATAGAATTATTTAACGATGAATATTTAAAAAACATAACAAGATCATCCAAATCATTTAAGGCCTGAACTTTTGAAATTACCGATGGAATTTCTTCATCAGATTCAACTTCTAGTTCATTTTTATCTAAATTTACTAAAGATATAATTTCTTCATCAGTCAGCCCTTCGTTACTTTTTAGATGATCATCAACATGAATAAACTCATCTGCGTCCATATGATCATCAA
The DNA here is from genome assembly GCA_015698045.1 of Rhizophagus clarus. Taxonomy (NCBI): domain Eukaryota; kingdom Fungi; phylum Glomeromycota; class Glomeromycetes; order Glomerales; family Glomeraceae; genus Rhizophagus; species Rhizophagus clarus. Next base: position 768,586 of record BLAL01000338.1, on the reverse strand, counting down.
ATGGGAGTTGATCAATTAGAAATTGTATTTCTTCCCGTTCCACTTGATTATCTTCTCCTAATTGATTAACACTTTCATCCACTTCCTCTTGATTTACTAATGGAAGTATACCTGTATGCTTCCAACAATTATAAATTGTTTCTTGTGTTACTGCATTCCAAGCATTTGTACAAAAAACAATAGCATCATGAATATTTAAAGAATCGGCTCCTTTATTCAATTGCTGTGAGATTTCATATGCTTCAACCCTATTTTTTACAAGGAGTTTTCGATACTTCGCCTAAAATTAAGTGAGTGTATGTTAAAACATTAAAAAATAATAAAAGAAAAAAAATGCTAACCTTAAAGGAATTAATGATTCCTGCATCGCATGGTTGCAAATGAGAAGTAGTATTTGGCGGTAAAAAGTGTAGAGTTACATTTGTTAATTGGGTATTTTCATTTGTAATATGCACAGGAGCATTATCAACCAGCAATAGAATTTTGCGATTTTGCAATCGCATTTTTGTATCCAATTTTTTGAGATAATCGTTCCAAATAGAGACCTGCATCCACGCTGTTTTATTCCAATAATAATTAACAGGTAAATCATCTTTTTTTTTACCTTTTAGTGCTCGTGGATTTTTAGAGGTATGAATAAAAAATGGAGTTAATTTTTCTGTTCCAGTTGCGTTACATGTAAGAAGAATTGTAACTCTTTTTTTTGATTTCTTTTTTCCAGAGAGCGGACCTCTTGCTAGAGTTTTTGAAGGTTCAAGATCCCAATATAAACCTAAAATAACAAAAAAAAATATTAGCACAAATAAGTGCATGTAAAATCCGAAAAATTCAGTATTCACCTGTCTCATCACAATTAAAGACATCATTTAAATCATAATCCTTAATTATTTCACGCAACTTTTGTCTTTCTTCATTTAAAGTTTCAAGTGGAGCACTTGCTGCTTCACCCCACTTAACATATTCTTTCATGTTATGACGTTTTTTAAAATTAGAAATCCAACCATTAGAAGCTTTAAAATTATTAACTTCAAAACTCCTAGCAAAAAATTCTGCTTTTTCACGTAAAATATCAGTATTAATAACAAGATCTGCTTCAAGCGCGTTTGTAACCCATAGTGTCATAGCTTCCTCCACTTCTGGAAATTGCACAGGCCTTTCTCTTTGTTTTTTACTTTCCTCAGAGTCTAAATCTAGAAGTAACCACTTATCTTTATTCTTCAAAATATCAGAAACCGTGTTCTGTTTAATGCCATATTGAATAGCAAGTTGTTCTTGGGTAAGTCGTGGTTTTTTCTGATAGTCTAAGCAAAGTTGATACTTTTGTGCTTTTGTTAAAGTCACTCTTTTTCGTGGCTGTGAAAGAGTTTGAACGGCTTTTCTTTTTTCCGACATTGAGAAAAGGAAAATCGCGTAACTTCATTTACGTGATCTAACCTTAAATAGTTAATATATCGGTATATAAACCAGATCTACATATACGTTACTATATGAGGGACAAACGAATAGTATCGAATAACGTTATATCGTGAAATCATATAAAAAATCGGTATAACGAGGTTTTTTTATTAGATAAAAAACGGGGAAATTAAAAATCATCGGTATAAGCAAATATCGGTATATATTGTATCGGTATATAGAGGTCTGACTGTATATTTACATATCAATAATTATTTCTTTATGATGTATTCACTAAATTTAAAGGCGTATCCATAAAATATCAATTTATAAAATGCAAGTAAATAGATTATTTTATATTTATTCGATTTTTCTTTCTTTTTTTTTTTGTTGTAACATTTTTAAACTTAATGTTACTTAAGCTTGTCGCTCCCTTTATCTCTATATCAAATAGAGATAAAGTGGGCTTTCCTTGAGATCAATTCCTTTGAATTTGGATTCCTCAATTGTGACGATTTCATCATCATCAGCTCCATTCAAAGTCCTTTTCTTCTTTTTCTTAGAGTTAGTGTTATCAAGTCCGTAAGTAATGTATTATATGTTGAGTTTTTTGGGACCTTGAATAATGCTTTTGTGAATCCGATGGAGTTGACAAATATTCCCAAAGTATCAAGTGTCGATAATTGGTCAATGCTCCCTAAAGTAATTATTTACTTTAGTTGAGGTGATAATACTTAAATTTCAAATAATTATAAATACTTACAATTAATTCTCTAATGTACACTGGTCAAATTTTACTTTTACTATAGTTTTTACATTGGACGACAAACTTGACTCTCTCATATTCTTCGGACAGGTTTATTCCTCCATCCCCAGTTATTATGTTCCCCTTATTCATTTTGTAGCTGGTCCTGATAATAAATAAATTGAATGAGTGTAATGTATCATCATTGTTACCATACAAATAGGCCCGGTTAGATAGTATAATACAAATAATACTTTCAGGATCAAGGTACATAGCTTCTGCTCCTTTATGCAGACAAATTTCCAGAAGCCATGAAATGTACCTGTAAAATACCAATGTAGTGTGTGAATCTGACGCCAAGCATCTGCTGATACGACATATCAACTCATGTACAGTTACGTCAATTTTTTGAATTTTTTCTTGACCTTATACTCCATAATTATATTCTTTGATGTTAGTTGCAACGTTAGACATTTTTTTTTAAAAAAAACTATTATATTAGCTGTAATGGGTAAAAAAAAATGCTTTATAAAAAGAATTTTAATTTGTACCGGCGGCGGTGATGACTATCGGTGAAATGACTGTCGGTGAAATGTTTGTCAGTGAAATGACCCTGTCGGTGAAACGTATGTTGGCGAAGTGATTGTCAGTGAAGTAATTGTTGGTGAAATGAACCAGACTCATTACGAGGTAACAGCGGATATTATGTGCCGTGAAATCATTGATATTCCCAGTTTCCTGTGAAACATAACTATTACTAAGAAACTTAACTAGAAAGTTTGTACGAGTTGAGATTTGATCATCAAATTAAATATTTATTTTTCTTAAATATATATATATATATATATATTATCGAGCAAAAATTATAATAAAGTCAATATAATAATATTATTAATAAAATTAATCATAGGCAATTTTTGTTTAAAGAAAAAGTTTGTTATGGGCTAAAATCAGTTTCCAAATCGTTATATCGAGTTATGACTGTAAATAAATAAATAAAAATATTAATTAGTTAACATATTTTACTAGTATTTTACTATATTCAAAGAAAATAAATAAAAATTTTAAGACTAAACATCTATATTCTTTACTTTGAATAATATCCTGATTTATCATTAGAAATTTATGAGGCCTGCAGATCATGATTATTTTTCACACCAAACCAAGACTTTCATATTCTTAGTTGTTATTCCAACTAACTTTTTATTTTTTATTTTCTTTCATATTTATAAAAGCTTACCAAGAATTTAAACTAGTAATTTTCTTGATTCTTTCAATTAGCTGAATTGTAACCTTATCAGTTATATCACAATCATATTTCCCACGTTTTTGAATTCTTATTTTTTATTCTTATTTATATTTTATGTATTTTATGTTCTACATTTCTACTTTTTATTTATACTATATGCCGCTAGTTGGGAATTTACAGTAGAAAGTCATCCTATATATATTTATCATACTAATAAAAAATTATCATTAACCAATTATTTTGCAGAAACCTGTTATTTATTACAGTGTAGTTAAATGATCGCTTTAAATTACTCGGTGATATGCATTTGAGTAAATTAATCAGAATTCTTTTAAAAAGTTTGGCCATAAACCATTTTATTGGCTAACAACAAGACAATATCATAGGGGACGAAGTCCCCTAAAATAAAACGCATATTCTAGTTAAAAGAGTAAATTCCTAGTTATAGATTACAAAAAAATCGAAATATGAATCAATTGAATCGATCATTAGTTGCAAAACTTTTCTCTCATAATTGATGTTCTAAATACAAGATTTTCCAATTTTTGATCTCACAATAAAACGACTTTTAGTCGGTTATTTTTAATTTATTCCAATCCTCAACAGTAAGTTTTTGGGAAAGATGCTGTGAATAGTCCTGTCGTTTACTGGTGAGAAAGTTCTGCGATTTTTTTAGGGGTATTGGATTTGTAGCCAATTCTACTAATCGTTCTTTCCATCTGTTTTCCTGTTCCTGATTAAATGCTTCTTTAATCTTTAGATCTAGCTCAATTCCAGTACGTGATATGTTCATCAAAACACACCGTAAATTAACAATCTCTCCATGCACATCTAAAGCCGTTGGATGATTGGTAGGAACAAGATCCCAACAACGTTCCATCAATGCAGCATATGGTTCAGGTGTATATTCTGGAATTTGTGGACGTTGACCAGAGCAAATAACTAAAGCCAAATTCTCATCATAATCCATATCAACAAAAGGTGGTTTGCCGCTAATCACTTCGTACATTATCATCCCAAACCCGTAAATATCTGCTGCTTTAGTGTACTCTTTACCAAGTAAAACCTCTGGTGCAACAAATGGTAAGACGCTGCATATTGCTTTATCTGCTGAACTTTGATCCATAGGACGGCACAGACCGAAATATGAAATTATTGAGTTAATATAATTATTTTCAATTGAGTTTAAGATGTTACCACTGTGAAAATCCTTATGGAGATAATAATGATCATGAACATGAAATAATCCAACAGCGACACCATAGAACATATCTATAATAGATACCTAAGTTAGAATACTGTGATTTTTTTTAATCACCTCCCTCAGATTGCCACTATTTTTAAAATCTGTGACAATACAATATTCTCCACTTTGTGGGTCACAAGTCACTCCATATATCAGAACAGTAACAGCAACATTTAAATTTAAGTCAACATCAACCTGCAAATAAATTACGTAAATATTTGTTTATTGTTTTTATTCAAACTCCATGTCTGAAAAAATATATTTGTTATTTACCTCATTCAAGAACTCTGGGCTGACATTAGTCGCATTCCGGAGCTTTTTCACCGCCACCTCCTTTTTATTCTCTCGTTCCCATTTGGATTCGTTTATGTTCCAAGGTTGTTCATAATCTCCTCTCACAATTGGACCATCTTTCCAAACGGCTTTATAGACACTCCCAAACTCACCATGAGCAATAAGTTCAATATTTTCGAGATTTGAGTATTCAATCCATTCAATTATCTTCCACGAAGTATCTGTATTGAGTTGCCAATTTTGAATGAATTTGTCAAGGATCGAATCGCCACTGGTCCAATGTGCAAAGTTATCCTGGAAATGCCTTGAATTACACTGTTTACAATATTTCCAATCACCGCATTCTTGGCAGATATACATTTCGTTTACGTTATCCTCATTATCATAGTAATTATTGGACAAATTGCTATTGTTTGAATCCTAATAGGAATTATAATTATCAGGAATATTTAAGCAGAGATGGAAAAATATGAGCTTAAATGTGATTGACTATACCTGAAGATTTTTTTGTCTGTCTTCATTATTTATTTTTTGAATTGCCCGTAGGATAGTTTTAATTGGCTCTAATTTTAGACCATGTATAAAAAGGTCCTCGTGAGTCAATTCGAGAAAGTCCGCACCAGAAATTTCCTGGCCCTTAAGGAAGTAAAGGATATCCATATTTAATCTTAAATTAACGTCTCCTAATCTTAGAACAAGAGAATCGGCATCCAATATTTTTATTTCTTCACTAGATGGTGTTCGTGCAGATATATTGTCACCATTATAATCTACATGCAATCCCATTTTATTCTTGAAGTCGTCTTTTTTTAGGGTGTTGATGATTTGCAAAATACGCATTGCTGGGCCGAGTTTTAATTCATATGTCTTAAGACAACTGAGGGTTAAATTAAGAAAAATGTCACCGGGTATCTGTTGTTGTTTAATGAATTTAAGTGTGTCTTTACTTAAACCTAAATTAGCATCATTTAGCCGCAAAATAAGAGATTCGACGTCCAACTTTTTTATTTCTTCAATAGAGGGGAGTTGAGAAGACATTCTATTGCCACTATATTCCATAGTAGGTAAGCCACTAATTATTAACAGTGTCTAATAAAATTGTATCAGCTAAAAGGATTTTTATGAAATCTCCAAAATAAATAAAAACCTTACAAAAAAAAAAAAAAATTAGTGAATCCAATCCGATTAAACAAATTTTAAATAATTACGCTGACTAAAATATTTACTTAATTTGGTAGCGATTTTCTTCCCATAGGTCACAGTAGTGTCACAGTCGTCTATACTTGCCGCCCATTCCCCAAAAAAGGAAATTTAACAATGATTTCATGTCGATCTCATTGTTTAAATTTCCTTTTTGAGGAATGGGTGACAAGTATACAGCCGTCTTGTCCCACATTTCAATAGTGACTGATACGTCAATAATCATTTATAATATAATAAACCTTTTTAAAATCATTTTTTAATTCGTAACTATATTTGGGTATTAATTTAACTAGAGCTTTCCTTGAACAGATAAAATCCTAGGATTTACCCGGATTATCCTATTATCTGGATTATCCGTTATCCTATTTTGACCGGATATCCGGATTTAGAATTTTTGAAATGAATAAATCCTAGGTTAAAAATATGATTTATATGTTATTGTACAGTAAGTCAGGCTCTAGCTGTACTGATAATCTATAATGTTCAAACCTACAAACAGTCAAATGAAACCTTAGACAACATTTTGTTAAATAAAAGCAAAAAAAGAATGCTATTTTAAATAAAGTATTATCTTTGAAAAGAGAAGCCCGAATTCTGAACCTGGTATTTTGGACCTAAAAAAAAAATGAAAATTAACTAATGCTCATTAAAATAATAAAAAGAAAAATAATTTCGAAACTTATTTTCAAGTCTAAGGACCATTTGCCACCCGGATTTTAAAGGAGGGGAAAAGTCAGAAATTAATAAAAATATGAAGCAAAAAAAAAAAAAAATAATAATAATAGACAAAAGAAAAACTTACCAATTCTGAAAATCGCCACCAAACCTAAACAAATTTTAAAGAAACTACCCAAAAAGGTTTTGTTACGTGACAAAATATTTTGGGTTTAAGGAATTCTTTAAAATCATCTCATTATCCTAGAATAATCCAGATTATCCTAGGTTAATTATCCGGATTACCCATTATCCTATTTGACCAGATATCCGGATCTTAAAATTTTCAAATGGGTTATCCTAAATTATTCATAGGTTAATCTGATGAAAAGCTCTAAATTTAACTAACTGTGGAAAGAACCATGTTTTACAAGGGAAATGGGAACATAGAGTACGTGATCATATGTACTAATAAGATATGGGGATAATGACTAAATGACGTTAATACAATAAAGCATGATCTTTTCATTTTTATCAGCTAATGGTTTGACAATTGTTAGAGGAATAAAAAAAACAATGAGAATTGTACTAGAAAGAGGCGTATATTTTATTAGTATAATGTGTTCTTCAAGCAGTCTCTGACTGATTATACACAAGAACTTTGTATAATAAATAATGTGATATTAATTTTCAATATCATTTTTCATCAGAAAATAATTTGCCGAACACTTTGTCTATTCTTTCTACAATAAGATCTAGATTAGTTTCTAATCTATTCACTTTCGTGTTTAGCTCATTCATTCAGCCATGGATGAAACTAATTTCAGAACTAGTTTAATCTTTAAGGAAGATATTATGATAATTAAAAGCAACATGATCTTGATTATATTAATAACCACCAGTTAGATTTACATGGATTACATAACCGATATTTATAAGAAAATTAAGAAAATTAAAAAATCATTTTAGTATAAAAAATTCACTTCAAAAAAAAAAGTTTGTGTGATTCTTGATATATATAAAAAAAAAAATGTCATAATAAAAATTGTGTAATCTATATTATATCTAAAAAAAAAAATTTATTAATTTGTGATTTTATTAAAAAAAAAAAAAAACTTTAGGAAATTTCAATTTAATCAAAAAAAATCATGAAGAAAAAAAATTCTCTGTTATAAATACCTATCATTATTACTAAGTAGAATTACTGTATACTTGTTAGTAATAGTAAAACCGCCAGCAACTGGAAAACTAAATCATTTTTTTTCTTTATATGTGCAGTATTAATAATTACGAATTTGCCGATCAAACGATTTTGACAGTAAAAGTGCAGATCAATCACGCATTGCACAATTTAAAAATTTAGATTAACCTGTATAAATATAGCGTTACTGGCTCATATAGATTGGTAACTCTCGTTAAATTTCAGAAAACGTCATATCAGGAAAATAACTGTCGTGATATGTATTGTCAGAAAAATGTCATGTCGGAAAAATATCATGTTGGTATAAAGTCAATTTGCCCTATAAGAAATGTGTATACGGGAATGACACGTTTTGTATACTTTTGAGATACGTTTTTAGCAATTCCGTATAAAAATTCCGTATATTTAACAAGTAATTCATTCTTGGATATTTTTTTAAAAAATTAGCATATACGGAAAAAATCAGTGTATACGGAATTTGTAAGGAATTTTTGAACTTCATCTTTTAATAATGAAATCTAAATACGAAAATGATCATTTTGTATACGTTTTTAGAGATTCCGTATAAAATTCTGTATATTTAATAAGTAATTTGTTTCCAAATGCTGTTTTTTAAAAAAAAATTAATAAATCCATATATACGGAATTTATAAGAAATTTTTGAACTTCATCTTTTAATAATTTCCTATAAAAAAATCTAAATACAAAAAATGTATACGTTTTTTTGGAGATTCTGTATAAATTCCGTATATTTAATGTTTTTAATGTAATTTGTATATAGAAATAATATATACTGAATTTTCAAAACTATAATATACAAAATTTTTATTTTCAAAAACATCAAAAACATTAAAGTTTAGATTATTTAAAAACAATATAAAATTATATATATTTAATATTTATAGCACGCATCTTTATTTTTTTTTTATTGTTAAAGATTGTAACATGTATCTTTATTTTATTTATTTAATGTTATGACCAGTATCACGTATCTTTATTAATTTCAAAATTAGGGTGTTACTACAAGAACCCTTATCACGTGATTTAACAAAATTATAATTATTATGAAAAATTATATTAATATTATTCTAAAAAAAGAAAAAATAAAACATTAGTGAATGCTTTATTAAAAAATATACAATGAATATTTTATATAATTACATTAAAACACTTCATCAACTTGGTATTGCAGTCAGATATTACTTTCCAAACTGAAATCTAGCTACTCAAAATCTAAAAAAGAAATAAGTAAACCATTTGTAAACATTTTGCTTAAAAATAAAATAAATGTAAAAACGAAATAAAAAATACCTGGTTCTTTTAAATAAGGAATTATTTTAAAAAAACTTGTTTACTCATATGATAAGACCCCAGATTGCTAATTTCATTTTTCATTAGAAAATTATTTACATAACAAAAATTATAAAAAAAAAAGTCCAACATTAGAAAATATAAAGAAAAAAATGCTCACCCCCACAATTGGACGAAAAAAAGTTTGCTCCAATCAAACGTGTCCAACCCCAATTGGACGAGAAAAAAAAAATGTTTGACCCCAATCAAACATGTCCAACCCCAATTGGACGAGAAAAAAAAAATATGAAAAAAATTTAACCCTAACGTTCAACACAGAAAATTATAAAAATATATAATAAAGTTTGATTTTTGTCCCCTTCAAATTCTTTTTTTTTTTTTTGAAAAAAAATTTTTTAGCGCCCAATCTAGAAAAATTAAAATTGATTTTTTGTCCCCTTCAATTTTTTTTTTTTTAAAAAAAAAATTTTTAACGTCCAACCCAGAAAATTATAAAAAAAAAATATATATATAAAGTTTGACTATTTTAGTTACAAAAAAAAAAAAATTTGCAGATTCTATTCAAAATTAAAAAGGTTAATTTAAATTACCGTATTCTTCCGATTTTAAGCACCACATTTTTGAAGGAAAATTCCGGCTAAAGTTGGGGGTGGTGCCTAAATTCGGAAGTATTTTTTTTTTACTTAAAATTCTTTTTTTTTCACATTTTTACACATCGGAATTTTTGTACTTGTGTATCCCAATAATTTTTTATCGTGTTCTATATATATAATTGCGAAATTGCGATGATACATGATGAAAGAGAAATTGAAATGATGAATTGTAAATAAAGTTTATTTTGAATAAAATATGAAATTTAATAAAGAAAAATTATTTTGTTTTTCAAGTATTTTGGTCAAAAGTCGGGGTGGTGCTTAAATTCGGATGGTGCTTAAAATCGGGAGAATACGGTAAGTTTTTAAATTTTATATTTTGAAAATTTTACTTACAAGATTTAAGCTGCCATGGCTCTTTGGACTTCTTATTTTTACAATCCTTTGCTACATGGTTATTACTTTGCCAGCAGTGCACACAGAAACCTTTGTAATTTTCTGGAATACTGGGGCAACTGTGCAGCCAATAATCTTTTTTGCAGTACAAGCAAATTAATTTATCTGTTTTTATAATTTTTAAATTTTATTAAATAAATAGTGTAATCTATTTTATATTAAAAATTGATAAATTTTATTACCATGCTGCTTTGGTAAGAGTTCTTGTTGCTGTTGCTGCAGCTGCTGCAGCTGTTGTTGATATTGTTGGTGTAGCTGCTGCAGCTGTGATTGATGTTGTTGCTGTAGCTGCTGCAGCTGTGATTGATGTTGTTGCTGTAGCTGCTACAGCTGTGATTGGTGTTGTTGCTGCTGTTGCATTGTTGTTGGTATCGTTATCATTGGTATCATTGTCGTCATTACTGATGATGTGGCTGTTGATACAGCCGCTGAAGTGGGTATGGTAACTAATTATAAAATAGAAATTTTTACATTTGTTAGATATTTTTATAAAGATATTAGCAAATTATAATTATAGACATGTGATATACAATGAAAAATAAAAAAGTTGCGACACAGGTGACAGAGAGTATGGTAACATTGCATACGTAACAAATAAATTATTTTTTATATAAAATAATAAAATTTACCAATACCGAAACCTATTGATGGTTTAAAGAACGAAGTCCCAAATACAGGCCTCTCGAATATAGGTCTTTCGACCACAGGAGTTGTTGGAGTTGTTGACCTATTTGGTTTATTTATTACAGGTTAAAAAAAGAAACATATTTTTAAAATTATAATTAAAGATTTTTCTTTTATTTTTATTATATATAATTATCTTACTTACCATGAAATATTATTTTTATTATTGTAAATAGCGTTTAAGATGTCCTTGTGAACATTTCTCATCGCTTCACCCATCCCTTTACTTAATTCTTGAGTTGTTATTTTAAGGGCCTTCAATGTAATTTCGTCTTCCTCTGTTTCCTCCAATTTTCATTTGTTGGAAAACATTTTTATCGATAGAGCAAGGAAAGCGGGTAAGGAGAGGAGTATCGCATTTTTTTTTTTTTTATATAATCATGATTTTTTTTCTTTTTTTTTCTTTTTTTCCTTTTTTTTTTTTATAAAGCATGATTTTTTTTTCTTGTGCAAAAAAAAAAATCGTGGTAAATTTTTAAATTAGGAAATAGTCCACTATTTTATAATATTTTAATGCAATGATTGATTATCTAAAGATTGAAAGTATAATAAACTTAACCATATTAAGGTCAATGACATAGCCATAAAAATCAATTGCATAGTATTGGCATAGCCCACTTGACTATTTAAGAAATCGAATTGTCATAAGCCCACTTAAAATAAAATCAAAAATTTAATAGTACAATAACATAGCCAACAGAAAAATATTTTATAATAATATTAAAAAAATTATAATTAAATTTATTAAATTCTTTCTCTATCTAAAATATAATATAAATTTTTAATTTTAAAAAATCCCATGCATCTATTTATGCCAATAACTTCAATAAACTGGAAACCACCAAATTTGTTAAAATATATCAGCCCATAATTATCTTCTTCATATTTATCAATTTTTCGAACATAAGCAAATATATGTTCCAATTTATTATACCTATGCATAATGAAGTATTCTATTTCACCAAATATTTCTTTTACTTCAAGTTCTGGTAATATATTGGGAAAATGAGCATATTTATCAACAGTTATGTTTATCTAATATAAAAATAAATTAGTATATTTTTGTAATAATATAACATTTAAAAATATAATTTCATTTACCGCAACTGAATAATTGTTTCAATTTTTTATTTTATCTTTTGTCACCCATTTAGAACTTATAATATGACCATCTTTACATAGTTTACCGTATTTTCTTACAATAGGAGAGAAATTCTATGTATGGGCATTATATATGTATGTTAGTTTCATTGTTATGTCGATCAATTCTTGTGTTATTGTAACATACCTCAATTTGATTTACATTTATATCATAAATAGCAGAATAAGTTTCTTTTAATTTTTTTAATTCTACTTGTGTTAAAGTATATTGTTTTGATGGAGAATAAATTTCATATTCTTTATATAAAAGAGAAGCAAAAACTATATGAGATGGCCATTTCTTTTCTTCTTTTTGAGGGAAGATATATTTACAAACTTCTTTATTATATTTTAAAGATTAAATCGTTCATATAGGACAAGATTATTCCAAAGATTTGCATAAGAATGTAATTGTGATTTAACTAATGAAATTAGCATACCACACATCCTCTCCATTGGAAATTGCCAATATCCTCTACATGGACCAAAATCTTCTATACTTTCAGCTACATGTAATAAATAATAAAAGGATATTAAAAATATGTTTGATCGATCTTTATTATCAACTTTTGCATAATCTCTATATTAAAAAAATATTAGTGTTTATTAGTATTATTAATATAAATAAAAAATTTATGAAAAACAAAATTAAATTATTTACTTTACTATATATTTGTAAAAGGTTAATAATTTTTTTTCTATTATTTTTTTATCATCATGAGATATTGACGACTGCATGCATAAATGTACCACTGTAACAAATTCATTCCAGCCTTTAACATATCTGAAATATTAAAAAAAAATATTTAATCATTAAATATTAATAATTTAAACTAAATCATTAAACTTACTTGGCCGGCAAAAAAGTTTTAATAAGTGGAACTGAATAAAGAGTTATCCAATTTGCCCATTCTTCAGCTTTATATCCTGCATTATGTTTGAATATGTTTCGAGACAGTCTTTCGAACACTAAAGGCATTCCCTTTTTATTATTTTACATTAAGATACCGATTACATCCCAAGAAGATTTTGATATGGCAAAAGACGTTGCATTCAAATCATCATCTTTGAAAAAATAAGCAAACCACAGCTTAAACATTTGAGGTGCAATATTTTCAAAGAATAAATGCATGATGTCAATGGGAAATGATCTAGGAAATTTAATTGATGACAATTCAAACAAGATGCTTTTGCTTTTAATTCCTAAAATTAAATATATAAGAGTTATATATAGATAGTAATTTAATGATAAAATATATTAAAGCATTTACTATATTTTCTTATTAATATTTCTTTTTCTTTATTAGTAGTTGCAGTTTCTATCTCATTAATATATCCAATCCAATCTGAATGATTTTTATTCATACAATTTTGCTTAGGAGGAAAATAAATATGCTTATGTTTTTGCGAATAAACTCCTTCAATATTGCAAATTCTACAACCATGGTACGAATTATGACCGGTAATATTCATTATTTTTGTAAGAGCTGGGATATCACCAGTCCATGTAATTATATGAGCATGAAGTAGGAATTCACATTTAGTACATGCATCATAACAAGTAATTCCTTCTAAAAATAAAAATTTGTTAATATAATTTTTAAATAATAATCATTAAAAAATTCTTACTTTCTAACTCTTTCATCTCATCAATAAATGGTTGTAAAAATGTATTAAAATCTTTTGGTTGGTTTGGACCAGGAATTAAAAAAGGAACTAACAAATTTTCTTTTTTTACCCTTAAGGAAGGATGGAGATTATTATTTATTATAAGAAATAATCAACAATCATCAGTTTTTTGTTTAAATATTTGATACCCATCACATGAAGCTGTGAATGCAACATCTCTTTTATCTTTAAATAAATTATCCTTTTTAGTAAGTTCCTTATAAATTTTTCCATCAAAGATATTATCCAAATTATCATCATTTTTATTTATATTGTATTCATGACGATAAAGTAATTCTTTTGCCCTAGTTTCGTCCTTATATTGTATTATTAATCTATCTATTATTGAAAGATATGGCATAATTTTCTTTGCTTTCCCCTAGCATCTAACCTAGTAGACTCGCATATTGGATAACTTTGATAAGATTTATATCGTCCTGCATAACAAATACAAGAATTTTCACACATATCATAAAACACTGGAATTAATCCTGTTGTTTCTTTTAAGTATTTTTTAACTTTATATAAGCTTATATTCTTTGTTGCAAATACTTTCATTATATCATCAAATGCAGATTCAGTGAAATTATATAAAGATTTCAAATACAATAATTTCAATCCTTCAATCATTTTTTCAGAAATATCAGTTTTGTCATCAACACACATTGCATCATCATCATCATCATCATCATCATCGTCATCGTCGTTATCATCATCATCATCATCATCATCGTCATCATCGTTATCATCATCATTATCATCATCATCATCGTTGTCGTTGTCTTCATCATCCTTATTATTATTATCATCATCGTTCTTTTCATTAATATCGTCATAGTTCTCTCGATTATCATCATCATTGTTTTCTTCATTATTATCATCATTATAATCAGAGTAATATTCATTATCATCCTCATTAAAATTAACACTCTCATTATAATAATACTCATCATTTACATTATCTTCTGTATGTAAATTTATATCCTTTTCTTTTTGTAAATGTATATCCTCTTCTGCGTATAGATTCGTATCCTCTTCTGCATATAGATTCACATTTTCTTCTCCTGTATATTGAATAATATCCCCTTCTATTTGTTGACTCATAACATCCAAATTTTTATCTTTTGCCAAATATTCTTGCATTTTTAAACGATGGTGATTAAATGTGTTTTGATTTAACCATACGCCATTAGCATCTTCTTTTAAGCAAAATGTGCATTTACATAACATATTTTTGTCTAACATGGTAAAAAAAAATTAAGTTATAATAGTAGTATATAAACAATCGAGAAACATAAAATTTGATCTATCAAGATGAGTAAATTATGGACCTTTAAATAAGAAATTTAGATTAGTAAATTAATGATCGATATTAACAATTTAAAGTTTAATTAAAAAAAAATCAACATATCTTAATAATAATAATTCGGTTGTTTATTTTTTTTAAAGTCTGAAATGTTTCGTCTGAACTTTCAATTTTTGACCGAAATTCTAATTTAGAAAGATCTTCAAAATATTATTTGAACTTCGCCCAAAAACGCATTTTAAATCTGAAATCAAATTTGGAAACTCCAAATTTTTTGATATTAATAATCCAATTCAATTAA
The DNA here is from genome assembly GCA_015698045.1 of Rhizophagus clarus. Lineage (NCBI taxonomy): Eukaryota > Fungi > Glomeromycota > Glomeromycetes > Glomerales > Glomeraceae > Rhizophagus > Rhizophagus clarus. Next base: position 753,140 of record BLAL01000338.1, on the reverse strand, counting down.
AAAGCTTCTTTATATACTTTTAAATATGCACGTTTTGATCAATAATATAAGGTTAATATATTATTTTGAATCAAACACACGTGTATGTTTACTGCATTTATTATAACATAATGGATCGTCTTATCAACATGACATAAAATTTATTTTAATTCGCTAAATAAAGAAACTTTACTTGAACCTTGTACTTAAGTCGAATGCATGTGTGCATAATTATTATTATTATTTTTTTTTAAGCAAGCTAGCTTGTGATTTATTGAATAAAATAATTAAGATGGTATAAAAAATAAAAGTAAACAAATAAATTGTAAGTGCAGAAAAAAAAATAAATAAAATAAAATAAAATAATCAGATAAAATATAAAATAGAAAATTTAAAAAAAAAAATAAAAAATAAATGAGATAAAAAATATCTAATATCAATAACGTCAGGAATGGTGGGAATGGTGGTGATGATGGGAATGATGGTAGGGAGATCGAGAACGAGAGCGCCTGCGCTCACAGCTGTGTTCACGGTGGTGGGGTCTATGATAGGGGAATCGGGAGTGATAGCGTCTACGCTCTCTATATTCATATCTCCTACGATCCACCCTCCTTCTCCGAGTGGCCTGAACCAATGCTTAAAACAAGCAAACAAGCAATTATTAAAATAAATGCAACGAATTAATGAGAAAATCAGTTAAATAATAAATACTTACGTTCTGTCAACCAGAACTCATCTGAGAGTTCATTATAGAATCTCTCATCATATAGTGTTAGGGTATGAACTGGAAATTCGTCCAGGTTCCTATTTATCAACCTTTTTAAGTTCTCATACCCTGACCTGAGAGCGTTTTATTTGTTCTGGCATTGCTTTCGTCTTGGAGCGAAATTTGGATGCGTAGTAATTATTTCTTGTTTAATTTGTCTCCAGATATATTTTTGCCTGTGCAATGACGTTGTATTAAAGTCAGGCTGATAAGCCCGACGACGTTGGATTAAAGTTAACACTGCGTCGTTAGGCTATTGGATAATATTTGGGAGGACTGCGTTTAGTAATGCCATATTCTCTGTATTTATAATAAATTTTATTATGATTTCTTCAAATTTATTTTTACGATGTTTAGTGAGATTTATTTTTATGATATTTAATGGGGCAAATGTCAGGAAAGAGTTCTATATTTATAAAAAAATTTTTATTATGATTTCTTTGAATTATTTTTACAAACTTGCCTGACAACAATTTACAAATTTTTAGAATTAATGCAATACATCTTTAATTAATTTATTTAAATCCTTTAAATTCTACATATTATTAAATACACGCATATTTATTAATTTATTTGAACATATTAATTGTTTAATATTTAAAATAAAAATAAATAAATTCTATTAATAACAATAATAGGGTGAAAATTTTTTCTTTTTAAATATTCTTTAAAAAAAAGATATTACTTCGCCTTTCTTATTTCTTTGTTTAATACATAAATTATAAACTATGCATGGCCTTCCTTGATTATATTGCATATTATATTGAACACCACTAACACGCATTTTGTGTGATGGTATTTTTATAATTTTCAATTATAATAAATAATTGAATCTTTTGATCTAACCTCAATCTACACCGTTGTAACGACTAAGCTGCCACCTTAGTGTTAACATATCATTAATTTATTATGCTTGGTTCATTTTATTTCATATCATTATTTTATTATTATCTCATTACTACATTATTATTGCGAACTTATCATCTCCATTTCATATACTTTCAAGTATACTTCAAGTAATTCATTTCTCATTATTACTAATAATTCTTTTAAATTATTATTATTATTATTTTTAACTTTCAAACTGCGATAGTTCCTCCATATTATATTCTTCTTATCATTAAATAATTCATTCAAACATTAATTAATTCTTGGGTAAACCACGAGCATATTCATAATAACTTTCAATAATTAATATTCTCATCTTTATTATTTCATATCATTCGAGAGAACAGAATTAACTGTCGAGCTCTCTAACTGTCGATCTAGTACTACTTTACATAAAGGAAAAATTGAGTCTTTTTATAAGTTTTCAAAAATTAATTTCTACTATTTCTTTCTATTTTCCTAATTTTAAATGTTAAAATAAATTAAACTAAAAAAAATAAAAATATGATGTAATTTAATCTAAAAATAAATAAATAAAAATATGATGCAATTTAATCTAAAAATAAATATAACTTATGACTATTATCGTCCTTCAATTGGACTATTATCCATCATTTATTATCCTTCGGTTATATTATTCCTTGTCGGTTAAATTATTTCCTATCGGTTAAATTATTTCCCATCGGTTGAATTATTTCCCATCGGTTAAATTAATTCCCATCGATTAAATTATTACCCATCGGTTAGATTAATTCCCATCGGTTAAATTATTACCCTTGCAATTACTACGTATTGTACTAATATTATTTCTTTATTACGTGAATTTTGGCATTACACCGTAACGAACTTAATTTGATCTTAATTTACTCCATTCTGGATTAGTACTTACCAATTAGACAAATGATTAATAATAAGCCTATCAAATTAGTTGCACATGACTTGTGTTATTGTATTAGTTGATATACCGATATTTGATACACCGCTTTTTGCTATAGGAGAGATATCGGTAATTTTAATTGATATCGGTATTTTTCAAGTATTGTTATATTTAATCACTTCCATGTATGAAAATCCAAGTTTACAAATGAGGCTTAGATATTTAGTTCATTAGGATCATCACATGGTTTGTATAATACTATATAAGGCAATAAATCTGTATGTTCGTGCCGATATAATTTTTTTTTCTAATCATATTTTTTATATTTTACAATAATGAGTTGCTTATCAAGAGCGCCACAATCTATAATTCCAAAATGTAACTAGAAATGCGCAAGTTGCCAGAGTTGTTGTTAGAAATACTGCCAACAATCAAACAGTTTAAAAAATTTCTTTTTTTTAAACTGTTGCTTTAATAAATTATTTTAAAAAATATATTTATAGGAAAATACATGGAGTTTTGTATTCTATGTTTTCTTGGTGTGAAAAGTAATATTGTGAAGTTTGAGTTATTTATAGACAAGCAATTATTTAAAAACAGTGTATTTTAAATATAATATTATTAAACGATTAAATTAATTATTTCTTTTTCGTAATAATGTAAAGCCTAAAGGAGACATCGGAAATACAACCTGCAATTTCAAGAACATTAAGAGAGGTATTATTACTCAGAGGAATACAAGAAAATTTGAATGATGATGATTTTAAGTTATATTAAGGATTCGTCGGGATGTTCTAGTTTAAGATGCGAAGAGGATCTGGATTTCCGTTCATTAAATCTGATCAATGATATTGTTAAATAACATCACTATGAGAAGCAGATTACCACAAGCAGCAACACTAGCAACAATAGCACGAGCAATACTATAATCACCAATAGCAACAATAGCACGAGCAGTACCATCATCACCACTAGCAACAACAGTATGAGTAATACCATTATCACCACTAGCAACAATACCACACTATCATCACCAATAGCAACAATAGCATGAGCAGTACCATCATCACCACTAGCAACAACAGTACGAGTAGTACCTTCATCACCACTAGTAACAATAGCACGAGCAATACCACCATCACCACTAGCAACAATAGCACGAGCAGTACTATCATCACCATTATCAACAATAGCACGAGCAGTACCATCATCACCACTAGCAACAATAGTACGAGTAGTACCATCATCATCACTAGTAACAATAGTACGAGTAATACCACTATCACCACTAGCAACAATAGCACGAGCAATAACACCATCACCACTATCAACAATAGCACGAGCAGTACCATCATCACCACTAGCAACAACAGTATGAGTAATACCATTATCACCACTAGCAACAATACCACACCATCATCACCAATAGCAACAATAGCACGAGCAGTACCATCATCACCACTAGCAACAATAGTACGAGCAGTACCATTATCACCACTAGCAACAATAGCACAAGTAGTACCATCATCACCACTAGCAACAACAGTACGAGCAATACCACCATCACCACTAGCAACAATAGCACGAGCAGTACCATCATCACTACTAGCAGCAATAGCATCAGAAGCCTCACCCAAAAGCAGCATCATCACGCCATCATAGCCATCATTATCACGTCAAAGGTATAAAAATAAAATTACTGAAAGTTGTCATCATTTCCACAAACAAAATTTTATGAAGAGATAGGAACCACCCGCGTCTTGTAATAAAATTTATTTGATCAACCAATCTAATAATTTTTCCTCAAATGTTGAGAATTTTGGTGAAACTTTTGATGATGAAAAATCAATTTCTTGTGGTTATTAAAGCTATTTATTTGATGTGAAAGATAGACGAAAAAAATGCTTCTCAATTTAATTAGGAAAGTCCAGACAATATTGATCATCTATATGACATTCCATTAAATCGTAAAGCTAGAATATTATCATCATTTAATCAACAACAATGAGAACAAGAACAACAACAAGAACAACAACAATGACAATAATAATGACAACAGTACTAATAAAGATACGCAATACAATTGAAGTTTAACATTCTAAATAAAAATGTCTTATTGTTTTAGTTCTAAATGTGAATGATTTAACTTGCATTTACATTCTAAACACAATTTAAAATTTAAGTATATATTTATTGATAGTAATGTGTGATAATAAAAAATATAGTAATAGTACATAGTAGAATTATTCTTTAGCTTTCAATATGATCTAATGCTTGATTTTTTGCAAGATAATAATATATACTACAGTACATACTGAAAATTTATTTATATTATTCATGTACAACTTTTTTTTTAAAGAAAATACTAGAATTCAAAAAAGTTTTCATTATTAGTTAGTATTCTTTCTATTTAACAAATAATTCATGTTTTATTTTAATTTTTTTATAATAATTTAGCATTTTTAACATATCTAATATCTGATTATATTACATACTGTATATAATGGAATTTTATGATCTATAGTGTATAGAAATTTAAGTAATTGGAATGTGTGCCATAAAATTTAATACTATTTGTGGATATCATATAGATCATGATGATGATAAATATGTTTTTTGTTAACTTGAACCATTAGGTGAACGGAAAGGCAGTGATTTAATATTTTCATAGCTTAATATACAAACAAAATTAAAACCTGATAATATTTGGCATTTAGGTCAAGTTTATTAGTACTTCCATGTTCTGGCATTTCCATGTTCTGGCATTAGAAATTCATTAGTGTTTTTCATACAACAAATTATTTCCCGAATTTTTCAACAATAATTCGTGTTATTTCCAGGTAGACACCATATTCGCGTTATCACGAAATATTTTTTTTATAAATAGAAAAGTCGTGTAGTCACGTGATTTTATTATAGGTTAATAATGCAATTACCATATATAAATAGAAAAGTCGTATAAACACGTGATTTCATTGTGTGTTAACAATATAATCATATATAAATAGAAAGATCAGCAAAATAATAAATTATGCGTTAAAATAGTAAGATCTGCAAAACAATGAATAACGTGATGCAAATAGAAAGATCGGTAAAACAATAAATCTGTATAAATATATCACTCTTTCACCGCTTTTTTTCTTTCTTTTTTTTTATTATTTTTGATTTTTGATTTTGATTTTTATTATTTTTTTGATTATTATTTTTTTTTTTATAATATTTACTTCGCTATAAAGGCAGCTAATAATATCATCGATATGCTCTCAAAAAAACTAGAAGTTTACCAAAAATTTGTAGAAACTTTAGCTCCTTCTTTAAATTTAACACAAGGCTCTTCAACCCCTACACCCACAGTTGCTCCTACACAACTTGTTTATAAACCAAGTGAAAGATACACAAAAGTTGAAAAAATTTTAGCCTTAATAAATTTAAAAAAAAATGAATATAATAATCTTTTGGTAAATAATAAAAAAAAACGTTTAAAGTTTATATTTTATCGGATAATTAAAATAACCTTTATTATTTTTAAGTCAGAAGTAAGATTTATCATGGCGACCCTAAATGTTGACTTTAATGTTCAATATAAAAGTTAAAACATCAACCTTATTGCAAAAATAATTAAAAGAGTAGGATTCTTAACAATATTATACTAGTAATTAAAAAAAAATATTATTAATATTTATTCTTTTTTCAGTTTATAAAATGAAATCCTAATGCCCCAGTTGGTAAAGGGAACTAGTTTGTGAAAGAATTAATAAAAAAACATTTGCATAATCGCCGTGATTATATCAAACGAAAAATTAATAACAAAGATAAAAAAGGCAAGAAAAAGGAAAAGGAAAAGAAAAAGGAAAAGGAAAAGGAAAAGGAAAAGGGAAATGAAAAGGAAAAGGAAAAGGAAAATGAAAGTGAAAGTGAAAGTGAAGTGGAAAATGGAAATGAAAATATTAAACGTAAGTAATATTCAGATTTATAAAATATTTATAATAATTAACTAATTACGCATATGTTTATTGTTTATAAGATCAACATGATCATTAGCCACGACAATCACAAATACATAATATTGATGTTGATAAACAAAAAGTCAGTCCTTTCCGCCTATCTGTACCAGAAGAATTATGTAATATCTTATATTATTTGAATATTGATTTACTTATTTTACTAATATTTTAATAATTATATATATTTTTAGTAACAACAGCATCTACTAGCAGAAGTAATAGATTTCGAAAACAATATTTAGATTATGACAATGATGATTGTGGAATTAATAAAATGGCAGTTAAAGTTTTAAAAATAAAACATGAACTAAATAAGAAAGGTATGTAAATTATAATTTAATATAATTTATTTATTACATTATTATTTAAAAACATTAATTTATAATGTTAAATTAGAGTTAGAAATGCCTAGAGAAAAATGCCAAAGAAAACCAATCAATTATAAAGAATGATTTTTCTTTGTATTCTTTATTTTTTGTATATATTTTTATTTTTATAATATTTTAATAAATCATTTAAATTCATTATACTACAAAATTAAATTATAAATTTGGCCAATATTTTATAATTATTTTATACTCAGCCGGAATTAAATAATTTTAGCCAAAGTTAAATCGTAAACCAGACCAGCATTATTCTATAATTTTAGCCAAAGTTAAATTATAATTCTGACCAACATTATCTTATAATTTTAGCCAAAGTTAAATTATAAATTTGACCGAATTATTCTATAATTTAGCCAAAGTTAAATTATAATTCTGACCAGCATTATCTTATAAATTTAGCCAAAGTTAAATTATAATTCTGACCAGCATTATCTTATAATTTTAGCCAAAGTTAAATTATAAATTTGACCAGTATTATTCATAATTTTGACCTAGATTTAGTAACAAAATCATGGACAAACCAAATAAAATTTGTGATTAAATTGTACAAATTCAATAACCAAATCGTATAAATTCCGTATGTAAATCATGCAATAACGTATTTTTAGTAATACGGAATTGTGCAATTTTCCGTATCTTTTCAACGGACTATTATGATACGTTTTTTCTAAGGAAAAAATCCGTACAAAAGCCTTATCAAAAACGTATCCAGATTTTTTATAGGGTTGGGATTATATCATGTCGGTAAAATGTTCATTCGGGAATATGTCTTGTCGGGAAATCGGTGTCAGGTAAAGGGTATGTCGGGAAAAAGATTGTTGCGAAGTTGTTTGCTATTTTATTTTATATGTGTCAAAATGAAAGATTTGCTAAAAAAAGTATGTGTATAAAGTGTTCTAAACCATGTGCAGACTGGACCAGCAAAAACGAACAAATTGATAAATTAATTCAAGAAATAAAAATTAGGTATTAATGATTATAAAGATGTAATATTCCATATCTCAGTATAATAATATTAAAAAATTAAACAAAACAAAATATTCAGTAAAATGAAAGGATGGTCCATGTTATTTTAAAAAGGAATATACAAGAAATAATGCAAAAAATTAAATACTCGATTAATTCATAAAATATTGCCAAGGAATTTTTAAATGAGGTAAATAAATTTTTTATGAATTTAGTTTCAAATACAAAATATTAAATTAACTGTGTCTCAAATTTCACGATGTCAAATAAATCTGGTTAAGTAAACTTATCTGACATAACCTCGATAGTGGATTCCTGTACTACAGCAATCTTACATCCCAAACTGCAGGAAAATCACAATTCCAATATACTGTAACCCAAACATCAAACCAAGTCCCTGCTGGATATGGATCAACAGTATTAGGTCCTTCTCCATGACAAGAACAGTCATTAACGAACTGTGAATTGCGCAGAAACCTATAACTGCTGCCAGCATCATCTCTCAAGGTGAAGTGGCCGAATGCTTGTGAATGGGTACCATCTACGGAATTTACATGATTTAATCACGAAATTTACCTTTATTTTACAATTTATTACTAGACTATTTACATAAATTTAATTATTTTATTTTTACTAAATCAAAAAATAAAAAATAAAATACAGATATATTATGAAAAGTTTATCCCTATCAAACCAACTATTACAAACTAAAACAAAAAGAAACTTTAAAAAATTTCTAACATTTTTTTAATTATCATATTTTTATAGCAGTTTATTTATTAAATCGGATAACTAAAAAAAATAATTAATTTTTTACTGGCTTATTGCGAAATAATTGAAATAATTAATAATTTATGGATCAATTTATTTTTTTTACAGATTCATGAATTGTTTTTTCTAACGGATTAATTTATTTTAAAAAATTAGCTATTAATCATTCAGTTTAACAAACTGAATATAATTACTATTAATTATTCAATTTAACTAATCGAAAAAAATTATTTTTTTTTAATTATCCACTTCAATAAACCATCAAAAAATAAATAAATTATTTTTTTTTTTGATTATCCCGTTTTATTAATAAAATAATTATTAATCGTTAACATTCAGTTTAATAATAAACTGCTAAAAAAATAAATTATTAATTATTTCAGTCTAATGAGCCAATAAAAAAATTGTTTTTTTTTTTAATTATCCGATTTAATAAACTGTTAAAAAATAATTTAAGTATATATTTGGTTTATAAACTAACCAAATGACTACTAATTTTAATAAATCATTAAAATAGTAATAGATTAATTTTTTTTATTGTTTGGTTTAAAAAACCATTGATTTCTATACTATTAAACGCAAACGCCATTCAACGATAAATTTAAAATGAATTACAGAAGTGATTACACAAATTTCACGTTGCATCATGCAACTTTTATTTAGTAAATATCTTTATACTGTATATTATATCATAATATATATAAATTATTTAATAATATGCTACATAATAACCTAATAATTTATTCTTCATTTATATCTCATGCTCGCAAACCATCTTATTGGCTAACAACAAGACAATATCATAGGGGACGAAGTCCTCTAAAATAAAACGCATATTCTAGTTAAAAGAGTAAATTCCTAGTTATAGATTACAAAAAAATCGAGATATGAATCAATCGAATCGATCATTAGTTGCAAAACTTTTCTCTCATAATTGATGTTCTAAATACAAGATTTTCCAATTTTTGATCTCACAATAAAACGACTTTTAGTCGGTTATTTTTAATTTATTCCAATCCTCAACAGTAAGTTTTTGGGAAAGATGCTGTGAATAGTCTAGTCGTTTACTGGTGAGAAAGTTCTGCGATCTTATTAGGGGTATTGGATTTGTAGCCAATTCTACTAATCGTTCTTTCCATCTGTTTTCCCGCTCCTGATTAAATGCTTCTTTAATCGTTAGATCTAGCTCAATTCCAGTACGTGATATGTTCATCAAAACACACCGTAAATTAACAATCTCTCCATGCACATCCAAAGTCGTTGGACGATTGGTAGGAACAGGATCCCAACAACGTTTCATCAAAGCAGCATATGGTTCAGGTGTATATTCTGGAATTTGTGGACGTTGACCAGAGCAAATAGCTAAAGCCAAATTCTCATCATAATCCATATCAACAAAAGGTGGTTTGCCGCTAATCACTTCGTACATTATCATCCCAAATCCGTAAATATCTGCTGCTTTAGTGTACTCTTTACCAAGTAAAACCTCTGGTGCAACAAATGGTAAGACGCCGCATATTACTTTATCTGCTGGACTTTGATCCATAGGACGGCACAGACCGAAATCTGAAATTTCTGAGTTAATATAATTATTTTCAATTGAGTTCAAGATGTTACCACTGTGAAAATCCTTGTGGAGATAATAATGATCATGAACATGAAATAATCCAACAGCGACACCATAGAACATATCTATAATAGATACCCAAGTTAGAATACTGTGATTTTTTTTAATCACCTCCCTCAGATTGCCACCATTTTTAAAATCCGTGACAATACAATATTCTCCACTTTGTGGGTCACAAGTCACTCCATATATCAGAACAGTAACAGCACCATTTAAATTTAAGTCAACATCAACCTGCAAATAAATTACGTAAATATTTGTTTTATTGTTTTTATTCAAACTTCATGTCTGAAAAAATATATTTGTTATTTACCTCATTCAAGAACTCTGGGCTGACATTAGTCGCATTCCGGAACTTTTTCACCGCCACCTCCTTTTTATTCTCTCATTCCCATTTGGATTCGTTTATGTTCCAAGGTTGTTCATAATCTCCTCTCACAATTGGACCATCTTTCCAAACGGCTTTATAGACACTCCCAAACCCACCATGAGCAATAAGTTCAATATTTTCGAGATTTGAGTATTCAATCCATTCAATTATCTTCCACGAAGTATCTGTATTGAGTTGCCAATTTTGAATGAATTTGTCAAGGATCGAATCGCCACTGGTCCAATGTGCAAAGTTATCCTGGAAATGCCTTGAATTACACTGTTTACAATATTTCCGATCACCGCATTCTTGGCAGATATACACTCCCCGACCAAAAGTCTCCGACCACTTTAAAACCGGAAAAAAATACACCAACTTCAACTTTTAATTTCTTAATGATTTATAAATAAACATTGTAAAAAATTTATATAGTTTTATTCAGAAAAATGTGAATTTTATTAATATCTAGTTGGATTTCCGTGGCTATCTAATACAGCTTGAACCCTCCTTGGCAAACTTTCAACTAAATTTGTTAAAATTTCGGGTTCGATTTTATTCCATTCCTCCTCCAAGATTACCATTAATTCCTCAATATTTTTTGGATGAGGTTTGTGTTCCCGGACTCTCCTTTTCAAAACATCCCACAAATGTTCAATTGGGTTAAGGTCCGGGCTCTGTGCAGGCCATGGAAAGTCTATTATCGAATTATCCTCTTTCCATTGTTTAACCGTTCTTGCTCTATGCACTGGGGCATTGTCATCTTGAAAAATATATTGTGAATTGTTTTCTAAACTATTATAGAAGGGTAAAAAAGTGTTTTCTAATATTCCCATATATACAGAAGCATTAATACTACCAGAAACTTGGATTAAAGGACCAATTTTATCTTTCGCAAAACACCCCCATACCATAACACCTTGGTTTCCAGATTTTACAGTTGGAATCAAGCAATCCACATCATATTTTTCATGTGGTTTACGCCAAACCCAGTGGTGTGCATCATTTTGGAATATCATAAAGCGGGATTCATCACTCCAAATGATAAAATTCCACTCATCATCCCAATCTCTTCTTTCACGGCACCATTCTAGTCTTTTTTTACGATTTGCTTCAGAAACAAATGGTTTTCTCTTTCCAGCTCGTCCAAAAAAACCCTCAGAGTGTAAAGTACGTTTTATAGTATTAGAGGATACTGAAATTGATAAAGATTCACTAAATTTTTTTGTCATTTCCTCTAGTGATTGTTGCCGGTCTTCCTTAAGTGTTCTTACAAGTTGTCTAACGTTTCTTTCTGTGAGTTTTAGTGGCCTTCCCGAACGTGAAGAAGCTGTAATTTGTCCTGAATTTTTGTACCTCGTTATAGTATCATGGATAGTGCTTTTAGGGTGCCCAAGAATTTCCCCAATATTTCGTTCACTATGACCTCCTTTCCAGAGACCAATAATCTCTCCTCGCTCAAACTCAGTAAGTTCACGTCTTTGGGACATTATAAAAATATATTTTTTTTTTTTATTTTCGGATAACTGAAAACAAGAGCTTCATGGGAAAAAAAAATTTTATATGTTTATATTTAATGGATTTGGCGTAAACAAACTTAATAGGTAATGATCAGCAATAAAAAAATCGGGTGGTCGGAGACTTTTGATCGGGGAGTGTACATTTCGTTTACGTTATCCTCATTATCATAGTAATTATTGGACAAATTGCTATTGTTTGAATCCTAATAGGAATTATAATTATCAGGAATATTTAAGCAGAGACGGAAAAATATGAGCTTAAATGTGATTGACTATACTTGAAGATTTTTTTGTCCGTCCTCATTATTTATTTTTTGAATTGCCCGTAGGATAGTTTTAATCGGCCCTAATTTTAGTCCATGTATAAAAAGGTCCTCGTGAGTCAATTCAAGAAAGCCCGCACCAGAAATTTCCTGGTCCTTAAGGAAGTAGAGGATATCCATATTTAATCTTAAATTAACGTCTCCTAAACTTAGAACAAGAGAATCGGCATCCAATATTTTTATTTCTTCACTAGATGGTGTTTGTGCAGATATATTGTCGCCATTATAATCTACATGCAATCCAATTTTATTCTTGAAGTCGTCTTTTTTTAGGGTGTCGATGATTTGCAAAATACGCATTGCTGGGCCGAGTTTTAATTCATATGTCTTAAGACAACTGAGGGTTAAATTAAGAAAAATATCACCGGGTATCTGTTGTTGTTTAATGAATTTAAGTGTGTCTTTACTTAAACCTAAATTAGCATCATTTAGCCGCAAAATAAGAGATTCGACGTCCAACTTTTTTATTTCTTCAATAGAGGGGAGTTGAGAAGACATTCTATTGCCACTATATTCCATAGTAGGTAAGCCACTAATTATTAACAGTGTCTAATAAAATTGTATCAGCTAAAAGGATTTTCGTGAAATCCCCAAAATAAATAAAAACCTTACAAAAAAAAAAAAAATTAGTGAATCCAATCCGATTAAATAATTACGCTGACTAAAATATTTACTTAATTTGGTAGCAATTTTCTTCCCATGGGTCACAGTAGTGTCACAGTCGTCTATACTTGCCGCCCATTCCCCAAAAAAGGAAATTTAACAATGATTTCATATCGATCTCATTGTTTAAATTTCCTTTTTGAGGAATGGGTGACAAGTATACAGCCGTCTTGTCCCACATTTCAATAGTGACTGATACGTCAATAATCATTTATAATATGATAAACCTTTTTAAAATCATTTTTTAGTTCGTAACTATATTTGGGTATTAATTTAACTAACTGTGGAAAGAACCATGTTTTACAAGGGAAATGGGAACATAGAGTACGTGATCATATGTACTAATAAGATATGGGGATAATGACTAAATGACGTTAATACAATAAGCATGATCTTTTCGTTTTTATCAGCTAATGGTTTGACAATTGTTAGAGGAATAAAAAAAACAATGAGAATTGTACTAGAAAGAGGCATATATTTTATTAGTATAATGTGTTCTTCGAGCAGTCTCCGACTGATTATACACAATGTTTGCACAAGAACTTTGTATAATAAATAATGTGATATCAATTTTCAATATCATTTTTCATCAGGAAATAATTTGCCGAACACTTTGTCTATTCTTTCTACAACAAGATCTAGATTAGTTTCTAATCTATTCACTTTCGTGTTTAGCTCATTCATTCAGCCATGGATGAGACTAATTTCAGAACTAGTTTAATCTTTAAGGAAGATATTATGATAATTAAAAGTAACATGATCTTGATTATATTAATAACCACAAGTTAAATTTACATGGATTACATAACCGATATTTATAAGAAAATTAAAAAATCATTTTAGTATAAAAAATTTACTTCAAAAAAAAAAAAAAGTTCGTGTGATTCTTGATATATAAAAAAAAAAATGTCATAATAAAAATTGTGCAATCTATATTATATCTTAAAAAAAAAAATTTATTTTGTGATTTTATTAAAAAAAAAAAAAACTTTAGGAAATTTACAATTTAATCTGAAAAAAAAAAATTCTCCGTTATAGATACCTATCGTTATTACTAAGTAGAATTATACTTGTTAGTAATAGTAAAACCGCCAGCAACTGGGAAACTAAAATCATTATTTTTCTTTATATGTGACAGTAAAGGCGCAGATCAATCACGCGTTGCATAATTCTGTATAAAATATAGCGTTAGTGTTATACAGGGCTCATGTAGATTGGTAACTCTCATGTTAAATTTCAGAAAAACTTCACGTCGGGAAAATGACTGTCGTGATATGCGTTGTCAGAAAAATGTCATGTCGGAAAAATATCATGTTAGTATTAAGTCAATTTGGGATTATATCATGTCGGTAAAATGGTCATTCGGGAATATGTCTTGTCGGGAAATCGGTGTCAGGTAAAGGATAATATGTTGGGAAAAAGATTGTCGCGAAGATGTTTGCTATTGTATTTTATATGTGTCAAAATGAAAGATTTGCTAAAAAAGTATGTGTATAAAGTGTTCTAAACCATGTGCAGACTGGACCAGCAAAAACGATCAAATTGATAAATTGATTCAAGAAATAAAAATTAGGTATTAATAATTATAAAGATGTAATATTCCATATCTCTTAGTTTAATAATATTAAAAAATTAAGCAAAACAAAATATTCAGTAAAATGAAAGGATGGTCCATGTTATTTTAAAAAGGAATACACAAGAAATAAAACAAAAAATTAAATAGTACTCGATTAATTCATAAAATATTGCCAAGGAATTTTTAAATTAGGTAAATAAATTTTTTATGAATTTAATTTCAAATACATAATATTAAATTAACTGCGTCTCAAATTTAGCGATGACAAATAAGTAAACTTATCTGACATAACCTCGATAGTGGGTTTCTGTACTACAGCAATCTACATCCCAAACTGCAGGAAAATCACAATTCCAATATATTGTAAGCCAAACATCAAACCAAGTCCCTGCAGGAGGCGTATCAAAATTATATGACCAGTAAGATGTATATGGATCAACAGTATTAGGACCTTCACCATGACAATTACAGTCATTAACGAACTGTGGATTGTGTAGAAACCTAACATAGCCGCCAGCATCATCACTCAAGGTAAAGTGGCCGAATGCTTGTGAATGGGTACCATCAGTACTTTTAACCGTGACACTGAGACTCTTATTTGATAACATATTGGCATCAGATATAGAAAAAATTTCACATTCTATATATATATTTTTATAAAAAAGAGGATTATTTCTTTTTTACCCGAACAATAATAATAAATTAGAAATTGTTTGAAAATTAACATACTACAGAATTCATCGTCACATGATTTAGTGCCAGCAGGATGACATCCGTAAGTTATTTCAGAATGTATAAGTAAAAAAAATACGAGCAAAGTAAATGTAATAATAAAGGATTTTTCATTCATGTTAAATTATTGTTATAATGTTCAAAAATATTATCTGTGTACGATATTTATATTCTTGCTTAAAAAAATCTTTTCTCATTTAATCCGTTAACCCATCGTGATTTCATAAAATCAAGAGAATATCAAAAATCTCAGATCCTCATTTTACTAACTAAAAAACTAGTGTTCCGAGACGATCGACTAATTTGATGTAACCATCATCGAATATTTCACGGAAGTACAACTAAATCATATTTCAGGGGCTCGTATTAAAAAACGGAAAATAAAGTTTGTGATGGGGACTATATTTAGATTGATTCAAGATTACAGCTATTTTCAAAAAGAACTGACCACCCAATTCATTTTTGCTCCCAAAATTTCACACAGTCATATGCAATCATACACAATCATATGCGTATGGTTGTGTATGAAACTTTGGAACAAAAATTGAATTGGTGGTTCATTCTTTTTACGAATAACTGTAATGAACAAATATTCACAAAAACGAGAGTTTAAGCTTCGCAGCGTTTCCTTCTTGAACTGATCTCTTGAGACGCATTGATTTCGCCGAAAAACTTTTCACCAACAATCAATTTACCGACAGTGATTTCACCAACAGGATTGTTCGCCTACAATTGTTTTACCGACGGTTATTTCACCGACACGACCATTTTACCGACAATTATTTCACCGACACGACCATTTTACCGACAATTATTTCACCGACACGACCATTTTACCGACAATTATTTCACCGACACGACCATTTTACCGACAATTATTTCACCGACACGACCATTTTACCGACGGTTATTTCACCGACACGACCATTTTACCGACGGTTATTTCACCGAGATGGCCATTTTACCGACAATTATTTCACCGACAAACGTCAAATAAACAACATTTTACAATAATAATTTATTGTTCTTTTTGTATTTTTTTTTTATTAATTTAATTTTATTTCATAATTTAATAAACAATAAATACAAATATTTAATGTAGAATCCCATAATACTGCTTATAATTAAATAAATTAATTAATTGAATAAAAAATTAAGAATATATAGTATTCTAGAAAAAAAAATTGGGTGGAGTTCGCTTAGAATATTAATCTTTATTAAAGAAATCTTATCATCCCACATTATAAGAAAAGCGATTAACTCAGAATCAAATTGCAATATCACCTTCATAAGTGCATGTACCTTGAATCCAGCCATGCACATGCATTTAGACATTTTTAATGATAGATGACTTCGTGAATGAATTGACAAGGGGTGTGGGTGGACAACTCATAACTTGGACGATCATTTATTCATTTAATATATCAAGGAACGTCTCGAAGCCTATAACTTTTGACACGCGACGTTTCTAAAAGCCGATGTTTGACAGTAGATTAGTATTAGTGAGAACCGTATATTGCCAAAATTTCATAATAATTAGTGCATTTTTGGCTTTCTTAGGTCAGTTTTTAATGTATTATATTATTCTAGTATTATTCTAAAATATGTATTAAAGAAAATTAAATTAAAAAAAAAAACTAATAAAAAATATTTTTTGACAATAATAGTTTATTTTTTTATTAAAAACTTATTAAAATAAACTTGTTTAAGGTTTTTTTTTATTTAATATAAACACTAAAAATAAAGTCGCCGATGTTGTTTTTTTTTCTCTTTAACAAAGTTCAAGTACATTAAAGAGACTTTGAACGCGATAAAAAAAGTTTCAAGGATGACATAGTTTAATTGGCCGAGTTTTTTAATTGCAGGGGTATTTCTTCGTTGATCATTATATTTTATTGACAGTTAGGCAGTGTTGTACATTTTTGATGTCCGCGGCTTTTTTTGGCTGTCCCGGACACGTCCGCGCACTGTCCGTACTCTTTTGTAACTTGAAAAACTCTACAAAAATTATATGTATTTATGTGTAATAGATATTAAAATACTTTTGCTGAGTAACGAAATAGATTATCATAATAAAATTTTGAGGGATTATCATTTCTTTTTTGTGTAACCTGTCCCGGACATTGTCCCGTGACAACACTTCAGTTAGGAATACTATTGTGTAACATATTAGTTGTCCCCCACACCCCTAGGAATTGATCTTCCCCAGCATCGCCATAAAAAAAAGTCACTACCACGTGACATTTGGCCGCATTACAAATTAAGTGTGGTGTAATGGAATTAGGCGTGGCTCACCTGTGACAAATAGTAATGCGACGAATACATATTTGCGTATTTTAAGAAAACTGTCTCCAGAATACTTATAAAAAAAATAATGAAAATAGGAGGGTGTAATGTGGTGACAAATAAAAGGGCTCTATTCATTATATTTGTTTAACAAGAAATGTCCTTAGCATTTCCCATTATTTTTTGTTGTTGTTGTCAGGCAGTGCCGCAGTGATGTTGGAACAACATTATGAAACTGGACCTCCAGTTTCGATTTTTAACAATTGTAGAAATTTCATTATACTTAGAAAGAAAAAAGGTCATCTGACACAAGTTATTGATTGAATATGCGTATTTATTTATTTATTTATTTAAGTATGACGATTGAATATGCGCCAATTCTTTCTCAATAATTTGTACGGGATATAATCACGTGACCATAGTGAAATATTTGTCACCGGTATCACGCCCACTCCTTTGATTTTTAAAACCCTATATGACACCTCGTTATATGTCACATACGTAATTTGTTAATGCCGTAATTCCGGCCAAATCTGCCCGCTTTAACTGACCACCATTTTGAAAGTAGCACGTCCAAAAATGGAATAACTTTACTTTTTATTTTTTATTTTACCTCCCATTTATTTTCTTTTTTTGGAAATCGGGCGTAATCTAAATGATTTTCAACCAACAAAAATTCCTGTTTTATGTGTGTTTATGCAAAAGAAAATCGACAAACAAAGCGTTTTTCATCTATCTGCTATGTTATACAACAATTATTTGTTATAACAAACGATGCAGTCGTCTTATTATAAAAAGAACAGAAATTTTCTCTGCAAAAAAAAATCCACTTCAAATTTTCAGTTCATTTAAAAAGTTCCAGATATAAAATTTAACTATGGACGATAATAATTCTTCACAAAATAATCATTTTGCCGAAACCAATTATTTACAACAATCAACTGCTGCTGTTATTCATCCGAGACATGAACATACTTCAAATATAAATTACAATACTGTCAATGTTGAACTTCCCATAATGAATGATAATAGTAATTTTTCACATCACACAAATATCAATCATTTTAATCAACAACTTGCGTCTAATAATTCCTATCCTCAAATCACCTCTGATCATGCACCGCCGCAGCCGATTGAAAATACCTCTTCTCCATTTGATTCATTTAATATGACAAATGTTAACCCTTCTCAAACCGAAATCTTTAGTTTTGATATTCCTGGGTTTAAAATTATCATTATACCAACTTTTTCTCAACAAGATAATAATTCCTTAAATTATTCTTCTACTCAATTTACTCAAAATCGACAGTAAAAATATACTTTATAAACTCATGTATATCTTATTTTATTCTTGTTTTTGTTTTTATATTAGTATCTTGCGTAACAGTGAAGAATATTTTGTAGGAAATTATTAAATATTATTATTAGCCAGTCAATGATTTATATATATATTGTATGTATTATTTTCCGTAATTTGTTAGCGTTATCCATTAAATTCATTTAAAAAAAATAAACACGGTAGATATTATAATGCCTTAAAATTTTTGCACATTCATTTTACGACAGTAAGATATCAAGTAGTAGGCTGATACGATGTTATACCAACAGACCACGAAAAAACGTGAAATATCATGTAATGAATGTGTTCAGAGAAGACTTTTTAGATGACGTAATATATTCCTTTTCTGGATAGGTCCAAAAATTTTTATTTTCTCCTTTTCTTCTATTTTAAAAGATAAAAGTATAGTCGTGTGATTTTCGTATTACGAATTCGAATAAGCGTACTGCATATTAAATGATGGCAGGTAAATGAAAAAAAATAGAATAACATAAGCTTACTGCTTATATATTAAAGGAAAAAGAAGTGTTTGTTATCTCTAAAAAGATTTGAAAAAGCTTTTAGAAAATTGATAGCAATCGCAGCAGATGTAACTATATGAGGACTATATGCGATCGCGTTGACAATCTAAAGCTGGGCAGATTTAAATTGCAAGTGTGACAAATAACAGTGTGACAAATAGATTTTTATTAACCGAAACAACAGAAAAATGAAAATCTAGAAATCTAGAGGGTGTGATAGTGGTGATGCATCCCCTAAAATGGGAAAATAAAGTCAATAACAAAATAAAATATTAATCCTGAATATAAAAATACAGTTAAATAATTATTTCTAGACATCTTTTCGATAACTATTTGACGAACAAATCTATCAGTCAGGAAACTCCGATTAACGGGTACGCCAGAATAGAGTCTAACGTACAAAGGCTGTGACTAACATAGGCGTTTTGGCATAACCCATAAAAAACCACATTCATATGAATGAAGTTTTCTTTGATAATAAATTTAATTTCATCTCTGTTTCTTTCTCGATTAAAGTATTCATATTTATTTTATATATAAAGTTCATTTATTTTAAAGAATAAGTTAATCTGATTAAAATATTATATTATGGTAAACGCTCAGGAGTGGTTGGACAGAAAATACCCTATTGCAGAAGTCAAAACAGGAGTCAAGAGAGTAAAAGAATGAGAGATGATTTACTTTCAGTGTTTATTAGGGATCGACCTTTATCATTCTTTTTCTAATGTGATAAACGATGGTATTTACCTGAAGGATTTTTTAATGTCAATGCCGCCATTTCTAGTTTTGGTTTAAGGGCAGGTTGCTTTAGGAAAACTCTTCAATGTTCAGGAAAATTAGCTGAACAATTAGAAAATTACAAAGTTGAAAATGACCCTCTTAGAAATTATGACTTGCAAGCTTGGAAGCAAGATAATCAAGAATTAATTAACAAAGCTAAAGAGAAAATAAAACAGGAAGAATTAACTAGGAAACTAGAATGTGAATTAGTAGTCAAAGAAATTAAAGAGTTATATGAAAAACCTCGATGTAATGTTTATCAAAAAACTCGTACTTTATAATAGCTTCCCAATTTTATTTTTCAGATTTATTTTTTATTAGAAATATTGAATTGAATTCTAACTTTTTACTTGATTTCAGTTTTACTGTGTTTGGAATAGTGGGCGGCATCGCTCAATCTCAAGCTGATCATGATTTAAATTTCATATCAATTCAATGAGTAAGATTGAAATAAAATTAACACCAACTATTTGCACTTTTATAAATAAACTTTTTTTTTCAAACGCTAAAACACAAACTTTTACCATTATTTCTCAAACAAAGTGCTTATTCCTTCTATATACTCTTTGACTGGAACTATCATTTAAACATAAAATAAAAACTTCTTTCTTAATAAAAAAAAATAGAATCAACTAACAAAATCAATAGTTGAAAAACTACTAATTCCAAGAGTAAAGTAAACCGAAAATGCTATTAAAGTATCATCATTTTTTCTTCTTGAAATAAAGAAAGGGTTGAAGAGCTAAAGTATGCAACCTCTAATCCAGAAAATGTTCAACTATAGAGAGATACCAAAAGTTTCTTCTGGATCTAAACTTTGAACAGTCTTATAGCAGTATTCGAATTGCTGAATTTAATAGATAAATGTTTTTTTAAATTAAGCCACTATTTATATTATCATGAGTATCACATGATTAATATTACTTTAGCCGCAGCTCCGGTTCAATTAAATATCGAATAAGGCTTCAGTTTCGTTTTGCCTTTCTGCCCACTTTCGATATGAAATTTCAAAATTTTTGCGACCAAAAATAGGGTTAGTTGGCGTTGTAGCATGATAAATACGGATTAGACAGAAATATAGTAGTTATAATGATAGCTTGATTTGACAGAATTAATCATATGAATACTCCTTTTACAGTACATTTCTACTTCTTTTCTTGTTCCTCATTTCTTCCTTTCTCATTCTCTTCAATTTCCCTTGTTCTCTTCCTATTCTCTCCCCTTTTCTCCTTTCCCTTGTTGCCTGACCTTTCTCCCTTTTCTCAACTCATTTTCATTTTTCCACACATCTTTTGATTGCAAATTTTGGTAGAAAAGTGCGTGAATTTAGAAAATACTTGTTGTTTTTTGTTAATTTCCACACCTGCGTATCCTCTAAAATGTCTTAATTGTAATTCTATAAATGCTAACTTATCTGCATTTGAAAAGTACATTATTCTAAAATTTATAAATACTATTTATTACAATCAATCTTTTACAAATAATAATTAAATTATAATTTTTTTTCTTACCACATAATCTTACTTTTTTTGTGATTCAGTTTGATGCTTGTTAGTTAAATAATGATTATACTATTATGGAAATATAATCTTTTTCCATTATTTTGAATTAAAAGTGCACATAACAGATAAGCATATAAAATATATGTAGATGTTTATGCTATTTGTAAAATATAATCAATCTATCGCCTTTCTAATAAAAACATTGCTAGTTGTTAGTTACTGTATAATGTGAATTAGGTATCCATTGGGTGTCATCCATGTAAGCAAATATACCCATCTTGAAGGAATATGAAATATACAATCAATATTTATCTCAATATGACGTCCATTTGTTATTTTTATTTTTTCATTAATTAAACTTATTGAAATATTGATTGGACCAATCCTACTCTACAATCACTTCTATTACTGCTAACCCTTCTGATATTGCAGATATTACAGACAATCAGTTTACTTAATTTGTTCAATTTCAACAATGAAATTCTTTGATTAATAAAGTGGATAATAATCTGAATATCTATTTTTCAAATATTTCATTTAAACATTCCATTGGAAGATGTCAAATTATTTTATGGATGTTTAAAGAAAAATGAGCAATATAGTTTGTATTAAATATAAAGAAATTTAAAAGATAAAAGCTTTTCCATAAGCCATTAAAACAATTGTCTGAGTAAAGATTGAATTAATAGGTTAAGTTACTGTATATGTTTTTATAATAAATTATCATGTTTCTTTGGAATAAATACATCTATTTTTTCATGTAACTTCTCATATTAAGTAAGTTGAATAAATCCATAATATATAATCGTGATTAACTGGTTGTAATTAAATATCATTTTATTATTAATATGAGTAAATTTTTTTCTTTAGTCATGAATTTAACCAATCCTCCCTAGTAAAGTATGAAAAGGAGCAACCAGTAATTTTTTGTTCATGAAAAATTTTAAAGTTATCATTATCCATGTGGAGATTTTGCTGTTCCAAGAAAGTAATGAGCTGCTCAGTATCAAAGGAGACAGAGAAAGTCATTATGGTATAGCAGTCATAGCGTGAAAATATATATATATATCAGAGCGTTATAACAAGAAACATCTTAACTAAATGGATTTTATACCATAGTAATAATAAATGAGGATTTATTCTTATTAGCAAATTTATGGTAAAATTTTACTGTTTATACTGTTTATATATATATTTTTAAAACTCAATTTTGTTTACTTATTAATGTTCAGTTATTGGTTAGCAAATTTTTTAGCCATGAGGCTGATGTATTATATGTGATTGATTAATATTTAATATTTGTTTTTATAAAAACTTGTTCAATATTTGTTGGAAACACTAAGAACAATTGTTGATTTAACAATTAGATAATCAAATTAATATATCAAAAATTTTATAAATATTTTTTATTATTATATTTTTTTAATTATAATATTAGGATTTCATAATCCAATAATAATTTTTAATTGAAATATTTTAAAGAGAATTTATTAGTAAATTCTCATTTATAATTTTATTTAAATAATAAGTATTATTTATTTAATATATAAAAGTATCTTATATTATCTAATTCAATTTTATTTGTAAAAAAAAGAGACAGCACAGCCAAATATATTTTATCAAATAATTGTTAAATGTAATTGTTGCAGGCTGTGTTAATTCAGGTTAATTAACCTGCTTGAATCAACTAAATTAGATTATCAATTGTTAAAGCCATAATTAAAAATTTTTTTTTATTGATTTTAATCTCATTACAGTATATTAATTGAAATCATAAAGTATAGTCTTATATTAATAATACTTTTAAAATGAAAGGCTGGTATTAAATATTTAAAAATTAAAATATTTTAAAAATTTTGTATCTTTTTTTACATATAATGTAAGATATTATAAACTAAATTCAGATAAAATTGTTTGTCTTTTATTTTTTTTTTATAAATTTAAAATCATTATGATTTTTAAAAGCTATGTTTATAGTTATATTGTTTTGATTATTTACCAGTAGCACCGAAGATTAAATTAGATTAAAAAAAAAAAAATATTACAATTGCAAGTATTACAAAATTCTAAGAACATGTAATATTACAAATTTAATATTTCTCCTTCTTTCTCCTTTAATTTCTTTTTTGTAAATCTTCTTGGACATCAAATTTAAGCATCCGGTCAATTTGATTTACATCTAAGCATCTTTTTAATTAGTTGGGTGACAAATTTTTATTATTAAATTTTATCATGGCTTACGGGTAATCCAGAAATTTTATCTTTGAATTTCAGAAACTGATAGAAAGACGAGGGAGAAAAATCTGGGAAAGTACTTAGTTTATAAAAAAATAATATTTTAAAATAGTTATTAAGGCATTACAGAATACGAGCCGTAAGCCACGAAGACTTTCGTTTTAAATTTTTATTGAAAAATTTCAAATTAGTAAATTAATACAATATAGATGCATGCAACTTTTATTGTGAGCGGTTTTTAGATTTTTTTTTATTAATTGTATTTATCAGATAGTTGAAGCACTATCCGATGAAATATTATTTTAACATATATTACAATTGATAATCCACTCGCTAGTTTCAATTTAGTATCCTCTGACAGGCGAATAATATATCATATTAAAGGACGTAACGATTCCAGATGTAAATATATATAATAAGAGAGAATAAGTTGGAATTGACTAATTGTGAAAAGAGAATGTCAATTGAAATTGGTTAATTTATACAATGTAATTAATAATATTTCACTTTTGAGTGTAATATATAATACTTGTCCTCATAACAGTATACAATACTTATTTGGTTAAGTCGATAATTGATATAGCATTGTTCTACTTAGACTTTGTTAGAAGAAATTATCAACGAAAAATCAATTGTGATAGATCATTGCAGTTGCAGTTAGCTGTTACGATACATAATCATATTTTGCAAAACTAATATCAGTAAAACCTATGTCTATATCGGCGTTGAAATAAGAGTAACTATTCGGCTTGCACAACTGATCACATATCTGGGTTAAGTCTTTCACGTAAAAAGATCATTTGCAACAGGAAAAAAGGAATCAACAGGCTCTCTAGGAAGTGACAATGAGTTTTTGTTACGATGATAAATTGATAGGTGGTTGTCTTATAGGCATACTCACATGATTTAAGAGGACTCTGGTGAATGAAATCTGTTGTACCTTGTACATTAAAGGATTTTTTATCTGTTGTTGACATCTTTTGCCGAAGATTAATTGACAACCCTGTAGATAATATTCTAGGTGAAGCCTACGGCCACTGCTGAAATATTCATACCTTAATTGCGTGTTATCTCGTCCGGGTTTCAATGTTTTTAATAATTTTCTCGCAAACGCTTTCTTCAAACTATCAACATATGGTCAACCGTACGACCGAAAAATTGCGTAATGAGTAATTCTTCTTTATTAACAAATACTCATGATAAACACTCATGAAAAATTTTCAAGCAAATTAAATTTTTACTGATAAATCTTTTCACAAAGTCCATCATAACTCATAACACAAGAAGAGTCTATTTTTTAGTAACGATGTATTTAAACAGGTAATAAACTTAAACATATTACCAAAGAAACATTGAAAATGAGGGAGGAGTAGAGTTGTTTTCTTTCCAACATTTTACGGAATGTTTTCCAAATCATGATGCGGTCAATAAAAGTCTCATAATCATAAAAGTGCCCGCCAACAAATAGGAATGGGAATGATGCGATGACAAGTGGACCACGAATGCTGTTGTAATAGACCTCCATCACGTGATTTATAAAAATTTTTTATTCATGCTCCATTTAATAGAATAAAGACGATAGAAGGGAAATGACATAAAAAGTATGAGATCTGCTTTGCAAAAGTTCATTGGGTGCTGTCACAGGAATTAATTTTTTTTTTGTGTAGGAGTTCACCGTTCTTTCGCGTCTTCCAACAGGATGCATGATGCCATGATGGTATCCAACTACTACATTGACCCTATAGAAACTGTCGAAAAGTTGAGAAATTTGCTTCGTGATGGCAGCAAGTTCTGTCCCAACAGAGCAACTGCTGCTTTTGCAATAAGTGAATGGCTCATAAAGAATCACGTAAGAATTTTACGTCTAGAACTTTAACAGCGGGATTGTGATTAACGAAGGACTTGAGAAATTCTGACGGTCTGTATGCAATCAAATAGGACCCTTTTTGATGCCATAAGGAGACATCATCGTCTAAATCTACGGGTTCTTTTCGTAGTGAAAGTGGTATGATTTGTCATAATATATGCGGAGAGTTTGTCAGAATTTTTTGTTTATGAAACATAGTAGCGGCATCGCTGATATAGATTTTGTCTAGATAGATCTTAGAAATCAACCAATAGAAATTGAGATATAGTCATTGTTATAGTCGGTCCCGACTCCTGATCATGCGTAATAAACATTTTCCCATACGTGTCATTTATAACTTCTTTTTCTTATTTATCTTTCATAATAAATATTTCCCTCTATACTTACTTTTCGCCATTTTCAATAAAATGCCAATGCAAAATTTGAAAAAATAATGCGAAAAGGATAGCACACATTAACCATTAGAGTATACATCTGTTTCTGAACTATTCATCAGCCAAAGTACACAAAGTAACTTCTGATAACTTAACGCATACGAAAGTTGCATGTTAACTCTCTTCTAAGAAAGCCAGTTTTTCTTTAGTGTCTTACCCTAGTTCCTCCGTTACGAGATCAATCCAATCTTCCAATACAACATCACTGGCCAAAGCCTTTACCTGATTTGCATCATAATAAAATTTTTTTAAAAAGCAAAAAAGCCCGTCATTTAATTTGTATGATAAATATTAATACATTATTCGTAATTCATATCCTTTAGTATTCCATGAGCGTATTCTTTATTTATTACAATAATATTCTTAGTACATAAATATTTTATCATAGATAAATATAATTTCTTAAATGTTCGTGGAATTTTTTATTTTTTTATAGATTCAAAGACTGATTTTTTTTTTTTTTAAAAAAAAAAAAAAAAAAAAAAAATATTAATTATTATTATTTTAAAGGATTATTCATTAGATACATTAGAAATGATTTCTTACCTTCATACTAACAGCACTATATCTATCACCAATAATGTTAAAAGAATTAATTATTTCCCTAATTTCAGATAATTCTTCGGAACTAAGTTGAACTTTTGTTGCTTCAAGATTTTCTTCCAAATATTTAATTTTTTTCGTACCAGGAATAGTTACAATATTATCACTCTATATAAAAAAAACGGAATTATTATTATTAACATATTGAAAAGAATAGGTTTATCGGATTATATTTTACCTGAGCTAGAACCCAAGCCAAACAAAGTTGACCTGCTGTTATGCCCCTCTTACTTGCAAATTCAGAAAATTTATCTGCAAGTTCTAAATTTTTAGCGAAATTTTCGGATTGAAAACGAGGATGAGTTCTCCTAATATCATCCGGTTCAAAATCGTCGATAGATCTATATTTTCCCTAAATAAATAAATAAATAAATTTATTATTAGAAAATTCTACTTAATAAAAAAAAAAAATTCTAAAATATTTTAAATGATAAGTACCGTTAGAAACCCACGTCCGAGTGCACCATAAACTACTATAGTGATACCTAATTCCTTACAGGTTTCCATAATTCCGTTTGTTTCAATATCAAGAGACCAAGGACTATATTCGATCTAATAAAACGTAACGTTAAAGCATTTTTTTTTTTTTTTCAAAAAAAAAAACGTGTATATCAAATATGTATATTTACTTCAACAGCGGTAATAGGATGAACTTTATGTGCACGTCGAAGAGTTGCTGCTGAACATTCAGACAGACCAATATATTTAATTTTTCCTTCCTTAACAAGTTCTGCTAAAGTACCGACAGTATCTTCAATAGGTCTATAAACAAAATATTCAGTGTATTAATTTAAAATTATTTATTTCAATCAAAAAAAAAAAAAAAAAACTGATTTATACTTACGTGTCAGGATCCACACGATGTTGATAATAAAGATCGATGCAATCTATTCCCAATCTTTTCAAAGAAGCATCACAAGCTTTACGAACATATTCAGGTTTACCTGATACGTTTGATATACCCACATATTTAACATCTGGATCTCGGACTATACCAAACTTTGTGCAAATAAACACTTCATCACGACGGTCTTTAAGAATTTTTGAAATGAGAATCTCATTGGCACCAATCCCATACGCATCCTTTTTTTTACATAAAAATGTATTTAGTTGAAAACTCCTATGTAAAAAAAAAAAAAAAAAATTAAATAAGAAAAATACGAACAGCAGTATCCCAAAAATTACATCCTAATTCCAATGCTCGATTCAAAACTTTAATATTTTCTTCTTCATCAGATGAACCGTAAAAATCACTCATACCCTTTTTTTTAAATCGAGAAAGGAAAATTTTTAATTAGAAACGTGATCAATTAAATAATTTTTATTTTTTTCGATTATTATAAACATACCATACATCCCAAACCGATTGCAGGAATTTTAACGCCAGTTTTTCCAAGTTCACGAAGAGGAAGGGCCATTTTTACGATTAGGGATAAAATTTTTTAGGAATTTTGTTTATTTAAATATATTTCGGGATAAATGATTGCCGATATGGCTGAAAAAAAATACTAACTTTGTGCAACCTTATCGTTATAAGAATGGGAATTTTGATTAGTCAGCTCCTATTTATTTATGATAGTGTTACCAAATTGCGTATATACCGTTATTATTAATCAGAAGTAACAAGTTAATATCATTCTTGAATGGAAAAAATACAGAATTTCACGATCAATTATTAATTAAAAAATTAACTGATGCCAAGATACCGGATATGTAAAATTTCTTTTTTAATCGTCGATAGGCTTATAAGTAATTAGAATTATGGCAAAATTTGTACAAATTAATACATCATCACGACAGTCTTTAAAAATTTTTGTAAGAATTTCGTTCAAATAAGCTAGATATCGATTTGAAATTATCAGAATACGTGTTTTAATTATTACTAATATTAGTCATTTTGGAAAATCCTAAGTTCTTAACGTTTACAAAGAAAGATGATTATTACTAAAAGTGTATAAATGGGTGCTTTAAATAGAGAATTACAAATTATGTTTATTCTTTCAAAAAGAATTAACTGATTTAAGATAAATGTCGGGAAAATTCTTTGGCCGCAGCATTAATAAACACGCATTTCAAATTTTTTGACAAATTAAGATTATAATACAATGTATCAATTACATAAAAGGAAATTTGTTAAATATCATGTTTAGGGAAAAAATGACGATTGTTTACAAGTTTTTCAATACTCCCGCGTGACAAAGACGTAGGTCAACAAGATCGAACTAGTTCCCTCATTATTGAAGTGCAAATAATTTAATTTTATTTTCTCGACCTTTATCTTCCATTTTGAACCTTCATAAACCTAAATTTTGCAACTTTTTACTTGATCAAGTTGTACTATTCTAAATTCTTTATTAGTCGAGCCGGCTCGGTTTGAAAAATTTTTTCGAGATAATTCTAATATTTTGAAAATGTTATTAAAGAAATTATTTTTATGTAATATAATAATAACTTTAATAAAAAAAAAAAAAGAAAACTTATAGTAAAACTAACAGGTTGAACAGATAATTTAAAAATCCATTAATTTGATTGGTCAGTAAAAAAACAAAACTAAATTTAGGGTTTATACTAAAACAAGCTTTTTAATCCTTTTTTTTTAAATAAAAAACAATGATGGATAATGAATTTTTAATTAAATTGTCTGGCTGATATAATAAAAAATAAAAAAATTATCGT
Organism: Rhizophagus clarus; assembly: GCA_015698045.1. Classification (NCBI taxonomy): domain Eukaryota; kingdom Fungi; phylum Glomeromycota; class Glomeromycetes; order Glomerales; family Glomeraceae; genus Rhizophagus; species Rhizophagus clarus. Next base: position 723,452 of record BLAL01000338.1, on the reverse strand, counting down.
AATTTGCCTAATCATTTGTCATTAGTCCTATTACACGATTAGTTTAATTAAAAAGTATAATGTAGACAGAATTATAGCGCTGATCAACATTTATCGCTTCTATATGGTATGTAAATTTATATATACAATATAAAGAAATTTACTGCGGATTATACGCTATTAATATAGGATAAACTTAAGGTAAATGGCGCGGTGTCAGATAAACTTTAAATATGACGCGATGTCGTCTAATGTCCAATTAAACTTTAAGTAAATTACGTAACAACATCACGCATCAACAATGGTAATATTACTAATATTACTAGTTACTAAACCCATTATAGTTGAAATTCTTTTGTCCCCGCCTAACCAATTAAATGACGAATCAATCCCAAGTTATATTATACTTTAAAAATAAATAAAGAATTAGGAAGAAATCCAGGTTATGTTTAAACACCCGTCTGAAGTTTTTTTTTTAAAGTTAACATAATTTTAACTAAATACTGAATCTAGAAAACAAATTAGATTATTAGATTTTTTAGATTCTCGTGACCGGCCGCTTTGGTTTACAAAAATTATGAATTTTTTTTTTCATAGTAAAATTAATATATTTTGTTAATAATAAGGAACTTCTATTGGATTATTACGTCGAATTTTGCCTTTTAAAATTTCATATTTGTTTCTGGATTTATAGTTGATAATTTTCACCTCATCTTTATCAAAAAATTATTTTGCTATATAATATAAAAGACATAAATATAAAATATATGCGTTGTGCATCAAATGTCAGATAGATTTGATACCGACGCGCATCAATTGTGTCATGAAATTAATTAAGTTATAACAAAACATCTAATTTTCCGGATTTAAAATGAACTTATAATCACATTAAAAATATGTAATCTTAAAATATTAAGTTGATTAGATTCAAACTCATGGGAACACTTCACTCAAAAATATTAGATTTTTACAATATATAATTTCATACAAAATAAATACCGGTAAGTATAAAATTTTTATAATATGTATAATTTATTTTAAAATAGTAAAAATACAAGTTCGCTTATAGAATAAATTTTGTGCAATTCAAGTGACGCGGACGCAAATCAACACGCACGATATAAAAACCGGTTGACCGTGTCAATTTTAAAATTTTGTCACGATAATCTAAATTTTTTTCGCCCGGCATTAGTCACACTTTTTCTTTTTATTACGTTAATTTAATTAATAACTGGTAAACAAAAGATTTTTGAAAACAACACTCTCATAAAACCACTCATTATGTGAATTAATTTAAAGAGCTTATTTTTTTTTCTTATTTATTATAATATTATTCTTTAGTACATCAATTAATGCTTATTTATATGTTCACATACTATTTTTTTTTAAAAAAAAAAAAATAAAAAAAAATATTATTAATCAATGTTATTCAAAGAATTATTTGTCATATATGCTTTCTTACCTTCATGCCAAAGGGTGGATATCTTTCACCAATAATTTCAAAAGAATTAATTATTTGCCTAATTTCAGATAATTCTTCGGAACTAAGTTGAACTTTTGCTGCTTCAAGATTTTCTTCTAAATATTTAATTTTTTTCGTACCAGGAATAGTAACAATATTATCGCTCTATACATATATATAAAAAAAAACGTAAATAATTTATAAAATATTAGGAAAGAATAGGATTTTTGAATTATATTTTTACCTGAGCTAGAACCCATGCCAAACAAAGTTGACCTGCTGTTATGCCTTTTTTACTTGCAAATTCAGAAAATTTATCTACAAGTTCTAGATTTTTTGCAAAATTTTCAGGTTGAAAACGAGGATGAGTTCTCCTAATATCTCCTTGTTGAAAATCATCGATGGATCTATATTTCCCCTAAAAAAAAATAAGAATATGTATATTCATTACTCGAAAAGTAAAAAACTCTATATACAAAATATTTCAATAATAAATACTGTTAGGAATCCACGTCCGAGTGCGCCATAAACTACTATAGTGACACCTAATTCCTTACAAGCTTCCAAAATTCCATTTGTTTCAATATCAAGAGACCAGGGACTATATTCAATCTAATAAATTAAGCGTAATGTTTTAATTATTATTTTTAAATAAATAGATAAATATATATATATATTCATATATGTATACATATTTACTTGAACAGCGGTAATAGGGTGAACTTTATGAGCACGTCGAAGAGTTGCTGCAGAACATTCAGAAAGACCAATATATTTAATTTTACCTTCCTTAACAAGTTCTGCTAAAGCACTAATAGTATCTTCAATAGGTCTAAAAACAAGGTATTCAATATATTAATTTAAAATAATTTATTTCAAATCAAAATAAATACTTACATATCAGGATCCATACGATGTTGATAATAAAGATCGATGCAATCTATTCCCAATCTTTTCAAAGAATCTTCACAAGCTTTACGAGCATATTCAGGTTTACCTGATATCTTTGTTATACCTTTAAATTTAGCATTTGGATCTCGATCTCGAATTATACCAAACTTTGTACAAATAAACACTTCTTCACGACGATCTTTAAGAACTTTTGAAATGAGAATCTCATTGGCACCAATCCCATACGCATCCTTTTTTTACATAAGATATTAAGTTTTAAAAACTCTTCTATACATTAAAAATCGAAAAAAAAAAAAAACAAAAAACAAAAAAAAGTAGTTTTTTAATACGAAAAATACGAACAGAAGTATCCCAAAAGTTACATCCTAAGTCCAATGCATGATTCATAAGTTTAACACAATCTTGTTCATCAGCGAATGAACCGTAAATATCATTACTCATACCCTTTGATTAAAAATAATTGATTAATTAAAACTAGCTTTTATTTTTTTCAATTATTATAATCATACCATACATCCCAAGCCGATTGCAGGAATTTTTACACCAGTTTTTCCAAGTTCACGAAGAGGAAGAGACATTTTTTATGGTTAGGGATAAAAATTTTCAAGAATTTCGTTCATTTAAATATAATTTACTTCCCGGATGATAAATTGCCGATAACCGAAAAATATTTTACTAACTTTGTACAACCTTACAAATAATTTAGAAAGGAGGATTTTACTAATCGTTTTTTATATTTCTTTTGATACTGTATTTATCAAACCATTCTTTAAATGAGAAAATAAATATAATAGTTGTTATCCATTACAAATCATTTCACTTTGCCAGTATCTTTAGAGTTAAGATAGATTAAAGACGGTTAACCGCTAAAAGTATCTGTTTATCGGCTAAAATATCTATTAATCGGCTAAAATATCTGTTAATCGGCTAAAAATGATAATTTTCCGGTTAATTTAATTAATTTGAAGCTTAATTCTGACCAGAATTAAGATATAATTTACGCAATGCATTAAATTTAACCGGTTAAGGATTTTCATACTTCAGATATACTGTACTTCTACACCTGTAAACATTCGAATTTCATATAAATAAACACTTCATGACTGTCTAAGAATTTTTGAAAAGATAATTTCGTTCGCTCCATTTCCATTAGTCATACACAGTATCATATTAGAAAGCTGTTTATATTGTAACTTAACATGATAATAATCATTACTAAAAGTTTACATATTAAAGTTATGCGCTTAATTACAACTTTTTTTTTTAAATTCTTAGCAGACTATGAAATGAACTCCCTGATATATGTTTTTATTATTTAATGTTCATACCTTCAAAAAAAGTAAACTGATTTAAGACAAAATATCGGTAGAGCTTTCTTTCCCTGAACGGATAATATCCTAGGATTAATACAATTTTAAAATCAGTAATTTTTAAAAATGATTTCTAACGATTTTTATAATCACCGACTATTATCCGGATTGAACGGATATCCGGATCTACAAAGTGGCGAACGGTGTAACAGAGGATGGCATGCTATCATAGATCGGTCATACAAAAATCATGAACTAAAGTTTATTGCAGAATAAAAATAAATTTTATTAAACTAAACAAGCGTTAAAAAATAAACCTCCAATTTATCACTTACCAGAAAATGTTGATTTCGTTAAATTGTTTGATTTTAGGTAATACCTCTTGAAAATGCTTTCTCTGTTGAAATTAACGGAGATGCTGATAGAATCAACAATATGGAAGTTACAAAGCTCAAAGAACTTCTTTAATGAAATAAAAGATAAACTTGGTATTGAAGGTATTAAAAATCCTTTTGATTTAAAACTTTGGAAAAGTTGATATAGGCGAAGAATGTAAACTTGATGAATTTATAATTTTATATTTTATTTATATTTTATACAATGTATTCTTTATATCGGTGTGGTGTCATCTTTTAATTTTATTCTATAACAAGATAAGTCTAGCTTTAAACAAACAACAATATCTTATTATTCAAATTCAGTTATGTATCATTAAATAAATGTATGTATTACTTTTTTATAATTAATATGGTTAGTAAAATGATTCAATTTATAAATAACGAAAGAGAATTTTACACGATACATATTCTGTAAATTAATGTATAAATTACATGTTGAACCATTATAATTAATAAAACTTTCAATTCAGAAATTTATCTTAATAATTATTGTGATTTAAAAAAAAATTTATACATGTATATTTTCCCATATATATATATATATATACAGTATATATATATTACAAATCAACATATTTGGTATCCTTATTTCTTATTTTTTTCACTAACGAAAGGATTGTCTATTTGGCCCCAGTTGTTTAGCAACAAAACAATAATAAGCATAAAATACTACTTATTTTTAACCAGTTTCATTAAATGAAGTTGTTAACTGTGTTGTGTTTGTCTTTGATAGAAACAAAAACCCTCATGTTTATTAATTCCCCCCTGTTTGTTGATGAACATATCCCTGCTAAAGGTTGTTCTCCCGTATTTGTAAAACACCAAAGTGCCTGAATTCCTTTGGAATATGTTCTGGCTGCTAATACGGTAATACAAGTGAACGGAATAAGGCGAATATATGTTGAAAGTTGTAATAAAGCAACACTATAGTATCCATATTGCAGGTCGTTTAGTTTTTTCCAAGTATACTACGTTAGTAGTTAATTATATAATAATATAGTATATCAGTCACATGTATAAAAATTCGTTCATGTTTTATATTTGTTTATTAGACGGTCAACAATATTTTAAATTAGAATTAAAATTTACTTAATTGATCTGAGTATCCGAAAATTTGAACTCAGCTAGGCAAATAGGCTCAATTATGAAAGGAATTACCGGATTGGACTAAATTAGGCCATTTTTTGGAACTAAACAGAAAAGTTTAATTTTTCTACCATCGGATTAATTCAGATTTTTTGCTTAATCGGAGTTTTATGACACGTAGTTTAGACGCGTATACGACTTATATTCTACGCGGTCTAACAATTCGATTAACGATTAAACTATCTATCTGTTTATCGAATAAGTCTGAGTTCGAAGGTACGTATTATTTTTTGTATTTAAAGGTCTCTCTGTTCGCATGATTTTTTTCAAGGAAAACTAACAAGATCTTCCTCTCGCATTTTATCTTAAAGCAATATGAGCAAACCTGAATATTACATTGGTTACAATGGTCAGTTCTTGTTTGTCCCCAATCTTATATTTTTCCACGCGGACTAATCAATCTATTTGATTTTCCAGAAATTATCTTTACTTGAGAAAATATAGAAACTGGTCGTACTTTAGGTTCCTTCTCTCCATCGCGATGTCATTGTAACCTCATCATTTTGAATGGTTTGAATCGTAACGATGATGTTTGGGTTAAACGATTTTTAAGAGTAGCGAAACATAATGCTAACCAGAGCAATTACCAGATTAACAAACTTGGTATCCACTCCAAACTCTTTATTCGGCAGGGCTTGGCTATGTATTTTCCTTTACTATTAATTAAAAAGAGTTGGTGAGCATTGCGAATAATCTTCTTTCTCACAACAAGTAAACCAAGAACGTTCACGTTACACAAAAGAACTGGCGAGGTAAAAAGAATGATGAGAAAGAAAATATTCCATCATCGAAACATCCCGATCAATTATTTCACTCATCTGTCTCCTTGAAGGAGATACATTTCAAACGTTTTCAAAGTTGACACAATGCTATTTGCAAACTCAAGGATGTTATCAAGAAGAATAATGCACAAACTTTCGCTAAAATCGACGCAAAAGACATTAGGCTATGGAAAGCGAAAATTCCTAAAGATCGCAAAGATCAGCTGAATAATCTTCATTGCAAGACAAAGACGAACTTCTCGCAACAAGAAAGGTTTTGAAATACTTTCCTAGCGCACCCCTCGAGGAGCATGTCCATGTTATCATCAAGTTGTCACGCAAATGTTTGTACAGCATGTACAGCAAGTCTTTGTTACTTGTAATATTCATTCAACATGTCTTTGTTTCCGGTTCTAATCCTAGAAGAAGCACTGTCGTGTATTCCACTATTAATCATATATTCTCAGGATTGTGTTAAATCAAATGATACTGCAAAGGTTAATGGTGACCCGCCGATAAGTGTGCTTCTGTTGAAGTTTTTCCACTTTGATGAACACCAAAGATTTGAGAGGCCAACTTTTATGGTGAAGGAAATAATAAACAAAGATGATATATATTTGACTTCAATATTTGTCAAGCATTAAATATATTTACGGGATCAGATTACAGTTATTCAAGACGGAAAATTCATAGTGACGGCATACCGGACTTCAAATGCCACTATCTAACGAAACTATTAATTTTGGTTATTGAAGTTAAAAGAAAGCGTGTTTTGCAAGATATCAGTGAACAGACGTTCCCTGATTTTTACAAAACGAATGAAAAGGCAAGAATGATAGTCCAACAAATATATAATTATATGGGGAAAAGGAACTGAAATATGTATTCTTACCACCTATGAAAATCACTGGTTTCTGCGTCGAGTACACAAAGTTGTGGATTTCAAAAACTCTCCCATTATGATCATAGTCTCCCCCGTACTTAAGACATATGCTTACATCAAGTGAAATTCTCGATCCCTTCATCCTCTTCGAATACCGGTACCAGCTTATGGGAATAGTAATTCTTGTATTCTTCGATCTCATTTAAATTCCAGCCAACAGTCAAATTCCAGCACATTGTAAATCTTATGTATTTATGCTAATTCAATTAGATAGCCGTCACTTTTAGCCTGTGTGATCTTTATTAAGGCCATAATTGATAAATTTTGCATGCAAAAACTGTTACGTACTTCGTTTTTTCGGCCAATTCTCAATAAAAAAAAACACATCAATTTTTTTCTTCGATTCTTTTTTTTTTTTAAATAAGTCTTGTTCCTGTTTATCTTATCCTACTGTATTGTAAAAGTGATATGCGTGACAAATCGTCACGCGCACGTAACTAATTCTCCTTCTCTGGGTGCGTGGCGCCCCTCGAAGGCGCACTACTTATCATGATCGGGGATAAACAGTATTTGATTTATTAGAATATCTAAGTTAGCTACAGTTATTAATACATAATAACATTTATAAAGTATGACTTGGTGAACTATCATATTTTGGTGGTGTTTGTCTAATTTTTGACTTTGGCTTTATACTTTGAGTATTATTGTCCTAGTTGTAATTTGGTAACGATTTAAGCTCTATAACCATTTGTTATCTATTTTGGTAACGATGATTCCCATTTTTTTACTCATTTTTTGATTATTATGAATTCGTAGCTGTGTGTCCTTAATAACCATGTCTTGATAACGATGATTTCGTATCATGTACGTTCGTTGGTTACCAATATCTTGTTATAATTTTGGTATTGTTATAGTTTTGGTAACGATTCGTACTTGTGCGTTTATTGCAACTATGGATTCACAAATCAGGAGTTTTGATTATTATGATGGCAAACAATTTAAACGTCGAGTTATTATAACAAATGACCCCAAATTTTTAATGGAGCCCCTGCTGAACAATCATTATCAGAATGATCATCTTAAATGAGTAATATCTTAAAAGTTGGAACATACTTTTTTTAATTAGACAAAGATTTTTTTTATATCATAAACCTCCTTTATTTAAAAAAAAGTATATATCATCAACGGGATTGAATAACCTTATCGTTCGTATTACCCGCAGATGAAATAGAATTATTTTATATATCATAGCTTAAAAAGTTTTTTTTTTTTTTTATAAAAATAATATTTTATTTCATGATACCTTCTAATGCTGATTGGATCACAAAAAAAAAAAAAAAAAAAAATCAGTTGAAAGAGGATATCATGATTAAAAAGATTATTTTATTTATTTATTTTTTTTTTTTAAAACGAAATTTAGTATTTTTAAGCAGAGTAAAAAAAAAATGTAAATGAATAACTTTTATAGAAAAGTATATATAAAGCTTATAAAGTGGGGTAAAAATAGAATAAAAATAACATATAAAGCTTATTTATTTATGATGTTATTAATGCATGATCAAAAAGCGCCAAGAACGATAACACTTTATGAAATCATCGACTGAAAATGGGCCAAATTTTTCTCGGTCGTGCGGCCCATCCAATAATATGTATTTATTGGCTATATCGGTCACAGGACTGAATGATTGGATAAAAACGAAACCACGTAAGTCCCACATGTGCGCTTTTTGATCATGCTTTAAATATGAACTTTCTAGAAATTTTTATTTATTATCGCTTTATTGCTATATTTACTCCACTTTTGTATATGAACATCCCCACCTATTAAACAAATGGTAAATCATACGTTATTTATATGCTTAATAAAAAAAATATGCATGAATGATAATATCAAATATCGCAGTCAAATATCGGTATATCGAAGTCCGACTATAATCTGATTATTCAATTAAGTATGAATGATTTATAGTATGTACAATAAATCATTTCTGTAAAAAGTTCGCTTATGTTTCAAATTAAATTTGTTAAAACTTTGACCGAAACTCACAAAAATACTCTTTTTCTAATTTTAACAGAATTTTATTATAAAACGTAAAATTTAGTTATATTTTTATCATTGTTTCAAAATAGATAGCTAGAAAATTATTGGTATGACATTATAAACAGGAAGGAAAGTTGTACAAACTTTTTATACAAGTATGTTGTGATAAAGAAGCACCAACGTTCGATCATTTTTAATTTTATATGAATCCAATAAATAACAATGCAGATGTAAAATTTCACATTGTTTTTTTTTTGAATATTTTTATTATATTAAATTACTTCACTTATTTATTTATGGTTCATTTATGCAATTCTATTTAAAATTATTGAACACGTGAGATTTTCGTTTAGCATTATACAGCAGTCACGGGATCCAAAGAGACCACTAACGAATTTTTTTTTTTTTTATCAATCCTTAACTGAAATTTTCTAAAATTAATAAAACTTATTCTCAATTTCCCATTTAAGTAAAAAAAAAAAATCCACCTATTTATATTACCGTATATTTGAATCTATTTATTTTATTTTTTTTTTACATAACTTTTTGTTTTCCAAATTTGTCAGTGTTTCCAAATAATAATAGGAACGTTTTTGATTTGATAATTTATTAAACGGATATTAATTTTTTTTTTTTTTTTAATATATAATTTTAATTTTACAGTATTATTTATTTGTGCAGGGTGCATAACTTTTTGGATGTAACCAGTGTTTGTTATTACAGTACTTATTAATTATCAACAACTAAAATGTTTCTACGTTCTTCCATGCTCTCCTTATTCTAGGAACTATGTCGATTATTATATAACACGCCCTACTGCCTAATAAAGCTTAGGTATAATAGTGGTATGATTATGTAAAAGAATGCTTGCTGCGCAAAAATCTTCACATGTTTAATTAATTTATGCATTTCGAATTTTTTTTTTTTTTTTTTTTTTTGTTTGTCATCCAAACTTTATGTAATATAAAATGTTGATGGATGATAAGATGATGAAAAAAAAAATTTTTTTCCTTTAAACTTATAACGGATAATGTTATGCATGCGTAGATTATTTTAAATCAAATTACTACTAATTACCGTTAATGTAGCTCAAAACGTGGTGGCGTTCAAATTGGCGGGTGAGTCTCCTGACAAGTGCGTGCAAATCAAATTTTTTTTTTTTTTTTTTAGGATAATAATAAATCATGTAACAAACTTTTTAACAATCTCTTTAACAATTTTTTTAACAATTTCAACAACAAAAAAAAACTAAAAAAAAAAAATTTATTTATGGTCGTAAAAAAAAAAAAAAAGATAATACGAAAAAAAAAATTAATGCCAAATATGAATAAAATATATTAATTATGTTATAGATCAAAAATAAAATGAAATAATAAAAAAAAAAAAAAATGCGTTCTTTTGATTTAAATCATATATATATATATCTATACAATCTTATACCCATATGTGAAAAGATTCGTAAATATCAACGAATTTTTTTAAAAAAATTGTCATTTACAAAATAAATAAAAATAAATAAAATAAATGTACATCGTATATAAACACCTTTTATGTATAGAAATTTAAATTAAAGAAAAAAAAATCATATACAAAAGAACGCGTTTACAAAATTTTATACATTCCAAGTACATCATCCCTAGATTATTTCAATAACATTAGAAAGTAAAATACTCGAAAATAAAATTATAACCATCAAATTACCAATTCCATAATTAAATTTGTAATTTGCATTGGAAGCAGTAGTTCCACCAGGTACATTGGGACTGGTAAAAGATTGATTGAATATACTCTTAACAAAAGAGACTGTTGCATTAAATCTGACAGGGGTAGAAGTTGGATTTACTAATAAAAGACATTGGCTCTCTTTAAATTCTAGAGGTAAATCTCCAACATCTTGATCACAACTTTGTACAGGAGTTTCATAACATGATAATGATGGTATATAAGGAAATGACTTTTCTGTTGAATTAATAAAATCCAACAAGCCATTATAAGTAAGTTGAAATACGTTTAATGCTGGTCGATATTTTGGTAATGGAGTTGGTGGATCTCCTGGGAGTGTCTCTCCAGGAAATCCTTCTGTTAATGGAGTGGTCTGATCATCCAAAACTCTTACTGAAAAACCTAATAATTAAATTTAAAAAGCAATCAATTTATTATCAAAATTATCTAAAGTATACTATTTTATGAGAATTTTAACATACTTATATAATCAGTGTTGATACTGCTACATAAATGCCATGACCCGTTATATGATGGAGCTTCTGCAATTCCAGTATAAATGTCGCTATCACCATAAATTCCGTTAACCTAAATTAATTTTTTTTTCGTCAGTTTCGTCATTTATTTATCTACGCAAGTAAATTCTTTGGAAAGAAATGTTAAATTACCTGGAATGTTAGGAGAATAACAATGACGAGAGCGATGATAGAATTCATTTCCACGGATGATCTTTTTTTTTGTAAAAGAAAATTGGCAAATTTATATAAAATTTGGGATGTCGTAAAAAGATTGAGTTAACGTTGTCAAAAAAAAATGCAAGAGAATTAAAAAGGAATTAAAAGGAGAGTAAAATGAAAGGAAAGTTTTTATGGAATTGATATATGATGGTTATGAATAAAGAAAGGAAAGAGAAGATTATGGTTTAAATAGGACTTGAAAAAAGGAAAGAGAAAAAAAAATTTTTTTTCGGCGGCTAATTCGGCGGTTATAAATACATTTTTGGTTAAAAGATTTTATTTGTACAGTTTTTTTTTTTTATAATAAATTGTTTACGAAAAAAAAAATGTAGCGCTACATATAAATTACAGTACTTTCAATTCTATATACAGAAAATATATAATCGTTTAATAAAAATAAACTAAATCAAATATATAAAAATCCCGATCTTTATCTATTAATAATTTCAATTGTTTAAAATAAATTTGACATAAACAATGTTCTTGTGTAATTTGTGTTAAATATGTTTTTTATATAATAATAAATTTTACAAGATGGCGGGAACGGGGGGGGGGAGAGTAAGATTTTAGGTAGTAATATTTGTCGGTTTTGCGCAAAAAAAAAGTGTTTGGTTACACGAAAATTAGTACTGCATTTTTTTTGTTTACCTAAAGTGGATCAAAGGGAGGGAAATGAATTTCGATTACATGTTTGTTGTTATAAGCAATACAAAGAAAAAAATATTAACAAAAATTCCCGACATCTTATTACATACAATCACTATATGGTAATTATAATGAACAATTGACTCAATGAACAAGGTAACATAGATATAATCTCAATTTTTTTTTTTAATATAATATTGTCATTTGAACCAATATTTCGTTCGTATTACAATAATTATTATGAATAGTCAGTGCGACAATTTAAAGAAAACTCACTTTTTTATTTTAAGACAACTTTTTATGGATATTATATAATAAATGTATAAAATTAGGAAATTTTCTAACGAACAATAATTCGAAATTCAATTATAACATACAGCAACATGCGTTTGTTTACATATTTCGCTTCGGAATGACTTAGAATGATTAGGGTTTTACATTTAATAGAAAAAATACAAAACAATTAATCAAATTAATCATACAGTATTTAAAAAAAAAAAAAAAAAAATTCTATTTCTACTGTATAATAAAGCCAGCTGAATTACATATCATTTATAATGAACGAATAAAAATTGAATATAAGAGTATAATATGATAATACAAACATATTAAAATAGTCGATTGTTTTTTTTCTTGAAATTAAAGTTTGATTGTTTACCAAATATGTAAAATAATAGGGTAATTATTATTAATTGTTGGAATAATTGCCGGTAAAAATGATTATGAACGGCAATACACATAAAATTTTTCTAAAAAGAATAAAAGAGTTTTATTAATTAATTCATAAAAGAAAACTCTTGAAAGAAAGTACAATGCCAACTTGGACGGTGTATTATATAAATGGAACCATAAAAAGTTATAAAATTAAGAGGCGGGTAAACTAATTTTGTAAATTACTATAATGAATTTTTGTGTCACCATACAAGAATATGGTGTACAAAAACCTGATTTTGTGATTTTGAATAATGATGTTTCTGTCATTGGTTCAAACTATTCAATTATACGTCATTTGGTTAAGCACTATCTAACCCTTTTTGGAATACTTGTAATTTAAACTAGATCCTATATTAGGAGTTTGAAATCTCCACAATAAGGTGAAATTTGGTTTCAATATTAAATCATATTAAATTAAAATGTCGATAAAATATATTCTTTTTTAAACTATTTGGTTTGTATTCACGAATTCAAACTATATTTAAACGCGTTGTGTGCGTCACAAAAACTCTTGGCTTTTTTTTTTTAATACCTGTTCAATATGTTGAAGATGAATTCCGAAATAGGTTAAGAAGCTGACAAATATTTTTAAATGTTTTTGCTTTTTTAAATGAAATTATAACTTGCCGAAATGATTACCTTATCCAAATTAAGTTTAGCGTTGGCAGTTTTAGTTAAAATTATTCTCTCCGTACGGGGATCGGAAGATATTTTCTTCCTTCGTCCTGAAAACAACAAAAATTTGATTATTTATTAATTAAAAATACAAGATATAAACAAACATTATTATTAAATTCACCAATTAAAAAATTTGTAAGAGTTATTTCTTTTTTGCAGATTGATTGATTAATTATATCTCAAGTTATTTGTTTTTCAAAAATATACAACAATATCGATAATCTCAACAAAAAAAGAAATAATTAAATTAAAAAAATTTTAGAAAACAAGAAAGTTTTTTGAACTTTAGATAGAAGATGGGCATAACTTTTTCATCTTTATAGTACGATACTCGCTGTAACAGGTGCATTTCAAGTCACGTGATTAAGCTAACGATGAAATATTAAGGGATAATTTATATTATTTACAATAATTAGGCGCAAAGCACAGATCTTAATATTTTAATAAACTCTCCTCTCTCCACCCATCATTTCCATTTTTGATTAACTATAAATCAAAAACTTGATTGATTGAATTTTGGGATACGGTAAATATTTCAGACGCATGATAAACTCATGATATTCATATCATGATGTAACAATTATTCGGGTCCTTTTGTATCCGACTATTCGTGTATCATTAAATGCTTATTGGTCGATCGATTTTATTATTTTAGGAGAAATTGTCTTTGAATAAAAAATGGTATTATTGTTTCAACTACATATATTGTAAGTATAACGAAAGTTCATTTTATGAGTTGGTTTGATGATTTTCAAGAATCCTCTTATATATGTGTAGATATTACGGGAGATAAGTATATATTATATTTTATTTAATTTATTATGTGCGCCTCAAAAGTCCGCTATAGAATCTATAGAATTTGTGTGATCCGTTTCAAATATTAGCAGATCTAACAAAATTTAAAAAGCTTTGATGGAGCGTTTTTATGGTAACCAAAATCTGGTAATTAATAGTTGCTTTCTGTATATTTTTATATAATTACCTAATACTCTAATCAAATTTTATATTTCTACACCGTTTATCGAGAATCTATAATATGTTAAGTGTCCGGCGGTAAGTGTTCAAAATATTTTTTAATTGGAGCAATATAAGAACGGTCTATGGAATATTTCTAAAAACAATATTTAGACATTAGAGTATTAAAAATTATAATACTGTACATAGTTACAATATTAATAATTATGTTAACATGATTACTATTAAGCGTTTAGTTTATACTGTAAGTACAATACACTCGATGCGTTCGTTGCATTGCGAAATTATTAAAACAAGTTGGATAAATTTCTTCCCATAACAAATTTAAAATTATTGCAATTTATTAAACTAACAAAAAATTAGTTATTGCAACAAGTTAGGTATAACTCTCATAATAAAATTTAAAAATATGCGGTAACGCCTAACATTCTTATTATTTGTCTTTTCAAACCGTTCAATATTTTTATTTTATTAATTTTATATTTGTACTCATATATAAACGCATTGCTTGATACAGTAAAAAAAAAAAAAAAAAAAAATTAACGGTATAAGATTACAATAAAAATGTTTCCAATAATAAAGATTTCATTATGGAACCTACCATTTCCAAATTCCAATATTCGAAACTCTTCAGGACCTATAGTAAAAAAAGAAACGTTAAAAACGTCTAGTAAAAAATAAAAAAAAAAAAAAAAAATTAGAAATAATTAAAAAAGTTTCGAATTAAAAAATTCACTAATTTATTACTTTTAGTAATCGTCATCCATATCGTTTTTATACATCATCAAGAGTAAAATAATATTCCAAATTACGGAAAGTTTTTCGATTAACTTGTCTTCCGGGTTATAAATTGCATATACGATGAGTGCAGTAGTTCCGAGAAGACTGATTATAAGGAGGATGAAAGTTCTCCGAAGAGATGTCTGAAGAAAAATTTTAGTTTTGATAAAAATCTTTCATACTACATACATATCTAAGAAAATCTTTACCTTTTTTTTCATTTTTTTACGCTCAGCGTTCTCCACATCCAAACTTTTAAAAATTTCGGATAACTTGATAGAGTCCTGAGTAGACATAATGTATTTAGAATTTTTTTTTTTAATCCAAGAGATATATGATGTAACAAAATTAGTGAAAACGAAAAAAAAAAAAAATACTGTAATGGATTTTTGTTAGCGATGACGTGGACAATAATCATTGTTAAGTCGAACAAGTCACGTGATAAATAGTATAATAATCTTCAGTGTATTCAGAGACTCAGACACATTAATTATTTATTTGTTGTTAAATATTCTTTACTAAACTACGGTAATTAAAGCAGTGTTCGGAAATGACCTGGTCATTTGACCATTCAAATGATTTAGCTAATCATTTGTCATTATTCATAATCCTTTGTCATTTGGTCATTTCAGTCATTTGATTTTGATTGGTTAATATTTTTATCATGTGATTCAATCAAAAATAAAAAAAAATAAAGTAAAACATAATGCAGGCCAGAACTATAGTACCGGTCAACATTACATTCAAATGACTCAGGTCATTTGTCATTTGAGCAATGAAATGACATGTCATTTGTCATTTATCATTTGAATCATTTGTCATTTCAAGTCATTTGCCGAACACTGAATTAAAGTATGTTTTATTTTACTTGTTTTTAAAGAGTAATTTAAATACTTAAATAAATTCGATCATACCAATATAATATGGAGACAATGATGATTCGAAACAATAATTGAATACTGCATCGTAAAAAGGTATTACTCATATATGTCAAACATACTACGAGAAGGATGGATCACAATAAGGATCGCTTTTGTCTTTATGTATTCCAAATATATAATCAAAAATGTTCTATGATGTAAAGTTTCCCTATAAACATAATGTTGATACACTACGGTACGAATTCATTATTTGAGAAAGTATACCTTCTGTTTTTTATATTCTAGTTTTCTATTTTAATTATTGTTTTGACATCTAGCGAATAAGAATATGCCAATAGATAACGTAGCAAAATCGCCTTCTCTTGAAACGATGAAAACACTAAAATACTATCAGATACTATCTCGTTTATTACGTTTATGTTATATGTTAAGTCCTATAATATCCTCTGTCACAATATGTAATACGGTGACTACATATCGAACATAGGTATCATATTACAAATGTATGCGAGAAATGGACTACTATTTTTTTCTTCTTCCAATGTAATCTAGTCATAATCAGTATATTCTTCTGGACGGTTATGTGTTATTATTCAAAAAAATCACTTCAGAAATTCTTCGTTGTTCGCTACTTACCTTGAATGAGATTCTTTCTTCACAGAGTGTAAATGAGTGATATCATTTTACATAAAACATGAATGTCTCTCTTTGCCCAAATGGAATCCTTACATTCTGGACACGTTAGCTTTACCTTCACCTACTCCAAGCATTAGTTTGTCTCGGAATGAAAAACTATTTCCCTCCAATGTGTCTCTAATACAAATTTGTATGACCATCGGTATATAATAATTGATGAAAAGCAGGTGTTTTTTTCTGCGCTGAGAAAGCCAATAGAAGCATTTGATGATATACATGGACGAAAAATATGACCAGCCAACTTTTAGTTAACCCGATTTTTCTCACGGATATGTTATCAGTTTATCATTTTAGGTAATTGTTAGGCTCATCTATGAGCGTCTTGCCATTCAAGCACGCTTTTTATACATTTTTTGACTCACCATATATCATATCTTTATTACATGGATGAATAATAGATAGGACGTATACAAAAAAAAATTCTTCATGATTTTCTGAAGAACGAAGAAAATTATGGAGGGCATATGGTCTAATTTAGGATTTTTCTTTTTTCGTGGTTGTGTTCTCTTGTATAATAATATGCTGCAATAATTTTTTGTCTTCTAAATATATATCGACTTCCAAAGTTTGATCTAATCGGATGTACTAGAGATAACAAGAGTATGCTTTTTATATCATCAATATAGGAGATACTAATCAGTTGTATGTAAAGACGATAATAAATCCCTGTTTTCAATAACACAATAAGAAGTTAATGAAAGACAGGTTGGCGTAATATGTTTAAGTCACCAAGAAATTATAGGTAAAAAATCGTGATCACCGTATCATTATTCTACTATTATCCAATATTACGTAATGATTAAACCAACATAAAAGAATTTTTTTTGTTAAATATTCACGAGAAAGAAATATATGTGGATTTTCTAATGACATAAAAACCCATAATTATGCTGAACGCATTGTATGAAGAATGTGTTCTCCTATATATTAGTTGTAGAGTATCCCTCCTCCATAATATGGTTGTGGCTTTTTGTTAGAAAGTGTGGCTACTTGTTTATTCTCGCCATAAGCAAGACAAATATATACGCAAATCGAGTCAGTAGTTTCGGCCAATGATTATTCATCTTTTTTTTCCTGGATGGCAATGGAAGAAATCTATCAGTCAATATAGTAATATTTTCTGCGGTAATGATATCGAAGAATAAATATAAATAAAACATTGCCACCTGAAGAGACTAAAAGACGTAACTACTCCCATGCTTGATGGACGTGTATAGTTTATTGTTGAACTACCATAGGCGCTCAACATATCTGTTTAACAAAATAATCCTCACTAATGTCCACTAGCGCAGTTGACTCGCAGTTGAATTTATTCCTGAAACAATGAGGTATACAGATTGATTTCGACGAAACAATATTTTAATTAATATAATAGTTATATAATTACATGTAATAAAATTATACTTTTCAACAAAAATAAAACTTAATTTTTATTCTTTTTCTTTCTCCCTGGTTTTAATATAAGCATCCATTAACTCTTTAATCGTACCAAGCCAATTTCCATCTGATTCCAAGGTGGCATACAATAAAAAATAATTTTACTTCTCCTTTCCTCATTAAGTACCTTCTAAGAGTCCCAAATTTGGTTTCTTATTGGATGCTTTTCAGACTACAAGTTTTATTAAGAAACGTTTTCAGGATCATATTTTAACTGAAAAACGTTTTTGTGGTTAAAAACTTCATCTGAAAATTTTTTCAGTTTGAAGAGTTTTCTGAAAACCGATTTCGGTTCCATTTTTTGATCCGAAAAATAGAACTAGAACTGATTTTTAAACCTAAAACGTTTTTTTCGATAAGGTTTTTTAACTGAAAATATTTTTGTTAAAACTATAATCTGAAAACGTTTTTCAGTAAAAATTTTAAACTGAAAACTCTTTCAGTAAAATTTTATATGACTAGAGAATCAGATCAGAACTGAAAACAGAACTGAATCAAAAATTCAGAGATCTATTTCAGTCTTAGTTTTAGAATTGATTTGATTAACCAAAACCTCTTAAAATTTTCTTTTTAATTTTAACAAGGCAACTTTACTCTTAAAAATTTTAATTGCATAATCAATACATCTGGTATTTTCTTCATTAACTTAAAAAATTCAAAAAGCTAAAAAACTAAGTTATATTTTTATTTATATTGATGATTTTTTGACTATATGAAGTGGTTACATGAAAGTTGGTCAAAATATATGCTTTACTGCTATCTGCAAGTACTGTATATATGGTTCTAATTTATGTTTTATTTCTATATTCTAATAAAAAATAATATGACGATTCAGATAAGTATGAAGTAAAATAGATTGGAATTTTTCATTATTTAGAGTTTGCAATTTCTTCTATTTTTCTGGAATTAGAGACAACTATATGTCTATAACAGAGTACAAAAGTTAACAATAATAATGATGAAAATTTGATAAATGTCACAGGTCGAATAAAAAAAAATCTCCAAAAATTGGCAGTCTGATTTTTGTCCGATTTTTGGATATATTTGTCTGATTTGTGGTTTTTTGTTGCCGATTTTATGGCGCGAATTGTTCATGAACGGCATTGCCGATTTGTGCCAAAAAATCGGCATTCCTATTTTTAAATAGTGCATGCAAATCGGCACTCCAATTTTTAAATAGTGCATGCAAATCGGCACTCCGATTTTTAAATAGTGCATGCAAATCAGCACTCCGATTTTTAAATAGTGCATACAAATTCAACCAAATTAGCTAAATTTATTTTATTTATATTTATGAAGTACGACACATGCAAAAATTTATTTTTTCTCAAAAAATTTTATTCAAAGTAGTTTAATTTAAAAATTTACATGTTTTATTAGTAATTAAAAAATAAGAATTTATTAAAAAGAAATCTATAATGAAAGTAAAAAAATAAATCAAAGTAAAGAAATGTGTTAAAAAATAAGAATAACAATAAAGAAAAAAAGAAATGGGGGGAAATGAAAAGAAGTAAGGGGAAACAAAAAAAAATGAAAAGAATACAAAGGTAAAGAAAATGAAAGGAATGAAGAAGGAAATGTAAGAAAAAAGGATAGTGTAATATAAAAAAAAAACAAAAAGAATAGTAGGAAAACATAAAGAAACAAAAAGAGAGAAGGGAGATATAAAGGAGCGAAAAAAAGGAGGGGGCAACATAAAGGAACAAAAAGAAAGGAAGGAAATGTAGAAGAACAAAAAAAAAGGAGAAAATG
Source organism: Rhizophagus clarus (assembly GCA_015698045.1). Taxonomy (NCBI): domain Eukaryota; kingdom Fungi; phylum Glomeromycota; class Glomeromycetes; order Glomerales; family Glomeraceae; genus Rhizophagus; species Rhizophagus clarus. Next base: position 703,543 of record BLAL01000338.1, on the reverse strand, counting down.
CAAAGGAACAAAACGAAAAGAAGGGGAAACATAAAGTGATGAAACAAAAAGGAGAGTGAAACGTAATAGAACGAAAAAAATGGAAGGCAAAACGTAAAAAAAGAAAAAATAGAGGAAACATGAAGAAATGAAAGAAAAATGTGAATATACAAAAGAATTGAAGGGGAGATGAAAAGAATGAAGAGAAGTGAAAAGAAACAAAAAGAAACAAAAGAGACAAAATAAACCGAAAGGTGGGTGAAAAGAAAAGAATGAAGGGGGAAGTGAAAATAAACAAAATAAATAGTAGAAAAACATAAAGAACGTAAAGGAACGAAAGGGAAATGTAAAGGAACAAAAAGAAAGGAAAGAAATGTAAAAAAACAAAAAAAAAAGGAGGAAATGCAAATCAACAAAACGAAAAGAAGGGGAAACATAAAGTGATGAAACAAAAAGGAGTGAAACGTAATAGAATGAAAAAAATGGAAGGCAAAACGTAAAAAAAGAAAAATAGAGGAAACATGAAGAAATGAAAGAGAAATGTGAATATACAAAAGAATTAAAGGGGAGATGAAAAGAATGAAGAGAAGTGAAAAGAAACAAAAGGAAACAAAAGAAACAAAGTAAACCGAAAGGTGGGTGAAAAGAAAAGAATGGAGGAGAAGTGAAAATAAATGAAAAGAATAGTAGGAAAACATAAAGAAATGGAAAGAAAAGAAGGGAAACGTAAAGGAACGAAAAGAAAGAAGGGGGAAACGTAAAGGAACAAAAAGAAAGGAAAGAAATGTAAAAGAACAAAAAAAAGAGGAAATGAAACGAAAAGGGAAAGGAACGAAATGAAAAGAAGGGGAAAGCGTAAAGGGTGAAATGAAAGGAGGGAAAATATAAAAAATAAAATGAAAAGAGGAGGAACGTAAAGAGACAAATGAAAAGGAGATGAAACGTAAAGGAATAAAGCAAAAATGAGGGCAAATGTAAAGTGATGAAATGAAAAGGAGGGTTAAACGTAATAACCGAAAAAAAAATAGAAGGAAAAACGTAAAAAAAAAAGAAAAAAAAGAGGAAGAAATGAAAGAGAAATGTGAATATACAAAAATAATTGAAGGAAGACGAAAAGAATGGAAAACAAATGAAAAGAAATACAGGGGATAAAAGAAAAAATGAAAGAAAAGTTAGTAAATAACGAAATGTAATCGATCATAAAAAAAATAAAATGAAATAAAAAGAAACATACTTGTAAAGAAGCCCAATTACTAAAAACATTTGATCGGAACCTGCAAAAAAAAGATGGATTCGTTAGTAAAACGTTTCCTAAAAAAAAAAAGAAAAAATAAAGTTTCGAAAATTTCGAAACTTACATTCATTACGCCCACGGCCATCGTCCAAGAATCGAAAACTAGAAGCTACAAAAAAAAAGATGAAAACGTTAATAAAAACGTCTTCTAAAAAAAAACAAAGAAAAAAAAGTTTCTAAAATTTTGAAACTTACATTCATTACGCCCACAGCTATCGTCCAAGAATCGAAGACCAGAAGCTACAAAAAAAAAAAGATAGAAACGTTAGTAAAACGTTTCCTAAAAAAAACAAAGAAAAAAAAGTTTCGAAAATTTACAAAACTTACATTCATTACGCCCACAGCCATCGTCCAAGAATCAAAGACCAGAACCTACTAAAAAAAAAAGATGGAAACGTTAGTAAAAACGTCTCCTAAAAAAACAGAGAAAAAAAAAGTTTGAAAATTTCAAAACTTATATTCATTACGCCCACAGCCATCGTCCAAGAATCGAAGACCAGAATCTACTAAAAAAAAAGATGGAAACGTTAGTAAAAACGTCTCCTAAAAAAAACAGAGAAAAAAAAAGTTTGAAAATTTCGAAACTTACATTCATTACGCCCACGGCCATCGTCCAAGAATCGAAGACTGGAAGCTACAAAAAAAAAAGACGGAAACGTTAGTAAAACGTTTCCTAAAAAAAAATAAAGAAAAAAAAAGTTTCGAAAATTTTGAAACTTACATTCATTACGCCCACAGCCATCGTCCAAGAATCGAAGACCAGAAGCTACAAAAAAAAAAGACGAAAACGTTAGTAAAACGTTTCCTAAAAAAAACAAAGAAAAAAAAAGTTTTGAAAATTTCGAAACTTACATTCATTACGCCCACGGCCATCGTCCAAGAATCGAAGACCAGAAGCTACAAAAAAAAAAATGGAAACGTTAGTAAAAACGTCTCCTAAAAAAAAACAAAGAAAAAAAAAGTTTCGAAAATTTTGAAACTTACATTCATTACGCCCACGGCCATCATCCAAGAATCGAAGACCAGAAGCTACAAAAAAAAAAGATGGAAACGTTAGTAAACGTTTCCTAAAAAAAAAAGAAAAAATAAAGTTTTGAAAATGAAAATTTTCGAAATTTACATTAATTACGCCCATCATCTAAGGAGAGAAAAAAGAGATATTGGTACATTTCTAAAATCATTAATAATAAAACCTATTGTCAATTCGCCTTTCTGAAATCTTCAAGGCTGCATTCTACAAAAATGAAGAAAAGAAAGAAACATTAGAATGTTTCTTTAACACGAAACTTGCCATTTTTACAATAAAGCTAAAAATTTTTTTTTAAAATTAAATAAAAAAAAATTTGTTTTTTAAATTAAAAAAAATTCATTTTTATGTTAAATAAAAAAAAAATTCATTTTTTTAGATTAAATAAAAAAAAATACGGCTTCTTTGGATGACGGTATTTCAGTGGTGTGTACCAACTTTTTGTTTGTTTGTTTTTTTATTTAAAGAAATACATTCTAACAGTTGCTTTTTTTTATTTGTAAATGAGCAGAAGGAAAAAAATGAAACGTAATAAGCAAAAATAAAAAAAAATTATCAATAAATCAATAAACAAATGATGTAATTATATAGTCAGCCAATTAAAGATGATCATTTTTGATTGAAAAATTGGCAGAGTTATATAAAAATTGGCAGAATTATATAAAAATAGGCAGAATTATATAAAAATCGGCAGAATTATATAAAATCGGCAGAATTATATAAAATCGGCAGAATTACATAAAAATTGGCAGAATTACATAAAAATCGGCAGAATTATATAAAAATCGGCAGAATTATATAAAAATCGGCAGAATTATATAAAAATCGGCAAGAGTATATTAAAATAAAGCAAATTCCGATTTTTTTTCATTCGACCTGTGTGTTAAATAAAAGATAGTATTGTAAATCTAAAAATAGAGGAATCCCAAATTACTAAAAATTTGAAAAGTATTCTTCAGCATTTATAATATAAATAAATTATTGTTTGGAAAAAAATTAGTCTTAATATGTAGTGATCTAATATTTTAAGATTAGTAGATGCTTTTAATAATATTTGTTATAATTATAACTTCTTTTAATAAATATGATAAATCTTTTTAACTACTTGATATGATAAGGTTAATAAATAATAATTATATAGAATAATATACAAATACAAGTATTAACCAACAATGGATTAGTTTAATTGCTTCATATTCTGTAAATACTAAGTTTTTAAGATTACACTTTGATCTATTTTTGATCAGGTTAACAGAATAGTATCCATCAGTTAAATTTGAATCTTATAATAGTTTTTTTTAAAAAATAAAAATAATTTTTATGATAATTTTTTATAATAATAATTTTTAGAGTAAATTTATACATCGCCCTGCAATGCATCGCCTCTGGGCAGAATTATGTAATGCCGGCTAAAATTAAAACATGTGACATTTAACAGGACGTAAAAAATAGATTTTTTACAACAAAAAAAATTCTAAGTCCCTGGAATATATATGAAAAAATGAAAAAAGTAGGGGTGTGACACAAGTGACAAAATGGAGGCGATAATATCGCAGGGGTGATGTATAAATTATCTCTAATTTTTATATAATAATTTTTTTTAAAAAATAATAATTTTTATGATAATTTTTTTTTATAATAATTTTTTTTTTTAAAAAAAATAATAATTTTTAGGATAATTTTTTTTTTTAAAAAAAAATAATAATTTTTAGGATAATTTTTTTTTTTAAAAAAAAATAATAATTTTTAGGATAATTTTTTTTTTTAAAAAAAAATAATAATTTTTATAATAATTTTTTTTTTTAAAAAAAATAATAATTTTTAGGATAATTTTTTTTTTTAAAAAAAAATAATAATTTTTAGGATAATTTTTTTTTTTAAAAAAAAATAATAATTTTTAGGATAATTTTTTTTTTTAAAAAAAAATAATAATTTTTAGGATAATTTTTTTTTAAAAAAAAAAAAATAATAATAATAAGGGTAGTGACATATATTAGCTAATATTTTAGGGGGTGGAGGATAAACAAAAATCTTAGGTTACACAATTTTTAAAAAATATGATTGGTTACATATGACTAAAATATCATACTTAAGAATGGGGGGATAAGCACTTATAGTAAAAAAATATTAGCTAATATATGTTACTACCCTAATTTTCATGATAATTTTTTTTTTTTAAAAAAAAAAGTAATAATTTTTTAATAATTTTTTTTTAATAAAAATAATAATTTTTTTTTTTAAGGTTTATATTTAATAAAAATAATAATTAACATCATTATAATGTTTACTGAAAAGTAATTCACAAATATAAAAAGTAATTTTATTAATTAAATAGATTTTGAAATATAATTTTACTAATCTTTTTATTAATTAAAAAATTGATTAGCTAAGATTATTTTATCATTATCAAAATATAGGAATAATTTTTAGCAATTTTTTTCTAAAAGTTTTATAGTACTAATATTATATTAAAATATAATATAATATTGTACTGTATTTTACAGAACAAATTTTTAGGAATAAAAATTACAATTTAGAATTTCCTGTGATATTTTCATATTATATTAAATATAACTAGCAAATTACAGATTTTTGTATTGAGACTAATTTTATTGATCATTAAAATTTTTTTTAATCATTATGTATGCTGAATTTTTTTTTAATTGTAATTTTTTTTTTAATTAATAATTAAAGCTCTTTAAGTACAATTAGTAAACTTAGTTTTACTATAAATTTATTAATAATTTTATTATTATTATTTGTTAAAATTATAAAGTTATGATATATATTTTTATAAATTATAAAAATAATTTTTTTTCTTGATTATTTAAATTAAAAAACTGATTTTTTTTTATTATTAATTGATTTTTTTTTTAATCATTTAAATTAAAAATTGTTTAATTAAAAAAAATAATATTTTTTTTAAAAATTTATAGTTATTCCTCTTTATAGCAAACCTCAATATAACAAAGAATACTATATAATGAATTGTTAATATAGGACAGATATTAATATATGAAAAAATTCTCAATTAACCAAATTTTATTAATTATGGGCTGTATACCATTATATGAAATAAAGTTATAAAATAGCATAAATAAAAATAACCCTTTTTATAATAAATTTTTATAACAAATTTTTTTCCAGTAAAATAAAGATGATTGATATACCAATGGACCTATATGATCATTTAAAAAATGATAATTTTTTTTTAAATACACAATATATAAAAAGCACAGAATGCTTTTATAAAAGATATTTAACAAATTATTTTAATAATGACAAAATATTAAGTTATGTTATTGATTTTATTAGCTTTATATTTGCACATCAGAGTTAACTCCATCTGCATAATACCTATCTACTATCTATATTTCATCTAGTATTCCTATAAAAATAAAAGTAAAAAGTTTTTTTAAAAAAATAATAATAACGTTTTCTTTAGTTCTCCCTTATCCTAATTTCAAAAGCCTGATCATGTTTTTTATTTGATAATACTATTAAAAAAAAAAGTTAATAACTTAATGAGTTAAAAAAAAAAACAAAAAACACCTTTCCTATCTTTTCTTACCTAAAGTTCTAAATAAGTCAGATCAGTCCAATTTTAGTAAAGAATCAGATCTGAACTGAAGATCTAGTCCAGTTCTAATTCAATTCTAAATCAGAAAATCAAACTGGAACTAGAACTAAATTTTTAATCCAAATCAAACTGATATTTTACAGTTCAGTCCTAAATAATTAGATAATTATCAATATATTTTTTTTTTTACTATTAATTATTAAAGTTAATGATGATCTTATACATGAAGTTGAAATTAAAATCTAAAAGTTGAAATATTTTGACTTGGAAAGGTCAAAAGTTAAAATTAAAGTCAAAATAAGGCGACACAAAGTGGTAAAAATGGTTTACATATTCTGGCCAGGTCGGTAAATTGTGATTCTGAAATTTTTTTTTTTTTTATATTTTATAATTGACCAATAAAAACAGTTTATATTTTTTGTTACATTGTGCTGTACAGTTTCTTAAATTGACAATAAAACGCACATATACAGACAAAAAACGCATACATACAGAAATTAGACTATAAACGCATACATACAAATAAAAGTTCAATTACCCATTGGCAACCCTAACCTATTTTATGCTTCCCTTTGTCACTACCACCCTGCTTTCACCTTAGACGTTTCTTTGACAAATTAATAGTATTGCCACCACAACTACTGCAATGTGGGTGTTCGCCTTTTGCTACATTAGTAACTTCTGGACTTCTGCATTCGAAACAAATGTCTGGAAAGATCCCAGCCGAGTAGTATGGTTTCTCGACTTGCGATGCACAGGACCACGAGTCATTAACAAAGACTCTTGAAAATATTTCGCGAATAGAGTCCTCCTCTTTCTCAGGCTCTTCCGCGGGCTCTTTTTTTTCATTACCAGATTCATCCTCATTATCTAAGTCTTCAGGTTCGTCTCGTTCATTTTCATTCTTACTTTCTACATCCATGATTTCTTGATCATCGCCTTCATCATCGTTCTCTGTATCATCATGTTGTTTTGGGGAGATAGCCATCACTAGATCACATGTATTATGGAAAGACATACCGCAAGTATAGAAGATTATATCCAAGAATCTTCGCAGTATTGTCTTATCTTTTTCGGTGAGTTTCTTCGCACTGAATAAGAGACGTGGCTTCTCGCATTCAACGCAATTTACGGTGATGCCAACATTTTTTGCACGTGCAGCAGAAGGACAAAATGGCATTGTATGTTTTGCTCTTATAAATTTCATTTTTCCTTTCGTTTTTGTTTTATTATTCTTAAGTGAAGGTCTGTGATCTTCTGTTGTTTCTTTACCATACAACTCTTCAAATGACTTATAATGCATGTCCTCTCCAGGCTGTGGATCAGGAAGACGATGCAATTGATCAAAATCTTCTGGCAAACAACGAGGAGGGTGACAAATGGTACAATCTGGTTCGCCACATTTTTTTATTGTAAACGAGTAATGCCTTGCCGTACAACAATGTTCAAAGAACTTTTGTAGAAGCGGCTTTGAATAAAGGTAAAAAAAGTTAATCGGGTATTTTTTTCTTTTATTCAATCAAACTTTTTATTTACCCTTTGTTTTATATGTTTTGCAGTACGGTTTTCATTGGTAACACTGTCATCCACAAGCCGAATCGTTTCCCAGAATCTCTCCATTTCGGTCTCTGATGCTGCGGTAAATGTTTTGAGGGCTCATCTTTAAGAAATTGACAGTCAAACACGCTACGAACCAAATTAATTGGAGCCTGAAGACTTGCATTTAGATCTACCTTCAGGGTAGGATTCTCTTCTGCCTTTTTGCGGATTTCGTTTATTGTGCCGCACTTGCTTATTAGCCTCTCTGAATCATCATTCATTTCAGTTCGCATCAAACCAACGCTCTGTAGTCCTAGGTTTAGAATTGACATGATTTGCTCAACAGGATTTTTCCATGAATGTTGTGGTGGAGTTCGAATAGCAACAAAATAATCGAGGTCCAGTGCAATGAAGAGACAAATATATGAGAGCTGAACACAAGTGTATGTACAATGATAATCTGATCCGCCATCTGTATAGAGACATAGTACTAGCTTGTCAACAAGTTCTTCATCAAGAAGTAGATGGTATAGTTCTGTTGCATGTCGGAGAGGCGAGGAAGGTTGAAAGATTGGATCTTTTAACCCAATGTGTACCTTTCCTGCGTAGAAATCACCATTTATCGATTCAGGTATGTTGCATATCATTGCAACGCTTGGTATAATTCCTGTTTTGGTGAAGTCATAGTCTGCAACTGCAAATGTGGTGTCCTTGCTGACCATGACTTTCTTTCCTCTTTCCACTGCAGCAACGGGAAATTCAGGTTCTCCAATGTTGCAATGATGCTTGTCATCTAGAAAAATCAAGTTTGTGATCTTTCTAAACTTAACGGCAAATTCTTTCTCATATCGAAACAATGCTGATGCATAGTGAACATCCGGATGAAAAGCTTGTAGTTGACGTGTTTGGACCATAAACTTTAGAGGTAGTAGACCAGTGAATTGCAAGCTACTGAGTCGCGTTAGATTCTTAGGCCAGAACTGCAATCGTAACCATTGTGCACTAGGAATTGGTGTTTTCGGTAGGCATTCACGTTTAATCTGATTTAAAAGGTAATTCACTGAGATTGCAGTAGCAAGATGCACGACTGTGTCATGTCTGCGTTCATCTACAGCAGTCACAACATCTGCTGCTTTTCCTGCAAGAAACTGAGCTGCAATTTTCCAAAAGGTATCATATTTGCTGGATCTACCGCTTCTATGCTCATGTAAATCAATGGTAATATCTGGATCACCAAGTTCTAAAGCAAGCTTAACACGTTCATCAACCTTTGCATCGTTTGTAGTGTTAGCCGCAGAAACGTTACCAGTTAACATTCGATATATTGTTCGAAGTGTTGATAACTTGACCTTCGGAAGAAGAAGATCACAGGTGCGTTGATAATTTATTCGCATTGCTCGTGTGTGATAACGAGACGCTTCAGTTTGCAATTCACTTGCAATACGGGAGTTCTCTTGTAAAGTTGTCATTTCATCAGCTTGTTTGTCAATTTTCCATATGGAAATTGCGTTAAAGGAGTTATTCCCAGAGTTAAATCGGTATTCCCCAATTTTGAAGGAAAATGCATGAAATAACCCCTGAATATAGCGCATTTTTTGTCTACATTAAAATACAAATTTTTCATTATTATATACTAACAATCATTAACGATGTTAATCTATTCTATTTACTTATACTGGATCTGCCGGTAGATATTCTTCAATGTTGACTGGTTTCCATGACGGCAAATCAATGAGCAAGTTTTTGAGGTGATTATATTTGGTTTTGTCAACAGGTGCTACCCAAATATTTTTTTTATGGATTTTAACTGTGACAGCTTTATCAATGGATCGCACAGGATTTTCTGATGCATGATTTTTAGCAGTAATATCACACTGGCGTTGCAGAAATCCAACATAACTCGAAATAGCAATGATGAAATGGTCAAATGCATCACGAAGCCAATCAAAATTCGACCTTAGCATCCATGATGATGTAGCATATGGAGCAAGGTCTTGGCAATGAATATTGAGTTCATTTGCATCAAAAGATTTTTGGGATTGCTTGTATGATTCTGGATCTGCACGGCCAAAAAACTCGTAGAAAAGCTCGGGTATGTGATAACTACGCTCTTTGAGTTTTTCATGGTTGCACATGTCTATGTACCAAATTGTCTCAACCAGGCTAACAATAAACTGCTTTCCTTGTGTATCAGCGAGTGATTGAGTAGACCATCCTCCATTATGAAGGTAAACCCAATTAACAAGATCATCGCGCAATGTTTGCTTGCAATTTGGTTTCCCTGACTGTGAGAAGATTGGCAAGTACAATTGGGTTCTATGTGCATTTTATCATAATCATAAAGCTGTTCTGTTGTGGTACCAAATCAGGAATCATTCTGGTATCATTTTTGAGCTGATAATGTATATGCACACCTATACTTGATGTAAGTTCTATAATACCACACTCGGGACTGATTTGAGTCGCAGTTGATACTGGTGTTTCACTTAACTCGACGCGTTCTATTACTTCAGAAGCTGCTATATTAATACTGCATTCAGAGGATAATTCTTTAGTTAATACAAGCTTTACAAAGAATTCTTTTATTGTCATTTCATAAGGAATAGGATGGATGTACCATCCATGAAGAACTTGTGACCCTTTAGAGATGCGAATATTTGCAAACGGCATTTTACTAAAATTCAGGAAAAAAAAGTCTGTAAAATTTATTCTGACACGTTTTTTTTACTAGTTTTTATCGTAATCAGGGGCGCAGTCATAAAAGGAAAGTCAACGAAGTATTTTTTACTAGTTTTTATCGCAATCAGGGGCGCAGTCATAAAAGGAAAGTCAACGAAGTATTTTTTACTAGTTTTATCACAATCAGGGGCACAGTCATAAAAGGAAGTCATAAGCATCATAATTGCTTGGCTCAGTTAACGAAGTGGGATTAATCAACAATAGTTAACAAATTATTATAAATTTAACTCGTACATTCTTTTTATTAATTTATACATTTTCTTAAATATTATGTATATGTGTAAAGAATTCTTCGATGCCAATAATTGCACAGTAACAAAAATTTTTAATATATGAAATTTTGAGCGGGTAGTCGGGTTGCGAAGCTCTAATGTTAGATGTTGAATTTTATTGGATAGAAAATTTTTTGATTTTAAAAATAAAAATCCGGGTAGCCGGGTTATGCAAATTCAATTTCAGATATGAAAATCATTTTTACCACTTTGTATCGCCTAATTGAAATCATGTCATAGTCATGTGATTTTTATAATTATAATTTAATACAAAATTTTAAACATAAATAACTCTATTAATGTTAATGCTATAGATATGCAACACATATCATTAAAATCCTCTCGATGAGCTGAATCCAATCGCATCAAGATTATAAAAATTGGATTACTAGATGCGGAGATTGTTAACTTTGAATTTTAATATTATTGTTTATTATAAGAGTCTTAAGACTATTTAATATCAAATTTTAAACGTGAATAATTCTATTAATATTGATGTTACAAATATGCAACACATATCATTGAAATCCTCTCGATGAGCTGAATCCAATCATATAAAGATCATAAAAATCAGATTACTAAATATGAAGATCGTTAACTTTAAATTTTAATATTATTGTTCATCGGGAAAGTTATATCAGTTCAGATCTGTGGTAATCTGTGATTTTAGCATTTTTTTAATGCAATTTTGTTAAGAATCTGCGCAATACTGCAGAAATTATTTTTTTATTTTTTTCAAAGATCTTTTTATGAAAAATTTGTGATAATCTCCAAAATTGCAGATTTTTAAAAACACTTCGTACAAAAATCTTTAAAGATTTTCACAATTTTCTTCTTTAATTTGATAAACTTTGCATGATAAACTTTGATAAGCTTCCAGTTTATTTTCTACACTTAATTTCCTTTAAGACACTTAAACTTTTTATTCGCAATACTTTAAAGAAACAATTTTTTTCAACATTTTTCATAAATATAATTTTTTTTTCAACACCTTTCAAAGAAATAAATTTTTTTCAACATCTTTCAATTTAAAGTCTAAAAATACCCTAAGAAAAAACTTTTTCTTGTAGTTTTTTAAGCTTCGAAATTATTAAATAGACTTGCTATCTTTTCTATCTCCCTAAAAGAATCATTTTATAGACCCTTTACAAGGACTAAATGTACTTTCGACGGTGTTCTGGGCATACGAATCATAAACGAATGTTAGCTAACACTAGTTTTCGAAGGTAACCTTCAAAAAAAATTTTTTTATTAATTTTATTTAACAAACGTCCATTAACATTCGATTTTCTTTTTTGTAGGTCCGGAATACTGAAAAACAAGTTCTGGCCTCTATTTTGAAGGTAAACTTTGAAATGTTTAATTTACTTTTATTTTGACGAACGTCACTAACTAAGGTTACTTTGTAGCTGATCAGCTTCCGCAGTATCATATGACCTAGAGATCGGTTGATAATCTAAAAAAATTCCCTTTTTCTTTACTAGGGCTCTTCTGGACTTTGGAATTGTCGAAGAATGAGTGAACAAAATTTATTTGTTTCAGCATTTCAAGCTGAGTTTTTGCTGAAAATCTTAGCCAGACTCCACATTTCGATGGTATGGCCTTCGAAATAATTTTTTTTTTTATTAAATTAACTTAACAAACGTTGATTAACATTTGTTTATCTCTTTTTTTTAGGTCTAAAACACCAAATATACGGGCTTAGACTCTATTTCGAAGGTAACTTCGAAAAAAAATACCTTTTTTTTATTTTTATTTTTAACGAACGTTAACTAATGTTCATTTCATTTTTCTTAGGTCCAGAACTCCAATTCGAAGCAGACCGAAGTATTCGAAGATGGAAATGATTTTTTTTTATATATTTTATAAAATGTTAATGTTTTATTTCGTATTTCTTTTTTTTAGGTCCTGAACTCCATTCTGAAGCGGACCACTAAGTAAAAAAAAAAGCTCTTTTTTTTGTATTTTAGCGAAACGTTAGTAATGTTTCACTTTTCTTCTTTTTTTAGGTCTGAAACTCCATTTTGAGACGGACTATTAAGTAAAGAAAAAAAAATGATTTTTTTTTGTATCTTAGTGAAACGTTAGTAAAAGTTTCGCTTTTCTCCTTTTTTTAGGTCTGGAACTCCATTTCGAGGCAGACCACTGTAAGTAAAAAAATGATTTTTTTTTCTTTGTATTTTAGCAAAACATTAGTAACGTTTTGCTTTTCTTCTTTTTTTAGATCCAAAACTCCATTTCGAGGCGAACCAATTCAAGTAAAAAAAAATGATTTTTTTTTCTTTGTATTTTAGTGAAATGTTAGTAAACGTTTTACTTTTCTCCTTTTTTGTAGGGCCTGGAACTCTCACAGGTCAAAATATAATAAATCAGCTATCAGTCAGTCATATGACTGATTGGTAACTGATTGGTAACCGATTGGTTGCCGATTCTTTCAATCTGTTACCTATCGGTCATCAATCAGACACTAATTTCGATCGGTTACCAATCAGTCATATAACCAATTGGTGACTGATTGATAGCAGATTAGTATTAATTTAGCTATCAGTTATTAATCGGCTATATCGGATTGATGACCGATTGGTGTCAGATGAGATTTAGTAAGCAATCGGTCAGCAATTAGTCAGCAATCAGTTAGTAATCAGTTATATTGCTGATTTATGATCATTTCAATCTGAAACTCTAGAATCTATAATTGCAATCTTAAAAAATTATTTCAGCTTCGGTTCCTTGTTGATTGTAAGGTTGCTTGCCAAAACTAGGAGGTTTTGACAAGATGGTGTATGCGAAACTGCCAAAACTGCCAAAACCCGTAAAACTGTTTTGCCATTTTGGCATAGTATATCATATGATATACATATAGTTTCGGCATTTACTATAATCTGCGGTTTGCAGATTTTATTCCAATCAGTTTTGGTACATCATATGACTTACCGATCATTAAGGATAGTGCCGCAAATAAGCAATTGTCCGCAATTCTGCAAAGTACCGCAGAATAATTGCGGAATTGCGGCACATTTGCAAAATTGCAAATTATTTGCAATTTCACAATATTTTTTATTAAAGCAATCCAAAAAAACGTTGTAAAACGTTTTTTCAAAGTATATTTAATTAAAAAAAACATTTCGCAACATTTTTTCTTTAAATTAATTAAAAAACATTGCAAAACATTTTTTTAATTAAAATACATTGAAAAAACGTTGCGAAATGTTTTTTTTAATTAAATATACTTTGAAAAAATGTTTCATAATGTTTTTTCTTTAAATCAATTAAAAAAATGTTGTGAAAAGTTTTTTTAATTAAAATACTTTGAAAAAATGTTTCGCAACGTTTTTTCTTTAAATTAATTAAAAAAACATTGCAAAACGTTTTTTTTTAATTAAAAATACTTTGAAAAAATGTTTCACAATGTTTTTTCTTTAAATTAATTAAAAAACATTGCGAAACATTTTTTTTTAATTAAAAATACTTTAAAAAAACGTTTCACAACGTTTTTTTTTAAATTGATTAAAAAAACATTGCAAAACGTTTTTTTTAATTAAAAATACTTTGAAAAAACATTTTGCAACGTTTTTTCGTTAAATTAATTAAAAAAATGTTGCATTGACGTTTTTTTTATTAAATCAGTTCGGTAAACTGTCAAAACCGATCAGGTGAATTGCGGAATTGCGGGTCACTAGCCGCAATTCAACTCAAAAATCCACAATATTGCGGATTTGATCAATCAATTGCACCATCGTTACCGATCATACTAATTTACTGATCTGATAATCTTCTTTTTATTAAAAAAAAGGTTAAAAAAAAACGTTTTTATTGTTTATAGTTGGAAAAAATAAACCCGCCCTAAACATGAAAGGTTGGGTTTTTAATTTATTTATTTTTTTGTAGGAATGTCACTAACATTCCTTTTCTCTTTTTTTACTTTAGAGCACCTTCCGGACCTGGAATTTGGTGAAACAGTAGGTTGAAAAGAGGGAAGTGTTGTTTAACTTGTTTAATTTTAATTGTAGAAACGTACCTAACGGTCCTTTTTCTTTACTTTAGGGTCGTTCTTTTGGGACATGAATTCTGTTAAAATGAAATAAAAACAGCCTCCTGAACAAACCTGGACTTAGAATGTAAGGAATGGGAGAAGGGAAGTTTTTTTAAATATTAAAGAAACGTACTGACGTTTCTTTATTTGTATTAGGTTGCCAGACTCCTTGGACGAACCCAGACTTTGGAATGTTAGTTGGAAAAGGGAGAGGTGATTTTTTTTTAATATTAAAGAAACGTTACTAACATTTCTTTCTCTCTTTTTTTATTGAAGACAGCTTAGTTTATTTTTTTTTCATTATTGTAGGGTTGCCGAATGGAAATATGACCGGACTTTTGAAATTGAAGTAAGGGGATCAAGGGAAAGAGCTTTGTTATTTTTTTTTAATAAATCTAACTAGTTTGTTTTTTTTTTCTTTTCTGTAGGGTTGCTGGACAAAAAACACGACCGGATTTTTGAAATTAAGGTAAGGGAAGACCAGAAGGGTCTATTATTATTATTATTATTAATAATAAATTTAATTAATTTTTTTTTTGTAGATATTGCCGGACGAATTATGAACTGGACTTTGGGTGAAAAGTAAATGAGGAGAGGGCTTTTTCAAACTTTTTTTAATAACATTTTTAACGTTACTTTCTTTTTTTTGTAGATATCGATATTGCCAAATGAATCATACGAACTGGACTTTGGGCGAAAGGTAAATAGGGAGGAAAGGGTTTTTTTTAATCTTTTTTAGTAATGTTTTTAACGTTACTTTTTTTTTGTAGATCGAATCGATATTGCCAGATGAATCATGAATCAGACTTTGGGCGAAAGGTAAATGGGAGGGGGCTTTTTTAAACTTTTTTTAGTAATATTTTTAACGTTACTTTCTTTTTTTTTTGTAGATATTGATATTGCCAGATGAATCATACAAATTGGACTTTAGACTAAAGGTAAATGGGGAGAAAAGGGTTTGTTTTTAATCTTTTTTAGTAACATTTTTAACGTTACTTTTTTTTCTTTCTTTTTTTGTAGGTATTGGCTTAGATTCCTTGTATGTGGATTGCACTCTGATCAGTAAGTTTCGAAAATGAAAGCTTTGAAAACTACTTTTTTAAATCGTTTTTTAAAAATTTTAATTAATTTTTCTTTCTTTCTTTTGTAGGTGCTGGCTTCGGTTACTTGTGGATATTGGACTGGTAAAAATATAATACCAAATGATTTATTATTTTTGTTTTTTAAATTTTAACACAGTTTTTATAAAATAAGATTTATTAAATATATTAAATAAATAAAATTACAAATTAAAATATTGTTATAGTAAACGACTCTATTTATCTATTATTGACCAATCAAAATTTGGCCTGATCTTTATGCATGTGATCTGATCTTAACATGCATAAATTATTAAACGCGTTTTGTTTATTTTTTCAAATACACTCACTCTCTTTCTGCTTTCTCCTTACTTTTTTTACAAGTACATTTTATTTTTATGATTATTGTATTTTTGGTATTGTATGAACTATATTTTATTTTACTTTTTAGTATTACTAACACTATACTTCTTTTTTTTTTTAATATTTATTAATGTTATTTCTTTTATATTTACTAATATTATTTCTTTATATTTACTAATGTTATTTCTTTTATATTTACTAATGTTATTTCTTTTATATTTAGTATTTACTAACATTATCACGTATTTTTCTTTTTTTTATATATATATTCATATTACTAACTTTTTATATTTGTACTTTACTATACTAACTTTAAAAAATTATGAATGTTTTTTATTTTAGATATTAATTATTTAATAATATTACACTTTTAATAAATATTATATACTGTAATAAATATTATATACTGTAATAAATATTATATACTGTAATAAATATTATATACTGTAATAAATATTATATACTGTAATAAATATTATATACTGTAATAAATATTATATACTGTAATAAATATTATATACTGTAATAAATATTATATACTGTAATAAATATTATATACTGTAATAAATATTATATACTGTAATAAATATTATATACTGTAATAAATTTATTATTAGTTATATGGTTAATAAAAAGTTATCAATTGCCATCAATAAACTACCAATCGGTCATCATCAAATGACCATCAAATGACCATCAAATTAACCATAAAATAACCATAAAATGTGACCATCAAATTGATCATAAAATGACCATTGATTGACCATCGATTGATCATCAAATTGACCATAAAATGACCATCAAATGACCATCAAATTGACCTATAAAATGACCATTAATTGACCATTAAATTGACCATAAATGCCCATCAAATGACCATCAAATTGACCATAAAATAACCATTGACTGACTATCGATTGATCATTAAATTGACCATAAATGCCCATCAAATTGGCCTCAATTGACCATTAATTAACCATAAAATGACCATCGATTGACTATTAATTGACCATCAATTGACCATCAATCAACCATCAATCGGGCTAGCCGATTGGTAGCCGATTGGTGTTGGATTTGGCGGAAATTGGCCATCAATCAGACAGGCTGATTGGTATCAAATTAAACAAATCAGATACCAATCAACCATCAATCAGGTACCCAATTGATGACTGATTGATATCCGATTTGACATCTTTTGACCTGTGTCCATTTTGAAGTGGACCGAATATTTCGAAGGTAAAATAAAAACTGAAATAATTTTTTTTTATTTTCAGTTATTGTTTTTATATAATGAATGTTGCTAATGTTCAAATATTTTTATTTTTATTTAGGTCAAGCAGACGTTCAATTTCGAAGGTGGACTCTATTCGAAGGTAAGCCTTTGATTTTTTTTAATTTTTGTTTTTATTGAATAAACGTTACTAATGTTCTTTTATTTTATTTTTTTTTTAGTTTAGAAAGCCAGTGTTTTTGACTCCCGTTTCGAAGGTAAACCTTCGAATTCTAATTTTTTTTTTGGTTTTTTATTTAATGAACGTTTATTAACTTTCTTTATTTATCTTTTTTTTTTATCTTTTTTTTTGTAGTCCGCGGATGGATTCCTAGAAGAAATATCGAAGATAGAATTTCAAAATTCGTTTTTAATTTTCCTTTTAATGAGACGTTTGCTAACGTTGCATTTTTTTATAGGCCTGAAATGTTACGGAACTTCAAAGGTATTCTTCGAAGTTTCTTTAAAATTTTATTTATTTTTTTTTTTGTAACGAAACGTTACTAATGTTCTGGCTTCCTTTTTGTAGTTTGGCGGTTTCCCAGATACTTTCCAGATGGATATGGGATTTTGAAGGTATTTTATCTTCAAAAAAATTTGAAATTCAATTTTTTTTTTGAATGAAACATTAACGTTAACGTTTTGATTTTATTGTTTTGTAAACATTTAGCTAACCTTTCGTTTTTTATTTTTTAGATTTGCAGTTTCCAGATGCAACCTGAACGTAATAACACGTAATTTTGAAGGTGTTTACCTTCAAAAAAATTAAATTTTAATTTTTTTTTCTTTTTTTTTGAACAAAACATTAACTAACGTTTCATTTTTAATTTTGTAGATCCACAGCTTTCTGGATGCATTATAGACGAAATTTCAAAGATAAGTTTTGAAATTATTAATTTTTTTTTTTAACAAAACGTTTATTAATGTTTTCGTTTGATTTTTCAGGTTTGCAGCTTCTGAATACCACTGGACTGAATTTCGAAGGTGAATAACCCTCGATTTTTTTGGGTTTTAAACAAAATGTTAACTAACGTTAATGTTTTTTTTAATAGATTCAGCTTCTGAACATAATTTCGAAGGTAAATAGTTTCCCTTCGAATTTTTTATTTTAATAATTTTTTTTAATGAAACGTTAATTAACATTTTGATTTTCTTTTATTTTTTAGGTCCAAGACTTCCTGAACATCTAATAGACAGAATTTCAGAGGTAACCTTTGAAATTCTTTTATTTTTTATTTTGCTTTTGTTTAAACGAGACATCAACTAACGTTTTATTTTATGTCCTTTTTGTGTAGGTTTGTGGCTTTATAGTGCCTCATAGACGTAATTTCAAAGGTAAATAAAATAAATATCTTCAGAAATTTTATTTATTTTTTTTTAAACAAAACGTTAACTAACGTTTCGTCTTTTATTTTGTAGACTTGTGGCTTTTTGGATGCTTTCTGAAAGATTTCAAAGGTATTTAACTTCGAATAAAATTAAGATTTTAATTTTTTTTAAACAAAACATTAACGAAACTTTGACTAACATGAATTTTTTTTTGTATTTTGTTATTTGTTGAAATTGAACCAACTGGAATAATGTCCAAACCATTAATAACAACATAATTTGACAGTCTGTAAAGAAAAGAAAAGAGACTTTTAATTAGTGCATTTAGTTAGTAAAATAGGATAGTTTAGTATATGTACTTTTAAATTTGTAAATATCTTTAATTAATAAATTGATATTAGTTAATATTAAAGTTAAAACACTGCCTAACTGTAAATTTGCATTAGTACTTTTGAAAAATTTCGCAGATTTATTTTTGAAAAATTTCGCAGTTTTTTTTTGTGCTTGCAGATTTGCGCAGAAATTCATGAAATTTTTCAGTGCTGCGCATCAGCATGTCCTCAGATCTGTGCAGAAATGTACTTTGCAGAATTGCACAGATCTGCAAACCAAAATTTTTCCCGATGTTTACTATAAAAATCATATGACTATGATGTAATTTTGGCTATTTTGACTTTTAGAGGGATCCAGAACAAAATCATTTTGACTATTTGACCATTTTAGAGGTCAAAATTAACTAATTTCAGTTTTATGTATAGATGATCTGCAGTTCGATCATTTATCATTTAAGTTTTTTTAAACTTAAGCTTAAGCTTTTTTTAGTTTTTTCCTTTCCCTCTCTTCTTCTTCTCTTTTCCATTTTCCCTTTCCTATTTTTCATTCTTTTTATCCCTTCACTTCCTCTTCTTATGTTTTTTTCCCTCTACTTTCCTTTTCTTTACCTTTTACTATTTACCTTTTGTCTTTTCTTTCTCTTCTTTCCCTTTTTTCTTTTCCACTCCTTTCCCTTTTTTTCTTTTCTAGTCCTTATCACCTTTCTCATGTTCCTGTTTAAATGGTTTTTCAAAACATGAATTTCAGATCTCTTTGGATTTCAAACATATAAATTCTCTTCCCTTTTTTTTAATTTATTATAACAAACAATTGCTAAAAGTTCATTTATTTTCTATAGACAAGTTTATTTTTTTAATATATATAACATAGAAAATTAAATTAAAGTTTTTTTAAATAAATAATTATCCTAATAAAATATTTATTAACGTTTCGTTATTTCTCTTTTTTAAACAGTCAGGTCTATAAATACCACCCAAATTATTTTAAGTAAATCCCAAATTAATTTATATATTTTAACAGTTATAATTCCCAAATCCCAAATGTATAAATTGCAAAATTTATAATTTGTAAAT
The DNA here is from genome assembly GCA_015698045.1 of Rhizophagus clarus. Classification (NCBI taxonomy): domain Eukaryota; kingdom Fungi; phylum Glomeromycota; class Glomeromycetes; order Glomerales; family Glomeraceae; genus Rhizophagus; species Rhizophagus clarus. The sequence continues at coordinate 683,633 of BLAL01000338.1, read as the reverse complement.
TAATTTGGATTTGTACATTTGGGCTGCTATAATTCCAAATTATTTTGGATTTGAATGGCATCTATAATTAGGTTTTTTAGAATAGGAAATTCAGTATAATGTGTAACAAAAATAATTAAACAGTAATATAATAGATAGAAAGGTTACATGATATAAATCATATAATATAATTAGGGCTCTGATCAGTTCAGTTCAGATCAGTTTTTGCAAAAACCAATACCGAACTGAATTGATCGATATCAGTATTGATGATTACTGAAATTGACCGATATCGGTATTGATAATTATCAAAACTGATCGATAATTACCGAAAACTGAACCAATTTACCAATATTAAAAACCATGTTTAGTAAAAAAAAATATTGCGAAACTATTTTGATATTTTTTTACCAAATCAAATCATCTATAAAAACGTTTTGCAACGTTTTTTATTTAAAGTGTCAAAAAATAAAGTTGCAAATCGTTTTTTTATTAAATTAACTCATAAAAACGTTTCGCAACATTTTTATTAAAGTGACAAAAAAAAATATTGCAAAACGTTTTTTTTATTAAAATTAACTAACAAAAACATTTTGCAACGTTTTCTATTAAAGCTACAAAAAAAAATGTTGCGAAACGTTTTTTTATTAAATTAACTGATAAAAAACATTTTGCTACGTTTTTTAATTAAAGCAACAAAAAAAATATTGTGAAACATTTTTTTATTAAACTAACTGTTAAAAAATGTTTTATAACGTTTTTTAATTAAAGCAACAAAAAAAAATGTTGTGAAACATTTTTTTTATTAAATTAGCTCATAAAAACATTTCGCAACATTTTTATTATAGAGAAAAAAAATGTTGCAAAACGTTTTTTTTATTAAATTAACTGATAAAAAACATTTCGCAATGTTTTTTAATTAAAGCAACAAAAAAAAACATAGCAAAATGTTTTTTTTATTAAACTAACTGTTAAAAAATGTTTTGCAACATTTTTTAATTAAAGTAACAAAAAAAAATGTTGCAAAACGTTTTTTTATTAAAATTAACTCATAAAAACATTTTGCAACATTTTTATTATAGAGACAAAAAAAACGTTGCAAAATGTTTTTTTATTAAAATTAGCTCATAAAAATGTTTCGCAACATTTTTATTATAGAAACAAAAAAAATATAGCAAAACGTTTTTTTTATTAAATTAACTGATAAAAAACGTTTCACAACATTTTTTAACTAAAGCAACAAAAAAAACATAGCAAAACATTTTTTTTATTAAACTAACTGTTAAAAAATGTTTTGCAACATTTTTTAATTAAAGCAACAAAAAAAAATATTGCAAAACATTTTTTTTATTAAAATTAGCTAATAAAAATGTTGCGCAACATTTTTTTTTGTTGCTTTAATTAAAAAACGTTGCAAAACATTTTTTTTTATTAAAATTAATTCATAAAAACGTTTCGCAACATTTTTATTAAAGTGACAAAAAAAATGTTGCGAAGCATTTTTTTTTATTAAAATTAACTCATAAAAATGTTTCGCAACATTTTTATTAAAGCAACAAAAAAATGTTGTGAAATGTTTTTTTTTATTAAAATTAACTAACAAAAACTTTTCGCAACAGTTTTGTAATTATGTTGACAAAAAACTGTTGCGAACAATTTATTTTTATCCAATTAACGTTTTACAACGTTCTTTGTTAAAATGATAAGAAAAAAGTTGCGAATAGTCATTTTTTTATTAGATTGACAAATAAAAATATTTCGCAATGTTTCTTAATTAAAGTGACAAAACACTGCTGCAAAACAATTTGTTTTATCAAAATAACTAATAAAAAACATTTTACACCATTTTTTTATTATATTATTTAGTTAAATCGATTTGGTAATTCAGTTCAGTAAATCGTAAACCCAGTACCAAAACTGTAGTTACCAAAACCAATCGGTAAATTTACCAAAAGTTTCAGTTCAGTAAACCGTAAAAACTGAAACTGCTCTGATACCGAAACTGTTCAGTACAGTTTGGTAATTACTGAAATTGATCAGAACCCTAAATATAATCAGATGGAAATACAATTATCATATATCATGAGCTACAGTATCCTAGGTATCTTGCAAATTTTGAGAGTTTTGACCTATACTTAGGGATACTATACATAGGTGGATACTATACATAGGAGGGTACAGGATTTTTAAAATACCTGGGATACATGTTATGTATAATACCTGGATTTAATTAGATTGGTAAAACGCAAAAAAATGCCAAAATTGACTGTTTTAGTATTTTTATATGTAAAGTAAAAAAAAACACTAAAACTGATTGTTCTGGTATTTTATATATATAAAAATGCAAAAAAAAATGCTAAAACTGACTGTTTCAGCAATTTTATATATCTGAAATATACATTATATATAAACCTAGTATTATACTTTAGGTATTTTACAAAATTTTAAGCTTTAAATTGGAATTCTCTATGTAAAGTACCTGGGTACTTTAAAATTTTAGCAAATTTTTTAAGAAGGGGTACTATACATAGGATGGTACTGTGGTTCATGATATATATATATATATATACAGTATATCACTTAACTGAACAGAAACACAAACACATAATATAACCAGATAGGAGTTTTAGGATTTATTTTTAGTTTAGATTTTATTTTTAGTTTAGTTTTTATTTTTACTTTAGGTTTTTATTTTTACTTTATTTATTTTTAGATTAAGAAAGATAGTATTAGAAACATAGTAGAAATAATTTCTTATAGCGATTTAGTCAAAGGAATAGTTGGAAGAAGGAAATAATATAATGTTTTGTAACGCCAAGCATTATAATCAGCATAATAAATATTAGTAAATAATTTAGGATTGGTTCATAGATCACTATTATAAAGGGAAATAAACAATTATATTTGAAGAAAAAAAAGATAAATTTTAATAAAAAATAATGACAATTTATGAATCATTTTTGAATAGATAACTATATTTGGAAGGAAAAAAGATGGATTCTAGTAAAAAAACATTTCTTTATATTTCCTATAATTATAGTTTAGTAAAACATTATTTTGTATAAAAAGATGTATTTTTTGACTTACTTTCAGTAGTTAAGAAGCTTTGCAGAAAATAATAATAAAGGGAAATTATACTTAAATGAAATTTTGAAGGAGAAATATTTTAAATATCATCTTTTAGTAGCTTTATTAAAAAAGAATTATTGATCTAGGTTTATTTTGAACTGGTAATTCTAGATATTTGAATATTTATTTTGATATGTCAAATAAAAAGTGAAGTTATGCTTAATTGAAATTGAAAATAAAAAGTTATAGCGAGAGCTATTGTCAAATAAAATTTAAATAAATCATATATGAAAAAGAATATAATTGAAAGGAATTTATTTCCTTATTAAATCTGAAAAATATTTGTTATTACCATTAAAGAAATAAATTTCCTAACAAAATAAGAAAATAAAAGAAATTGTTATACAAAATTTGAAAATCTAAACTAAGCAATGTAAAGAGTTTTATATGAAAAAACTGGTATGGTGCAGTATTACTAATAGGATAGTTTTTACCTCATATTGGTAGGAATATTTAAAAAAAAATTAATCTTAGTGAAATATTTATTAATGTTTCAAGTTTTTTTAGGCAATCTGATTTTTAACGTCATGTAAAAAATTTGTAAAAATTGATTTTTTAAATCTATTTTAACAAAATATTTACTAACATTTTTTTATTTCTTTTTTTTTAGATGATCAGACCAGATCTCTTAGTAACATGTGAAAAATCAGTATAAGTAAATTTTTTTTAAAAAATATTATTTTTAATGAAATGCTTACTAACATTTCATTTTTCTTTTTTATAGATGATACATATAAGTAATTCAAATAACAGTAAGTTTATCAAGTACTTTCTTTAATAGTATTAGTGTCAGTATTTGATTTCAGTTATTATCTTTCTTTTTTAGATGAAGTTAATATAATAAAAGAATGAAACTAATTTTTAACGTATATATTATCATAAGTTTTTTTATTGAACTTTAATTAACTGTTCATTTTATTATTCTGTAGAGCTAAAGATAGTATTATATCTTTTTTGAGATGAATATTGGATTTAGTTTTTAAAAAAAATTCCTTTTTTTTAATAAAACAATAATTAATTTTTTTTTCTTTTTTGTTTAGGCAGTCAGTTTCCAATTTTAAAATACTAAAATCCCAGATTGTTTTAAAACATTTTTATTTTATAGGATTGTAGTTCTGATCTGAATATTAACAGAATCTTGGATAAGTTTTTGAAATGAATACTTTTAAATAATTTTTGTATTAATTATTTTATTAGGTAAGTTTTCAAATATTTTTAAAAACTATTTTTTAATATATTTGAAGAAATGTTAATAACTTTTTTTGTAGGATCTTATCAGTTTCTACTTTGATACTAGATATTTGAATAATTTTTGAAAGTATAAACTTTCTAAATTTTGTTTTATTTTTTTTTATTTTTTTATTAAGTAATATCATTTATTAATGTTTTTTGTTTTTTTTTTTGTAGTTGCAAATTTTAGGCAGCTTTTGGTTGGAAAATTTTCTTTAAATGTCTTTTTTTGATAATGAATTTAATAAAATATTTATTGATGTTACTTTTTTCTTTTATAAGTAGTATGACTATATGTTTTGATAATAAATACAAAATTTAGTATTATATAAAATTTTATTTCTTAGGTTTATTTGTATTAATAGAACATTTACTAGTCCTTTGGAGTGTTTAGACATGCAGAAAATTTGGTAAGAGGTTTGATTTTGTAGTAAATAATTCTTTCAATGAAATGTCTAATGTTTCATTCTTTTCCTTTTTGTAAGCTGCCGACTCTTCTAGATATTCAAAAACATGGGAATTTGATAAAAAAAGTTGGATTTCCTTTAATATATTTTTTTTTCAATAAAACATTTTTTAACATTTCATTCTTTTTTTAAACAGATTAAAAATTAGCAATTTGTTTTGAAGTATGACTTTCAGTAGTTTTTTTTTTATTTTTTGACACTTGTTTTTAGATGTACTGAAAATAGTTAATGTAAGTTTTGCAATAGAATGGAAAAAATAATTTTTTTTAATTTTACTAATTAGAAACATTAAAATTAATATTTCTTTGATTCTTTTATAGGTTTGTGTTAGATTTAACTTTGGATCCTTTGTGGTAAGTTTTGGAGTTATATACTTTGAAATTTTATTTTATTTTTTCTAAAAGAAATAATTACTAAGCATTTCTTGTCTCTTATGTAGATTTCAGCTTTGATTGGACTTCAGATGGTAAGTTTCAAACTTCAAACTTTCTTCTTTTTTATTTATTTTTTATTAAAAATATTGTTAATATTTTTTTATTTATTTTTTTTGTAAATTTTTAAGGATATCAATTAGAAGTATTAGGATCTGATTAGAATTTGTAGTTTTTTTATGGAATTTAGAATAATAGATTTCAAATATTTTATTATTTATTATTTACATAATAAAACTATATTTAAAATAAAGTAATCTAATATTATATGATTAAAAGATAATTAATAACACTGATCAATTTATTTATCACTTGATAAATATTAAATTTTAATCATATTATAGGACCCTGAAATATATATGCAGAGATCAGATCCAGGCATCCAGCCAAAAAAAATTTACTAATGGCTGTACGCATTTTTTCAGGGCCAAAATTACAATAATTTCAGCTAGTTTCTAATATCGGTAATATAATTTTGATCAGAACTATCTATAAAAGAAAAGATCAACACAATTTTTTGATTCATTGTATGTGAACCTGAACCTAACCTTTTTATATATATTTCAGGATCCTCATATTACCCCCTGCAAAATATACATTTTTCTTTATCAATGCCTTCTTTTTGTAGTAAATAAATAAATAAATACCTTCAAATAAATTTGTTTAATTTGTTTAATAAAAAATTTTATTAAATTTTTTCATCAATCCATTAGATCCCAATTTAGATCTCAGTTCAAATTATTAAAAAAAAACTGAATTAAACCAGAACTGAACTGAAAACTTATTAAAATTATTTAGAACTAAACTGGATTTTCAGTCTAGATCTAGTTAGGTTTTCAGGCTAAACCAGAACTATTTAAAGCTTTATCCTTATCTTAATTTCAAAAGTCTAATCATACTTTTCATTTAGCCATTTCTTTTACCTTTTTTATCTTAATTCTATAAATTCAGACATGTTTTTTGTCTGGCAATACTACAAAAAGGAAAAAAAAAGTTAATAACTTAATTAGTTAAAAAAAGAATAATAAAAACACCTCTCCCATTTTTTTTTACCTTAATTCTAAAAGTCTAATCATGCTTTTCATCTAGCAATACTACAAAAAAAAAAAATTAATAACTTAATTAATTAAAAAAAGGACAATAAAAATCCCCTCTCCCATTCTCTATTACTTTAATTCCAAAAGTTCAGTCATGTTGTTCATCTAGCAACACTATAAAAAAGAAAAAAAATTAAATAATTAATTAAAAAAAAACACTAAAAAACACTTTTCCTATTTTTCTTTATTTTAATTCCAAAAGTCTGGTCATACTTTTCATCTGGCAACACTACAAAAAAGAAAAAAAAGTTATTTAATAACTTAATTAATTAAAAAAAATAATGAAAACATCTCCTTCAACTCTTTTTTATCTTAATTTCAAAAGTCTGATTATGCTTTTTATCTGGCAATACTACAAAAATGAAAATAAAAAAAAAGTTTTTAGATCAGATAAGATTCCAGACATTACTAAAATAACTCACATTTTTTTTTACCTATTTTTCTCAAAATTAAGCCAATTTGTTTTTTTAGTTTTTTAAGAATATTTCACCATCTATTTAACCAATTTGGATAAACTATTTTTTAATTTGTAGATCTCTAAATTTTAAAAAAATGTTCATCTAATTTTGATCATTGGTTGATGAGAAAATTGCAAAAAACATATTTTTTAGCTTCTAAATTTCATATTAATTTGCTAATTATAAGTTATATCAGTAATGTCTGGGGTCCTGATCAGATATTCAGATTATCTGATTAGATTGGTAAATTATATGAAAATAATTTTTTTTTTTTCAGTAAAAATAATAATTTTTTTTTTTAGTAAAAATAATAATTTTTTTTTTTTTAATTAAAAATAATAATTTTTTTTTTTATCGCCGTTTTCAAAATGGTGTACGCTATTTATTCATGATTGAATATTCGAATACCAATATTCGTCTGATTTTCATCCATGTTTTGTTCAGTTTTCATCTGGTTTTCGTCTGATTTTCAGTTTTCTTTTTTTTTATTCAGATATAACTGCATACATCATTTTGAAAACGGTAATAATAAAAATAATAATTTTTTTTTTTTTAGTAAAAATAATAATTTTTTTTTTTTTAGTAAAAATAATAATTTTTTTTTTTTAGTAAAAATAATAATTTTTTTTTTAGTAAAAATAATAATTTTTTTTTTTTAGTAAAAATAATAATTTTTTTTTTTTTTTTAGTAAAAATAATAATTTTTTTTTTTTTAGTAAAAATAATAATTTTTTTTTTAGTAAAAATAATAATTTTTTTTTTTTAGTAAAAATAATAATTTTTTTTTTAGTAAAAATAATAATTTTTTTTTTTAGTAAAAATAATAATTTTTTTTTTTTAGTAAAAATAATAATTTTTTTTTTTTTAGTAAAAATAATAATTTTTTTTTTTTAGTAAAAATAATAATTTTTTTTTTTTTAATAAAATAATAATTTTTTTTTTTTTTAATAAAAATAATAATTTTTTTTTTTTTTAATAAAAATAATAATTTTTTTTTTTTTTTTTAGTAAAAATAATAATTTTTTTTTTTAGTAAAAATAATAATTTTTTTTTTTTAGTAAAAATAATAATTTTTTTTTTTAGTAAAAATAATAATTTTTTTTTTTAGTAAAAATAATAATTTTTTTTTTTAGTAAAAATAATAATTTTTTTTTTTTTTTTTAGTAAAAATAATAATTTTTTTTTTTTTTTTATTAAAAATAATAATTTTTTTTTTTTTTTTTAGTAAAAATAATAATTTTTTTTTTTTTTTTTAGTAAAAATAATATTTTTTTTTTTTTTTTTAGTAAAAATAATAATTTTTTTTTTTTTTTTTAGTAAAAATAATAATTTTTTAATAATTTTTTTAATATAAATAAAAGTTTTTTTTAAAAGGAAGTAATGATAATATACTAATAAAGTGAATATAGATTTATATATAATTTTATTGGTATTATTAAAACAAAAATAATTTTATATTAAAGTTATAAACAATTAAAATATTACTATATAGTATAAGATTAAGAAAGTTTAAATAAAGAATGATTCAATGTTTTTATCATATATTTCTTATAATCTTTCATATTCTTTTAGTATACACTTATTAATTTTAATAGAATTTATATTAAATGAGATTATATCAAGTTTATTTCAAGATAAAGATTTATGCATTACAATATAAGTCTATTTATAAGTAAAAATTAACTTATTTAAAAAAAGAGTATTATAAGGTAATATGACACTCTGTATTTTATGAACAGTTAATATAAAAGTATTTTGAAATAGAAATTGAATTTTTTTTGCTAGTATACTATTAAAATTAGAGAATACATTATTTTTTTGAATTATAAAAGTTTTAATTCCATTAGCTAATAGAAATGCAACTTTATATTTTCTTAATTATATATTTTCATAACTATATTTATTGATTTATTATATAATTCATGTTTAAATTCTTGTATCTATAGATAATACTAATTTATTAGAATAATTAGTATAATGTACAAATGCTTTTTCTGATTAGAATTTTTCCTACTGTTTATTATTTATAAATTCAATTGAATTGAAGTAAAGAATTTTTCATTTAAATTAAATGATAGCAATTTTATTATTAATATTATAGAATTTATAGTTGAAATCATTTTTTTATGTAATATAATATAAGTAATATTTAGAATATGCACTGGTCAAAATCGATGCTATTAAGTACACATTAGGTACATATTAGGTACATATTGGGTATCTGATATATATCTGATATGTGTAAAATATGTGTATGTTATTTAATAATCCTATACATATCAGGTACCTGATATGTACCTGTCAGATGCAGAAATTTGGTGACATATAACATGCATATCAGATATATATCTTATACATATTGGGTAATTAAATATCAGTTATATATTATAAATTTATTGGGTACCTGATATATTTTAAAAAAATATCAGACAGATATTATACACTTATCAGATAATGCTAATAAGTATTCTATTTGTATTTGAAATATAAGCATAATTTCATAATTTTCACACATATCGAATAGCTGAAAAGTATAGCATTTATGAAGCATTAATAGTAGTAGATTTATAATTTAAATACAATTGTAATTTAAAAGTAATTTAATTTATTTAATTGTAATTATTGAAAGTTTTATTTAAATTTTCAATTAATAATAAAAAAAATATTATACAAAAAATATTATAAAAAAAATTCATTACTTTTTACACAAATTATAATTTATTTACAATTAATATTCACTTGTTTGCTTGTTTTCATTTCATTATCTATTTAATTTGAAAGAAAGTAAAATATTAGTAATAGGAGTGTTAATATGAATATTAGTAGAAGTTTTAGCAAAAGAAAAAAAATATTAATAAAAAAATTTTTACATTAAAAAGTGTTAGTATTAATATTAGTATGAAAGTTAGTAGAAGTAGAAAAAGAATGTTAATAAAAAAAATATAAAGTATAAGTATTAATGTTAGTGTTAATGTTAGTAGAAATGTTAGTAAAAGTAAGGAATAAAAAATGTTTAACAGTAGAATATTGTTAGTAGGAATGTTAGTAGGAGGAAATACATTAGAAAAAAATATTAGTAAGAATGTTAACAAGGTGGAATAAAGCTCCGCATGAGCTGGCTTAAGTCAAGCTACAGTCTGGCTTGGCTTGGCTTGAAAAAAAAAATTCTGGTTTGAGCCAAAATGAGTCAAGCCACAAAAAATCTTGGCTCAACTCATTCAAGCCAAGCTGAGCCATGAAAAATTCTGGCTCAAGCCAAGTTGAGCTTGAGCTGGCTCAAGCTGGCTCAAGCTTTATTATCAAAAAAAAAGCCGAAACTAGGTGTTTTTATATGTAAAGTTACAAAAAAAAAACACTGGAACTAATGGTCCCAGCAGGACCCCGAATAATACTAATATAACTCACATACGGGTTTGCGTAGAGTTTATATAAAATTACTTTTTAAACCTACAAATTGAGTTTGCGTAGATCGGTCAATTTGGAAGTAACTCACATATTATGTTTGCGTAGAGTTTATAATAATAGATATACGTGGATTTATTTTTAAAAAATACTAATTTCAGTAAATTAAATTACTCGGTATTTACCAAAATTTATTTTATTTTATTTATTTTTTCACTTTTTTTCGGTATTTTATACCAAATTTATTTATTTTTATTATTCTTTTTCGGTTTTTAATACCCTAATTCCAAAAGTCCGGTCGTGTTTTTTGCCCAGCAACACTACAAAAAATAAAAAAAAATAATTAATTAGTTAAAAAAAAGAACAACGAAAGACATCTCACCCACCCTCTCTTACCTTAATTCCAAAAGTCCAGTCATGTTTTTCGTCTGGCAACACTACAAAAAGTAAAAAAAAATAATTAATTAGTTAAAAAAAGAACAACGAAAGACACCTCACCCACCCTCCCTTACCTTAATTCCAAAAGTCCGGTCATGCTTTTCGTCTGGCAACACTACAAAAAATAAAAAAAAAAATAATTAATTAATTGATTAAAAAAAATTACCGAAAAACACTTCCTCACCCTCCTTACCTTAATTCCAAAAGTCTGGTCGTGCTTTTCGTCTGGCAACACTACAAAAAGTAAAAAAAAAGTTAATACTTAATTAATTAAAAAAAAATAACGAAACAACTCCCCCAACCCTCCCTCACCTTAATTCCAAAAGTCCGGTCGTGCTTTTCGTCTGGCAACACTACAAAAAAATAAAAAAAAAAATAATTAATTAATTAGTTAAAAAAAATTACCGAAAAACACTTTCCCCACCCTCCCTCACCTTAATTCCAAAAGTCTGGTCATGCCTTTCATCTGGCAACACTACAAAAAATAAAAATAAAAATAATTAATTAATTAGTTAAAAAAAAATAACGAAACACCTCCCCCAACCCCTCCCTTACCTTAATTCCAAAAGTCCAGTCGTGCTTTTCGTCTGGTAACACTACAAAAAAATAAAAAAAAAAATAATTAATTAATTAGTTAAAAAAAAATTACTGAAAAACACTTCCCCCACCCTCCCTCACCTTAATTCCAAAAGTCCGGTCATGCCTTTCATCTGGCAACACTACAAAAAAATAAAAAAAAAGTTAATACTTAATTAATTAAAAAAAAAAACAACAAAATACCTCCCCCAACCCCCCCTCCCTTACCTTAATTCCAAAAGTCTGGTTGTGCCTTTCATCCGGCAACACTACAAAAAATAAAAATAAAAAATAATTAATTAATTAGTTAAAAAAAACACCGAAAAACACTTCCCACCCTCCCTTACCTTAATTCCAAAAGTCTGGTCGTGCCTTTCGTCTGGCAACACTACAAAAAATAAAAATAAAAAATAATTAATTAATTAGTTAAAAAAAAACAACGAAACACCTCCTCCAACCCCTCCCTTACCTTAATTCCAAAAGTCTGGTCGTGCCTTTCGTCCAGCAACACTACAAAAAAATAAAAAAAAAATAATTAATTAATTAGTTAAAAAAAACACCGAAAAACACTTCCCCACCCTCCCTTACCTTAATTCCAAAAGTCCGGTCGTGCTTTTCGTCCAGCAACACCATAAAAATAAACTTTAAAAAAAAGATCAGATATTCGGATTATCTGATTAGATTGGCAAGTCACATGACCCTGCCTTTATACCAAATAATTCGTTATAGCGTTAACGGCATTTTGTATTATAAAATCATAAAAAAAAAACGCCAGAACTATTAGTACCGGCATTTTTATTCATAAAATTGCAAAAAGTGCCAGAACAAATAGTTCTGGCATTTTTTATATATAAATTTGCAAAAAAAAAATGCCAGAACTATTGGTACTGGTATTTTTTATAAAAAATTGCTGAGCTTGATCTGGCTTATGAGCCGACTTGAGCTTTTCAAGCCAAGCCCACTGCCAACTTGAGTTTATCAAGCCAAGCCTAATACCTGACTCAAGCTTTTTCAAGCTGGCTTGTGAGCCACCAAGCCAATTTAATCATGGCTTGGCTTGGCTCAGCTTGAAAAGCTTGAGCCAGCTTGCAAGCTGGCTCAGCTCATGCGGAGCTTTAAGGTGGAAAAAGAAATTTCAACAAAAAATGTACCTTTATATTTATTTTTTAGAAAAACTAATAAAGTAAAAAACTTGATAGTAAAACATTGTTAATAGGATATTAGTGAGAAGAAATACATTAGAAAAATATATTAATAAGAGTGTTAAGAATAATATAATAATGAAAAAGAAATTTCAATAAAAAATATATCTTTATTTTTATTTTTTAGATAAAAACAATAAAGTAAAAATTTGAGAAAGAGAGAAAAAAGTTTTGAAAAAAAAAATGATAAATAAGTAATTAAATCGTGATCATGCAATCACATGATCAACAAAATTATCAATTTTTATTGGTTATTTGGGTAATATTATATTATTATTTATTGTTATCAGCCACATCAGTCACAAAATTGGTCACCTATTAGATGCACAAATCAATATTAGCAAAGAATCACAAACTTAATTATTTACTATTTGTGCTCAACTTGAATTGATAAAATTATTAAAAAATCACTGATTTTATTAAATTTATTAGAATTTTTATACTTAATTAAATATGATTAAATAAAGTTTACTACTGATTTCATTATAACATTACCAACTTTTTTGTTAATCTTGGATATTTTATTTTAAATTTAAATTGTTCACTTTAAACTCAAGTTGAACTTGAGTTCAACTTGAGTTTAATTCGTTTACTTAAGATCTTTGTGTAATGTATTATAAACCTGTAATTGTTTTATTTGTAGTTTATAATTAGTAAAAACTTATTATAAAATAAAATAAAAAACACTATTTATTTACATATCTGTATTATTAGATTTTACTTTTTTTAGATTTGATATATAATTAAAAGAAAACCTTTATCTTGATTTTTTGGAATTATGATTATAACAATTGAGTTTAGGTCAAGTTTAACTTGTTCATTATGATTGATTATATTGTAGATCTGTATCTGTATTACCTTTTTTAGATTTGATATATAATTAATATAAAGAAGACAAATTATAACAATTATGACATATTTGAGAAATTAGAACAATTTACATAAATATTCTTGAAGGGTAATTAATATAATAATACTAAGTGATAAAAAATTGTTTATAAAAAAAAGTTTCATCTTTTTTTTTTTCTTATAATAAATTTATTGTCATTACTTTTATTATATATTCTTTTTCTTAAAATTTGTTGCCATTATTTTTTATTATTATATATTCTTTTTTTTAAAATGCCTGCAAATTGGACTGATACAATAACTGAATATTTAATAAGATATAGAAGGTAAAAAAATAAATAAAAACTAATAAATAACTTTGATTATTTTCTAGTTTTTTTTTTCTTTTATATTTTTTGATCTAAAAATTAAATAAATAATGTAAAGGAAAAGGAACGATTACTATTATAATATACTCAGGAGAGACCACTTTGAATTCTAGAAGAGCCTAATTCACAAAATTCAGAGATAGTTCCATATAAGATTTACTAGCCAATGATAAAAGAAAGTGGAAAAACTTGGTCAGAAATTTTAATGTTAGTAAAATGATAATAAATCATAAAAAAAAAATAAAATAAAATAAAAAATTAATAGTATTAACATTTTTAGAATTTCTGTAAATAGAAGAATAGTGCATAAAATAGAAAGTAGTTTCAGGAAGGAAAAGATATTATAGGCAGTTCTGCACAAGGTTTTGAGACAGACCTGGTAATTATTAAGAATTTTTTTAATTTATATTCAAGTTATTTAAGTTCTAAATTTATATATATTTCTTAGGGAATCACTACAGTTATAAGTGGCATAGAAATACTGCATATTGACTGTCTCAGAATCTGTAAATTATATTTTTTATTTTTATATATTTTTATTTTTTTTTTTATTTTATATTTTTATATTTTTTTATTTTTATTTTTTATTTTTTATATTTTTATATTTTTATTATTTTTATTATTATTATTTTTTATTTTTTATTATCTTTTATTACTATTATTTTTTATTAAATATATATATATTTTATATTCATTTAATTATTATTTTAATATTTTTATTATTTTATAATTTGATTTAATAAATTTATCGTAAAATTCAAAATTATTGCCAGGCGAGTTCTTTTGTTATAAAATACATTTAAATAAGTAACAAACAAATAAAATTCCTTTTTGATAAATAGCAAAAATGAGTTTAATCACGTATTTTAAAAATGTGAAAGATTATTTCAAGATTTTATATTGTAAATTAATGCTTTAAACAAGTCAGGTTGAGTCAATTATTAAGCAAAATTGTACTCAACTTGGAAAAATCAAGTTGAGTTGAGTCGAGTCAAAATAATAATATTTTTAGACTTAACTTAACTCGACTCATAAAAAATAAAAACTTAGATTAACTCGATTTGACTTGATTATACCTGATGAGTTAATAAAAAAAATGTTAAAAAAATGTTTTTATTATATTTTTTTTTAATCAATTTAATTAAAAAATTTTTATAACATTTTTTAACAGTATTGTGAAATGTTTCTATTAATGTTTATCAAGGCATTTTTTAATGGTACTATTAATAGAAATACTATAAAATATTTTTATTATAGAAAAAAATATTTTTTGCAATGCTTTTAATATAAATGTTGTGAGATGTTTTTATTACAAAAAAAAGTTATTCACAATGTTTTTTAATAGTTTTAATATAAACATTACAAAACATTTTTATTATATGAAAAAAAAATGTTTTTTTGTAATGTTTTTAACAGTTTAATATAAATATTGTAAACCATTTTTATTGCAAAAAAAATATTTTTTACAATGTTTTTTAACAGAATTAATATAAATATTGCAAAATACTTTTATAATATAAAAAAAATGTTTTTTACAACGTTTTTTAACAGTTTTAATATAAATATTGCAAAAAGTTTCTTGTAACATTTTTTAACAGTATTAATTAAAAATGTTGTGAAATACTTTATTTTATATAAAAAAAACATTTTTTACAATGTTTTTTAATGGTTTTAATATAAATGTTATGAAATGTTTTATTTTACAAAAAAAAAATATTTTTCACAACGTTTTTAACAGTATTAATTAAAAACATTGTGAAATGTTTTATTCCATATAAAAAAATATTTCTTGTACCGTTTTTAATAGAATTAATATAAATATTGCAAAACATTTTTATAATACAAAAAAAATATTTTTTGCAATATTTTTTAATAGCTTTAATATAAACATTATGAAACGTTTTATCTATGAAAAAAAATATTTTTCACAACATTTTTTAACAGTATTAATTAAAAATATTGTGAAATGTTTTATTCCACATAAAAAAATATTTCTTACACCATTTTTTAATAGTATTGATTAAAAATGTTGAAAAACACTTTATTCTACATAAAAAAAAGTTTTTTGCAATGTTTTTTAACAGTTTTAATATAAACATTATAAAACATTTTATTCCACGAAAAAAAAACATTCTTGTAACATTTTTTAACAGTTATAATTAAAAATGTTGCGAAATATTTTATTCCATGAAAAAAAATATTTCTTGCAACATTTTTTAACAAAATTAATATAAACATTGTGAAGTGCTTTTATAATACAAAAAAAATATTTTTTACAACATTTTTTAATAGTTTTATTACACAAAAATATTTCTCATAATATTTTTTAACTTTATAATAAAAAAATATTATGAAAAATATTTTTTATTTATTAAAATCTGAAATACTACTGCAGATTTTATTCAACCTGAATTAACTCGAGTTGAGTTGAGTATTAATATAAACTTGAAATTGACTTGAATTGGGATTGACTTATGAATCAAATTGTTATCACGTGATTGGAAAATGCTTTGAATTGAACTCGACTCAATTTGATTGACTTGTGAATTGATCCAGGTTGACTTGACTTGTTCAGAGTACTATTGTAAATTGATAAATTAGTTCTCTCAATTTGATCTATAGAAAGATTTTAATAACATTTTAGAAGAATCAGCGGTATTAGATCTATCATGTCTAAATGTACCTTTTTAAAAATTTATTGGAGATATTTCATCATTACAATATATTATATAATATATGATTATAGATTGTTTATTTAATTAATACTTTAATATGTTTATTAAATAAAAGCAATTTATTATAATAAACTTGAATTACTTATATGATATATAATGTGACACTCAATTAATATATACTATTCAACTAAAATTTAATAACATTAAATATATGTTTAATTGTAGATCATTACTAATTGAGGTCAAATTTTTAATATATAGGTTGAATTGTATCAAGACCGAATATTTTTATTTTGACTAGTAGTATACAAAACTGTTGAAACTAGTTTCGCAAAATTGTTTTAAATGCCAAAATGTCAAAACTGCTAAAATCTTTCAGCATTTTATATGCAATAGATTTGGCATTTTAATTTAATTCAACAATCATTAATTATCATGATCAATCTATTTTTACAGTTTTTTAAACTGTAATTTTTTTATTTTTTTTAGGTTGTCAGCTTGAAATGTAAGTTGAAAGGGGTGAGAGAATTTTTTTTAATATTAAAGAAACATTACTAACATTTCTTTCTTTATTTTTTTTAGGTTGCTAACCTTCTTGACGAACTGAACTTAGAAAATGTAAGTTGGAAAGGGTGATGATTTTTTTTTAATATTAAAGAAACATTACTGATATTTCTTTCTTTATTTTTTTAGGTTGCCAGCCTTCTTAGACAAACTAAACTTAGGAATGTAAGTTAAAAAAGATAAAAAAATGTTACTAATGTTTATTTTTTTATTTTTTTCAGATTGCCAGACTCCTTAAACAAACCAGATTTGAAATGTAAGAAGAGAGTAAGGGATATTTTTTGAATATTAAAGAAACAGTTTTAACATTTCTTTTATTTATTTTAGGTTGCAGTTTTCCTTATTCCTCTTAATCTTAACGTGATTACAATTAAAAAAAGTTTAAGCAAACTTTTCTTAAACTTGTATTATAAATAACTGTAACTTTTTTATTAATTTATTGTAATAAAATACATAATAAAATAAAAATATTAACAATAATAATTATACTTTTAAATACTTTACAAAAAATTTATAAACTTGATAATGTATTCAACAAATAAGACAATAAAAATTTTTTAACTACATTAAGCAAATTAAAAATCTAATATATTAAAATTTGTATTACATATCAGGTATCTGCTGATATGTGTAAGATAGAACTGTACCTGATATATATTAAATAACATATTAGTGACCAATAGTTTAGATATCAGAATCTTGGTAATTAGGCATATTTTGAAGTGTAATAAATCAGATACCTGATATGTAAAAATACCCAATATTTATCTGATTAGCTGCCAATATATAAGTTCCTAATATATATCTGATAGAATTAATTTTGACTAGTGATGAATTCTTTGCAGTAGAAAAATAAAAAACTGAAAAAAATTTTTTTTTAAATTAATATTAAATTTAAACTTTTTATAACATTTAAAACATATTTAACTTAGAAAAAAAAAATTCAATTTTTTTGCAATTTCTTTCTTTTCTATTACAAAAGATTTATATTATTCTGCTTTTAGTATGTTTCAACTTTTCTTTTAATTTTAAGAATTATTTGTTTGCTTAAATTTTTTAGTCTAACTTTTTAAAGTATTTTATAAAACTTATTATCATTTCATTAACAGTGTACTGTTTTAAAAAATAATAGAAAAAATCTTTTCCATAATGTATTAAATCACTTTTTACAGATAGAATTACTTATTATAAAACTGGTATACTTTCAAATTCAAGTAAATTACCATAAAGTTTACAAATAATTATATTTATAAAAGTAAAAAGTTAAAAAAAAATCATAGATATTTCATTACCATATAGTTCTGAAATTAAACAACCTTTGAAAATAAGCAATTCTGGACTATATTATAGTGATTTTAACCAGAGTTATGATCACTTTAGCCAGAATTAAGTACAAAAAATGGTTGTTTAATTTCAGAAATAATCTTTTTTTTAAATGTTCATCATATAATGAAAGTATTTATAAATTATAGATATTACCAATAATTTTTAATTTAAAATGTATTATTTTATCACCAATATTTTCTGCTATTATATTAGTTAAAATCATTAATAAAAACTTTTTATTATTATTTTTAAAATAATTAATTATTTGCTTTGTTAAATAGGTCTTTTCTATACCAGCTGAATTAATAATAAAGAAAAATGGATTCTTTTTTATTTTTTTCAATAGATTCCAAACTGTTATTATAATATTACTATATATTTCATATTAATCTTTTGAAGTGTTTAATAATTTATTATTTGTTATAATTACAGTCGCCTTTGGATATAACAAACCTAATGTTTTAGCGATTTTTATTCAGTATAGGGTGAGTTCGTTATATGATACCTATACTGTATACTGAACAGTTTGTTATATAAATTTTGACCAATAAAATAAAAGCATGTGATTTATATAACCATATTATTTTTATTATATTATGCATATATATTCAATTATATTATTATTATTGTATTATTTAATTAATCAATTATATCATTACAAAAATTATTAAGATTAAGTTGTTTAAGATTTTTTACAATAAGTAATTTAATACATTTATGTAACCCTTTTAAAATTCTTAATTCTTCATTTACTTTTCCAAATTCCGATCTCTGTTCATACAAAAATTGTGTAATATTATTTACAGCTTTTTCTGTCTCTTTCAGACTAATTTTTTCCATTACAGACATAGATTCATTTTCATCCATTACAATTTCCTCTTCTTTATCTGAATTTAATACAGAATTAATTATTTCATCATCAGTAAGTGCACTTTCTGCAATTTCATCTTCAATATTAATATATTCTCGTGCATTAAGATAATCACCTTCTGGAAGAAGAGTAATTAGCTTTTCAGGCTCTGCTTCTTCATCTTCAATACTAAAAGAAAAATAAATATTAAAATTTATTATCTATTCAGATTAAATATTAATATTTAGCACATACTCAACATAATCATCAAAAATCAAATCATCTTCAATTTCATCATTTCATGGTAGAATTCCAGTTTTTTTCCAACAGTTTACAATTGTTTGAGAGGATACCATCGACCATGCTTCAGCTGAATTCTGTAAAGCTTCAAAAATATTATAATTAGCAAGCTTTTCAACAATGCCATCTTGTACATTATCATATGCATCAATTCAATTTTGAATAAAAAGTCACTTGTAATGACATTTAAATGAATGAATTATCCCAGTATCACATGGTTGAAATGCAGTGCTAGTAGTATTTGGTGAAAGAAATTTTACAGTAATACTATCTAATTTCTCTTGAGTTTCATCTAAAATGAAATGAATTGGTGCATTATCAATTAAAAGAACAATTTTTTGTCTTTTTTGTTTTATTTTTTTTATTAAGTTTAAGAAGAATTGTATTAAAAATACTGACTTGCATCCATGACTTTTTATTCCAAAAATAATAGACAGGAAGGTTCTTATAATTAAGATTTTTTATAGCACGAGGAGTTTTATATTTATGAATAAACAAAAGGATCATTTTTTCAGTTCCTGTTGCATTTACTGCACAAAATATAGTGACCTGAGACTTTTTTTTTTTATGATCAGATATAGGATCACGTGCCAAAATTCTGGAAAGTTCCATTTTCCAAAAGAGTTTAGTCTCATCACCATTCCAAATATCTTCAGGATTATAAGAATTAAGAAATTCTTGTAAGGCAAGATAATTATTTTCTATGAACTCAGCAAAAGGCATGCTTAAGGTTTTACCTTGTTTCTTAAATTGACATAACTCGTGTCTTTTTTTAAAATCAGTTAATTAACCTTCTGACTGGTAAAAATCGTCTATAGAAAATCTTTCTGCAAAAAATACTGCCTTAGTCTTTAAAATATTACCATCAATATCTTGCTTTATATTAAGAGCATTATCAACCTAAAGACCAAGTGCTTTTTCAAGTTGTGATCATTTTGGTCTGCGAAATTTTTTAATACTTTCTTGGTCTTCTGAAACTGCAAGCCAATGTTCCTTTTCACTTAAAATATCTGTAACTGTTGACTTTCCAATATTATACCTTTGTGTAAGACTAACATTAAAAAGGTTTGGTTCCCTTTCTTTTGTTTCACAAATTTCACGTTTTTGTATTGCAGAAAGTATAGTTCTTTTTCTTGTTGCTGATATTTAATATTAAAACAAATAGATAATTATAATAATCGTAAAAAAGAGATGATCGATCATATTAAATCCAATCAAATCACATGATTATTTGGTATAGCAAATATATGACTAATATATCAGGGCTGGTTATAGTAAGTTTGGATGCGGTATAAAAAATTTTATTATAAAAGTTCAGTACTGATATCCAGTATAAATAATTATAAAAAATCAGTTCTGTAAACTAAGGTTTGATATAATGAGTATTTGGTACATAAAGGTTCGTTATATTCAAAGACGACTGTATAGATTTTGGAATTAAATCATAAAGTTATTTTCCAATAATATTTTTAATATTTTGTTACATAAATATCAATAAATTATCTATTAAATTTCTGTAATTTTGTAAATATAATAAGTATAATAAATTGGTAATATTAATTATATCTTATATTATAATCATAAATTCTCTTGAATAAAAGTACTGAAATGCAGATTAATAATAGAATGATTTTCTTTTAATTCATCTTCACTTTTAATAGGTTTATTTAGTAATTATTCATATAAAATTATTTATTTATGAATATTATCTGAAATAATAAAATGGCTATTTATAATTCATTATCCATATAGATATATAGATAAGAAATATATGGATTTAAACTTTATATTGAATTGATATTAATTTGATATTAATTTAATAATAGAATTAACATTAAATAATATTTTTAAGATAAATTTAAATTATCAATTTGATTATTAAATTAATATTAATTTAATGTCAATTTAATATTGATTAAATATTAATATAATATTAAAAAATAATAATATTTTTGTGATATTTTTTTAATATCATATTAATATTAAATTATTATTAAAATAATTATATTATTTAAAAACTTTAATTTCTGTAAAATATATTTAAAAGAAAATACTATATATAATATTAAAAGTAGTATTTTAATCTGAATTTTGATTAATTTGAATTGATTTAATTATTTAAATTGAAATTAAATATTTATATTTATTATTTTTAATAGATTAATCTGATTTTGATTTTAACTAATACTATAATTAGTTTTTATTAGTATTATAATAATAGATAAAGTTAATTTATTATATTAAAGTTTTAATTCTATTAAAATTTATAATTTTAATTAGAATTAATATAAATTACCAATTTGAATTAAATTTAAATATATTAGCAAATATTTAAATTAAATTTAAATAGCTGCTAAAAATTTAGATTATTTTAATTATTTTAATTTTATTAAAAAAAATAATAACTGACAATTATAATATTATTTTTTTTAAAAAAAATTATTATTTTACTATTATTATTTATTTTTAAAAAAAATTATTATTTTACTATTATTATTTATTTTTAAAAAAAATTATTATTTTACTATTATTATTTTTTTTAATTTTACTATTATTATTTTTTTTTAAAAAAAAAATTATTATTTTATTATTATTATTTTTTTTAAAAAAAAAATTATTATTTTATTATTATTATTTTTTTTAAAAAAAAAATTATTATTTTATTATTATTATTTTTTTTTAAAAAAAAATTATTATTTTTACTATTATTATTTTTTTTTAAAAAAAATTATTATTTTTACTATTATTATTTTTTTTTAAAAAAAAATTATTATTTTACTATTATTATTTTTTTTTAAAAAAAAATTGTTATTTTACTACTATTATTATTTTTTTTAATTTTACTATTATTATTTTTTTTTAAAAAAAAAATTATTATTTTACTACTATTATTTTTTTTAAAAAAATTATTATTTTACTACTATTATTTTTTTTTAAAAAAATTATTATTTTACTACTATTATTTTTTTAAAAAAAAAATTATTATTTTACTACTATTATTCTTTTTTAAAAAAATTATTATTTTATTATTATTATTATTTTTTTTAAAAAAAATTATTATTAATTTATTATTATTATTATTTTATTATTTTTTTTTAAAAAAAAAATTATTATTATTTTATTATTATTGTTTTTTTTTAAAAAAAAAAATTATTATTTTACTGTTATTATTTTTTAATTAATAATTTTTTTAAAAAAATAATAATAATAATAAAATTTAATATTTTTTTATATATAATATTATATTCCATTTCTTTTTGATAATTTATATAATATACATGAAATATATTTGGTAACAAGTGGACTATAACCTTTATTGACTCATGTGATATATTGAAATTTTTTTTTGATTTCCCTTTAATAAAGCTTTAAGCATATCTTTTAATTTAATAAAAAAAAAAAAAAAAAAAAATTATACAATAAATTTACTAATTTTTACCAATTTTTTAATTCTATATTTTTTAATTTTTTTTTTATTTTTTAATGTAAATCTTATTATACCTATTGCAATTTTTTATATATTTTATAGCAAAATATGTTAAAAAATGCAAATAAAATTTATAATAATTTTTTTTTTTTTAAAAAAAAATAATAATTAATAATACTAATAATGATAGTAAAAAAATAATAATTATTTTAATTATTTTTTACAATTATTTTTAAAAAAATAAAATAATTTTTAAATAATAATTTTTAATAAATTTTATATTTTATTTTAAATATTTTATAAGAAGTAAAAATTTATTTTTACAGATTTTTATTATAAAATATAAGATTCAATAATTATATCAGAATGTTGAATATACTATTTAGTATTGTATAGTATAGTATTCTGGATTTTATATACAAAAAATCTGTTTTAAATAATATCCAGAAATACTTTAAAAAATACTAGGTAATAGGTATTTTTTTTAAAAAAAAATACAATATAGGAAATATTATATTGTAAATATGCTTAAAAGAAAATACTATATATAATGCTAAAAGATGCATTTTAGTTTTTTTTTTAATGCTCGGAACGAGCTAATCCGATAATAATATATTATTATTATTAGGCGATGCAAAGTTATAAATTCGGTTTTCATGTCACAATTTGCCTTTTTTTGACCTGGCCGGATTTTTATTTTTAAATCCAAAAATTTTTAATCAATGAAATTTAGCTATCCGATTAATATCTAGTTGCATATTGGATTTTTATTGGTCAATTATATTAATATAATAAAAATTTTGAGTTTATGATTTACCGACTCGACCGGGATATGAAAACCGAATATATTATAACTTTGCGTCGCATTATTATTTTGAAAATTTAATTTTTTCGAATTACACATGAATATCATATATTAATTTTTTAACTCCAGCCAAGTGCTGTAATTTTGGCCAATATTTTATAACAATTACTACTGGTAACAATTATTTTTATAGTTTTCACTTCACATGTATTCAATTAAATATAATATTTATGTAATGTAAAAAAAAAAATATAATATTTATGTAATTTGTGTTATATTATTATATAAATGAGTCTTTTTATGAATTCAAAAACTAAAAAAATGTATGAAATCCTAGACATTGTAAAACCAAATTATAAATAGTATCAAAGCAAATATAAAGTTCACAAACTTTGACCACACATTATGCTAGAGAAAAAAGATTATATATTAAAATTATTTATTTTTAACAGACTATGTGCATGAATCTAATAATAATTAACTTTGATAGTAAAAAATCTTGATAAGCCGATTGATTCATGCAGTTATTGTTGTAATTATAACAAGTTGTTCGTAATACTATTGTTTCAACGTGAGAAAAATGTAATGATATCGACGATAACGAATGATGGCTTATCTCTTTCATGTACTGTAGATACGTACAAAGTGAAACTGGTACCAGTACTATTTCGACGTTTCTGATGTCATGCTCTATAAACAAAAATCAATACTATGTCTGATTTGGTTGCACCCCTCGATTAGAAAAATGAATTTTTTTTTTATTTTACGGAGTCCCAGTCTCACGGTTTCGATCTAAGGTTCCCATGAAATAAAATTTACGCGATAGTAAATAGTAGTCATTAATTTATACGAAAAGAAATTAATAGTCACATGTCAAACCGTGAGTTAAAATTCTTTGTTCTTATGTTTATTGCCTAGCCGGCTTTGGGAAATTTCATGACTCATAGTAAATTAATATTGTATCTTTGATCGCGATCTTCAGCGATTTTAAAAAAATTAAGGGTGAGTGACGTAATTTGGCATGAATCATTTTACTTTAAGTTACACACTAAATAAATAAAGGGGGTTTACTTTAAACACAAGTCTGAAGTTCACTTTAAAAAGTTAACAAATTTTTAATTAAATACTGAATTTAGGAAAATAAACTGATTAGTCTCTCATTTTCTGTTTCTTCAATTTTTTTTTATTTATCGACTAAAATAGGTGAAGGTGAATAATGAATTATAAAACAAAGTTGGCGTCTGTCTAATCAATAAACAAAGTTAAAAAGAATAACATCTAACTTTAAAAGGGTTTTTAAGGAATTTTTTTTTTTTTTTCTACAAAATATAGTTACTTCATATATATATATACACGATTAATGTAGAAGCGATAAGAATGCATTGTTACGGAATACATTATGACTATCTAATATCATCAGGAGATAACTTCGGTAATTTCTATTAACGGCATTCCCGGTCATCCGATTTATCAAGATTGATTGGCTGTCCAACATAACAGAATGCACGGTGTAATCTTTTGGCGCTATTTCAAGTAAACAACGCAAATATTATTTACGTAAAATAATACTATTATGTTATTGTTTATAATAATAATAAATATACATTAAAATATGAATATAGAAAATATATTATGTCCAGCAAAAAAAAAAAAAAAAAAAAAAAATTTTTTGCAAGTGATAGTCGATTATTATTTTTCATTAGTATTAGGATAAAAGTAGAAAGCTAAGGCTATAATAATATATGTGGCTAACAACATAGCACCTTCTAACCAGTTTGATTCTCCATCCTAAAAAAAAAAGTTATTCTTTAATATTTACAATTCCTTTAAAAAGGTTCATATAAGTATATCATTTGTTACCTGAATGAGATAATTTGTGATCAAAACTGAAATGAATAATACAACAGTTTCGAATGTTTGGAAAAATAATGTCATTTGTTGTCCTATTATCCATCCGAGTATTACAAGTAATGGTGAAACGAAAAGTGCGATTTGCTAAAAGAAATTCTCAAGGTTAATAAATGAAAAAAATATGAGAAATTCATAATTAATGATTATTTACCATAGAACTGCCGGCAGCAACATTGATGGCAAGATCCATTTTATTTTTCATTGAAACAGAAACAGCGGTTACGTGCTATAAGGAAAAGCCATTTGTTAATTTTTTTAAAAAAAAGAAATCGATCTAGAAAATTACAATAATTACCTCAGCAGCGTTACCAACGATAGGCAATAAAATCAAACCGACAAAGGTTCTACTTAACCCAGAAGATTCAACGATTCCTTCGATTGAACCAACTAAATATTCAGCAGAAAAAGCTACTGCAACGGTTATAGCAGCCAATAACAATAACGCTACAACAATAGTTAATTGAGGTTGTTCATTTTTTTCATGTTCTTCTGCATCTTGGTATAATTCCGCATGAGTTTTCAACTAATAAACCAAGAAAGTTACATTTTACACTATGAGAAGAATAATATCCTTTGCCATAAGTTTGTTGTACTCACTTGGAAGAAAAGATAAAGAATATAAATTATCAACAAAACAACCGCTGTTCCATGAGATAAATTTAAAAGTTCTCTTGTATGGTTGTCAGTGTTGCCAACGATACTTGGATTTCCTATAGAAGAAACAGAAGAAATAAAAGCCGCAGGAATAATCAAACCAATACATGCTAAGGCCATTAAACTTGAACTTGTTTGTGCAGCAGTCTGATTAAAACTCTGTGTTTTATGATAAATTCCTCCCGCAACAAAACACATTCCTAATACCAATAATAAATTTGAAATAATTGATCCAAGAATTGAAGCTTGAACTACACGAATTTGACCGTCTCTAAGTGCCATTATGGATACAATTAATTCTACTGCATTACCGAAGGTAGCGTTTAACAAACCACCAATTGTCTGCAGAAAAAAAGAAAATTTTTTAATATTAAATTTTGCAAATTTTACATAAATAATCTCGATAAATAATCTCGATAAATACCTGACCAACTCTCAAGCTAATATCTTCAGTGACAAATCCAAGTAATTTAGCTAATGGAATTATAGCCAAAAAATTTAAAATGAAAACCCAAGTGTCGCTCCATTTTAATCCATAAGCTATGTATCCGAGCGGTATAAAAATTAACAGCACATTTATCCATGAATTAAGTAAAGTTGTCTTAAGGGATTTAAGTAAAGTTGGTGGCGGTGGTTCGGAATGAAAAACTGGTGAACGTGGAGGAGACGGAATCGATGTCTGGGTTGTCTGGTTATTGTTTGTGTCTTCATTTGGTGTCGAGTTTGATGATTGTGATTTTCTATTCGATGACATATTTCAAGAGAGAAGTAATAATAAAAAAAAATTAAAATTTTATTTCCTTTTTTCTTTTTTAAAAAAGAAAAAAAGATATAATCGACATACATTTTAATTATATATATATATATATATAATTTTATTTTTATTACTTATTATTTATTTCATTGAATGTGAAAGTGTTCTGTTTAGAATTCTTGTTAATATCATACATGCAGCAAATAGTGTAAACCCGGGTATAACTTGCTGAATTTAAATCAAGGAATGTCGATCAGAATATTCTAGATCAGCGTTGAACAAATAAATAAATAACAACCCCGATTCAAACTTAATTTATCCAATTTAACATTTTTTACTTACTAAATGTTAATCAAAAAAGAATCGTTTTTATTCTATTCTAATTCTAGTCATTTTAATTCTTTTTCTTACTAACAAAATAGAAATTTGAAACTTCGTAATAAAAATCATATATAGTTATAGTGATGAACAATGACACAAAGACAAATAGTTTCACGGGTGCGATATAAAGCCGAACAAATTAAATTTTAGTGTGCAACCGTGTGTACCACTTGGTGATACAAAGGAACTAACTTTACTATTGCAAAGGTCCATAACAGATAAATGTACCACGTCATGCAATTTGTCCATTTATAAATAATATAATAAAATGTAGTATATTGAGCTAGCGTTCTATTATATGGAACATTTCTGGTGCTTCCGCGCACACAAGATATAGATATTCGCAAAATCTCTTTTTCTATTTTCACTATTGAGACGGCTTTTTCTCAACAATTGACATTACAAACAATCAATCAGTAAACGGGTGCATTAGCGCCATCACACAATATATTGGCGATAATAACGGAATATCGCTTATCATTATTTATATTAAAAAACGCATATGATCTATGAAATTGCGCATCATAAGATTTATTTGCTGTGTCACATATATCACTAATTCTTGAATACGTGATTGTGGATTTTATTTAAATTTTATACTTACTTCTACTATTTCTTAACGGGTTATTTTTTAAAAAAAATTATTTAATTTTGACGAGGAAGGCATCTTCACATAATTACTATATGCTCAAAATTCCGTAAGATCCTGGCGTCACGTGACTGAAACGTACTCGGAGTTATCGCTAGACACTAGCGTTAATTAAAAAAAAAAATTTATTTATTATTATTTTATGTTACTTCAAATGTATTATTATTTTGTCAACAAAGATAAATTCCATTGGTTAAAATTGAACGTAAATGCAATTTTGTCAAATAAAACAATAATTTATCGTTTGTGCACAAACTGCACAATAATAATTGATTGCAGCGCCAAAACCATTTTTTAATGACCGAATCTCAAATAATTACTAGTTTTGAACCAGTACTTAATGTATTTCTCGTTTTAACACATGAATTTTCATTTTAAATTTTGAGCGGATATAATTATTAAGTGAGGCGATAAATTTTGTAAGGTCATTAAGAAATATTGACTGAATGTCTTATTGATTATCATTAGTTTCAATTATTTCAAAAAAAGTGCTATCGACAATTATTTTTTTTTTTTAGTATTCCTTATTTTGTAATTTTTTTTTTTCCTTCATAACAATTATATGTTTCATCTTTGCTTGTTATACTCGAATGGATAATAAAACAAGAACCGATATATTTTTTTTATCCAATTATTCAAAACTATTCGAAACCATTGTACTATCATTATTCAATTAGGGTTACAAATTACCTTATTCGATAATAAAATTTATTAAATTGCAATATTATCAAGACGTTGGGTCAAATTAATTAGAAATTGACAGCCGATTGACTTGTAATTAATTAACCATTTTGTTGTTAAAAATTTAAGTTGCCGATGAAATTACAAAAATATGAAATGATGATCCAAATAACAAATTCAAATATCACCTTTAAATTAGGTATGAAAATAATAAATATAGTTAGCGTAATCTTAAGAAGTGAAACATATAAAAACTGGCAAATTAGCATGTAATCTGAATTATTTGATCTAAAAAAACGAATATCCTCAAAGAAAGAACATTAGACAAAAAAACCAGCAATAAAGTTAAGAACAAAGAAAACAAAGAACAACATTAAGGAACGTACAACTGCAAAATGATGTATCAATACAATTATAAGCCTTAATTTATATCAATTAGCGGCGTACATAAATTGCATATTTTTGGATTGGATTTGGCGTTTTTGAATTAAATAGTAACTGTTAAAAATTGTTACTTATTTTTATATTTATTTTTATTTTTATTTTTTTATATTTATTTTTGTATTTATTTTCTATTTTGACAAAAACTTAATAAATTTTTTTTTTTATTACGCTTGTAAGTAAATTTGGTGAGGCGCAATAATGCAGGTAAATTATTATCAAAATTTATCAGTTATTATTTGTCAAGTTCTTTATTGGACAGATATGTATTATAGCACATATTTTAATATATTAGGCATGTTAAAAAAAAAAATTTATTCTCCTTTAGTCTTGGCAAATTTTTTTTTTTAATTGTAAGGGGAAAAAATTATCCTGTATATCAATGGTATTTAGTTAAGGAAAATCAGCCTAATTCGAATTAATACTAAATCGAATTAGCACTTCGAATCATGTTCTTGTTGATCGAAGCGTTAAATATGATCGACATCATTATTAATTTGCATATCTGACATAGGATCGGTTTTATAATAACGATCTAAATGGCTAGAAATAGTCACAAGACTTATATCGTATACGATATTATAAGATTTTAATTATGCATCCTTAGGATCAAGTGGTAACGGCATATAACCGAATATTAAATTATTTCTTTTTGGATTGAGAAATTAGCATAAATACTAGAAAGGTACAGTTAAAATATAATAACATACAATATATATTACCTTTAAACCTACAATTAATTTTGGTATTTGTTTTCACAAAAACTAAGGCTTAAATTAAATATGGTATACTATCAAAATTGCTCAGCACCTCGAAAATGATTAAAAAAGAAAAAAAAGAAAAGAAGATAATACAAAATACAAAAAAACATTTGAGAAACAAAAATATATTTGAAGTTTATGCAACAGAATTAAAGTAATTACTATATCGATAGTTATAGGTACCCTTTATACTAATTTATATTAGGACAGTTTCCTTTTTTTGTTAGTCAATTTGTTGGTTATCTGGGACAAGCTCTTGGCATTTTGACCTTGGATTTTAGGTTATTAATAAAGGGTATACCATTTATTTTGACATCTGGTGTCCGAGGAAATAACATCGGTGAAATAATTAAATGATCGTCGGACGTAGTGGTCAAAAAGTTTCTTTTAATTTTTAAATTAGACGTTTTAAATATAAGAGCTGAAAAAATGACGAAACTAATAATTCTTTATCAATGGCATTCGGCTTAATATAATTCTGACAAATTAAGAATAGCTATTTAATTTTTATTCGGATCCAAGTTCCAACCTCGGATAATTTTGTCAGATTTGTTCTAGGGAGATTGCTTGGTGAATTATAATCTTAAATATAATTAATATTATGTCATTTAAATTAGAATTCCTTATTTGTCGCAAAATATTTTACGATTGCATGTAAAAAATCTTGGCAATTTAATATGGCAATTATTACCGGGGATTTCCCAGTAAATTGCTCAAAAAAGCATTGGATGAAACTAATTTCATTGGTTTTTACTATTCCTGCATTTGGTACCTTAAATGGATATAAATCAAGAATCATTGTTTCATTGTTCATTAGTTGATATGGTTATTTTAGCCATTATGTGCTTAGAATAGATTTTATATATGTAAATGGGCTAATGATTGTGTAAACTGTATAAGAATTCCACGAGAGAATATTTCACAAGTTAATTTAGTGCATTTAGTTACTATTTTTTCTAGCGAAAAAAAAAAATGTTCTTTCATAATAAATTTAAACTTTTTTGCTATCGTAAATATTATAGAAAGTATTTTATATTATATTATACATAATTACGATATCTTAGAAATATGTCAAATTTGCCAGAGAGTTTAACACAATCTTCAACTGCCCCAATTTTAGGCGGTTCACCATATAAGGTCCTTAAAACTATGTTTAATAATTCACGAATGAACTTACTATATTTATTATTTGTTTTTATACCACTTGGATATTTAGCTCACGGATTAAAATGGGGTGACACTTGGATTTTCATTCTAAATTTTTTGGCAATAATTCCATCGACCAGATTAATTGGATTTATAATTAAAGATATTAGTCAAAAATATAATAATCAGGTATTTATCACAAATAGACAAATTAAATTTAAAAAAATTTCTTTCACAAATAATTATTTTTTTTTACAGTCAGTTGGTGGTTTGTTAAACGCCGTCTTCGGTAATACAGTAGAATTAATTGTTTCCATAATAGCACTTAAAGAAGGACAAATAAATATAGTTCAGACATTTGTTCTTGGATCAATTATTTCAAACTTATTATTAGTATTAGGATTGTGTTTCGTTGCTGGAGGAATTCTTCATAAAAAACAAAAATTTAATCAAACTGCTGCACAAACAAGTTCAAGTTTAATGACTTTAGCATGTATTGGTTTAATTATTCCCGCAGCTTTTAATACGAGTGGCAGTGGAAAACTACGTAATGAAGAACTAACAAAATTATCTCATGGAACAGCAATTGTTTTATTAATAATTTATGTTCTTTATCTTTTATTTCAAGTGAGTACAACAAATTTATGGCATAACATTTTATTCTTCTCAACGTGTAATTGTAACTTTCTTGATTATTAGTTAAAAACTCATACGGATTATTACAAAAATATGGAGGAACATGATGATGATGATGAACATGAACAACAATTAAATATTGTTGTATCATTGTTTTTGTTTGCGGTTGTAACCGTTGCCGTAGTTTTCTCTGCCAAATATTTAGTTGATTCAATTAAAGGAATTATTCAATCTCCTCAATTAAACGGTTCATTTGTCAGTCTAATTTTATTGCCGATTGCTACTAACGCTACTGTGGTAATTTTTGAATTTTGTTGAATTTTGGTTTTTTCTTTTTTTGAATTAGATTAACGATTTTCACTTCATATAGCATACAGTTACTACCACTACAATAAAAAATAAAATGAATCTTACTATCAGCCATGCCGTTGGAAACTCAATGGTATATTACTCTGAATTACTTATTGTTCTTCTTTATAAGCTTTAATTAAATTTCTTAAATTTCTTTTAGCAAATCGCACTTTTCGTTACGCCATTACTCGTTATAATTGGATGGATAATAGGACAAGATATGACGTTATTTTTCCAAATATTCGAAACAATTGCGTTATTTATTTCAGTTTTGTTAACAAATTATCTCATTCAGGTAATTATAAAATTTTTTTTAAATAATTGCTTGCAATCTTCATTTTTTTATTTTAATTTTAAAATTTGTAAACAAATCTGCTCCTTTTAGGATGGCGAGTCAAACTGGTTAGAAGGTTCCTTATTATTAGCCACGTATGTTATTGTAGGCTTGGCTTTCTTCTATAACCCTAATAATATTGAATGAACAGTAAATAAATCTTGTGACGCATGCAACATAGATTAAATAAAATAGACAAATAACCCATACTTTTATTAAATATACCCACTCAATTATCACTTTCGATAAGACTAGAATTCGCAAAAAAATTAGCCAGTGTTATCGAAAGACGCTTAACAACTGTAAATTACTTCTAAAATTAATAATAGAACTCATTTTTGATTTCAGAGAGCGAGATATGAATAAGATAAAATAAAATTAAGATATTTTTAATTATGGTAATTAAGAAAGAAATATACAAACGAAACTTATATATTTATTTTCTTGGTGAATAAATTTATGATTTTGTATAAATGGCTCATTTGGCTGTCACATAAATAATATTTGGAAATTTTCAATTTTACTGCGTCATTCCATATGTTACTTTATTATAGATAATAGCGCTCTGAAATGACTGGTTGGATCAAGACCAAATTTGTTGTTTATTATCCTCAACCTGTTCTACAATTCCACGAAGTTTTAAGGCGCGGTCGCTTTTCAAATATTCCAGAGACTGGACCAGAACCGAGCGAAACTGGCGGGACCGTGAAATAATCTTTAATAATTTTCTTGAATATAATACGACATGTAAACCTTTATTAATAATCTTGATTGATCGATAATAAATAGGCATGTTCAGTTCTGATTGATCAGATTTTTATCAGATTTTTGGATTAATATTTATTGGGTGATGAAATTGTGCGATTTGATCAGTGACCAATTTATCGATCTATGAAAAAGTAGAATTTGTTGAAAATAAGCAAAAATAACCGTGTTAATTGGTTATTTTATGGATTGGTTAATGGACTTTGTGATCAAAAATCCGAACAATCAGAATTGAAATAGCCTAATCTGATTTATGGTATTACTCCATATATATCATGAAATACCGTAGAACACTGACTAAACTACCCTCGTGCAAACTACCCTAGATTTTTGGTCAAGAATTTTGTAAAAGATCCAGGTAGGTATTATTTTACATCAAGGTTTTTATTTTTATTTAATTGAAATCAGTATTTTCTATATAGTATAAAGTACATGTCCTAGATTAAGCCACCCGGGTATTTTACAAATTTGGGGTGGATTTGTAAAAAAAACTCGGGATAGTTTAGTCAGCGCTATACGGTATTACTTACTTTGCATTTTTCTCACTTTAAACACTCTCCAGAACATGTGTGAGAATTGCGGCTCATCTTGTTATAAAATTTAAAATCTGGATTTAAAAATACGTTATATATGATTAATTGGATTTATTTAATCGGATAATGATTAATTGGCGAATTTATCGACAATTAAATTATCAGTATAGTTCTAGCTGTTCTAGAAGTTGTTCAGATAGAAATGAAATAAAATAATAACACAAATCAGATTTGGTAATTGCTATCGATCATACTTAGTTGATTCACAAAATTCGAGGTCAATTAATAACTTTTTTAAAAACCCCTAAATTTATGAAGCGTGTTTTTTACTCGGTAATAAAGCGATCAAGAAAGTTTTTTGTAACATATCTCTGATCAATTTATACGACCAATAATTATCGACCCAAAACTCGATCAAAAGAACGATTAGAACTGAATAAGCCTAATATTAAGAAATACGCCATGAAGTTTGCCCATCGATTAGATTTATCTAATTTTAATGTTTTAACAAATCATTTATAAAATTAGCTGAAAATATAATTAAATTCTTTCATTAAATATAAAGGACTAACAGTTTAACCTTTTAATCCTAACTGCTAATCACCTAAAGAATGAATGAAAGAATGAGTTCATCAAAGTTTGTAAAATTTTGATTAAAAAAAGCAGTAAGTATAGTACGGCAAATTAAGTTGAATTTCTTTTAGTTCTGACTTGGCGACTGTATTTAAATATATTACTGTTTTTTTTATTTTATAAGTATTACAAACAAAGATTAACAAACAAGGTTTATAAGTTGCATCGTGGATACTTATTCCTCTTAACATGTTAATTATTCTTTATTTTTATTTGGTAATCATCTTGTGACTGGTATATTATCTTTCCATCCGATAGCGTGTCAATCGAGATAAATAAATAAAGTAATTGTAAAAGCTTTTTTTTAATTTGAAACTCTCCCTTACATAATTTTGTGCAAAGGTAACAACTTACTAAAGCAATTATAAGTGTACTATAAACTATTAATGAATATTTAATATTTTCATCAATTAATATACGTAATCATATTATTTTAGTATTGTAATAATAAGAATTAGGGCAAAAGTAGAAACCAAGAGCTATAATAAGATAGGTAGCCAACAATATCGCACCCTTTAAATAATTTGATTCACCATTCTAAAGAATGATATTCATTGTTAATTTTTACGATTTTAACTGAAAAGATAAATAAAAGTGTGTAAATGAAACCTGAAGAAGAATACTCGTCATCATAGCTGAAATAAATAAAACAACAGTTTCGAATAATTGGAAAAATAATGACATTGGTTGTCCTATGATCCATCCAAGTATAACGAGAAATGGGGATGCGAAAAGTGCGACTTGCTATAAATTTTGAAAGTAAAATATAAAAAAAATTCTATATAAATAAAAGTAAGATGATGTTAATCATAAATTATTTACCATTGAACTGTTGCCAACTTCACGGATAGTTCGATCAGCATCAACTGTTGAAGTTCTTACAATAGATACAATCTACATGAAATAATAATTATTAATTCAAAAAAAAAAATTATCTCAACAAATTCGAAGAAATTAGATTACTTCAGTAATTTTGCTAATATTTGGAATTAAAATTAAACCGATAAAGGTTTCGGTTAATCCAATAGGTTTAACAATTCCATCAATTGAACCAGCTAAATACTCAGCAGAAAAAGCTACAAAAACAGCTACAACAGCCAATAATAATAACGATGCAATAAGAGTTAATTGAGGATGTTCATCTTTTTCATATTCGTCCCAACTTAGGTAAAGGCACGAATGAGTTTTCAACTAATAAACTAAGAAAGTAAGTTACATTTTACATGGTGAGAAAAATAACATGCTTTACCATAAGTTTGTTGTACTTACATAGAAAAAAATAAATAAAACATAAATTATCAATAAAATGATTGCCATCCCATGGGATAAATTTAAAAGTCCCTTTTCATATTTTATATCATTAAGAGAATTTGTAGAAGAAACGAGAGCTGCGGGAACAATTAAACTAATACATGCTAAAGTTATTAAACTTGAACTTGTTTGTGCAGTAGTCATATTAAAACTTTGTGTTTTATTATAAATTCCTCCCGCAACAAAACACATTCCTAATACCAATAGTAAATTTGAAACAATTGATCCTAGAATTGAAGCTTGAACTACACGTATTTGTCCTTGTTTTAGTACTATTACGGAAACAATTAATTCTACCGCATTACCGAAGGTAAAGTTTAAAAAACTACCAGTTAACTGCGAAAAAAAGAAAGTTTTAAATATTCAATTCGGAAATAATTTTTTACTTAAATAATCTTGATAAATACCGCACCAACTCTCAAACCAATATTTTCAACTGCAAATTCAAATAAATTGGACAATGGAATTATAGCCAAAAAGTTTAGTATGAAAATCGAGATATTACTCCAATTTAATCTAGTAGCTATAAATCCAAACGGTATAAAAATTAATAATATATTTGTCCATGAAGCAAATAATATTGCCTTAAGCGATCCAAGTAAAGTTGATGATAGTGGCGAAGAATGCAAAACTGGTGAACGTGGAGGAGGCGGAATCAATGTCTGGGTTGTCTGGTTATTGTCTGTTTCTTCATTTGGTATCGAATTTGACAATTGTGATTTTCTCTGTGATAACATTTGGTGGTGAAAAAAAAGATTAAAAATATTTTTTACCCTTTTTTAAAAGAGAATAAGTGTAATCGATATCTATTGATTTTATTCCTATTACTATTTATTTTTATTCTTATTTATTTTGTGATGAGCAGTTAGTTACACACAAAAAAAAAAAATAGTTTCACGATAGTTTCACGAGCGCGATAAAATAATACTTACAAATGAAATAAAATTAAGCCACTTGGTAATACAAAAAACTTAATAAATTTATTATTGTTTTTTTTTTTTTTTTGTCAATTTTGTTAATATTCACATGTTAAGGGTATAAATTTATCTAAATAAATGAATCTCAATAAACTCAGTACAATAAAAAAATTGAAGGAACAATTTGAAGGATTTCGACAGAATATGCAGTTACATAATTTCATAGTTATATTAAGCTTTCTTCATGTCTATTTTAATTTTCATTGAAGTTAAATCAAATAATCAAATATTCTTTTCATTACTGTATAATTATTCTTTTTATTATATATTATTATAAAAGTTCAGTATGCCGGTATAATACAAAATCTGAAAAAATCGCTAAATATCATGCCCGTATTTAAATCGGAATTTCACACACAAAATGACTTTGCTCACAAAATATTCAAAAAAAGTTTCTAACTTTACACGCATGGCTTTTTTACTGCACAAGAAAAGTACAGTATAATAATTTTTCGTTTAATATATTCATCAGGAGTTTTAAGAGAAGCAGCAAATGCAGCGAGAATGATTAAAGCAATACATGCCAGAGCCATTAAATTTGAATTTGTTTGTGCAGCAGTCTGATAACTCTGCTTAAAATTTTGTTTTTTAATTCCTCCTGTGACAAAACGCATTCCTAATACTTGAAATAATTACTCCAAATACTGAAGCACTACACGTATTTGACCATCATTAAATGCTATTGTGGATGTAATTAATTCTACTGCATTACCGAAGGTAGCGTTAACAAGTTACCAATTGTCTGCAAAAAAATGGTTATTATGTTGGATTTGGTAAACTTGAATAACCTTGATAAATACCACTTTCAGCTGCAAATTCAAGTAACATGGCCGATGGAATTATAGCCAAGAAGTTTAGAATAAAACCAAAAATGGCATTCCAATTTAATCTAGAAGCCATATTAATCCCTAAGTAAAGTTGGTAATGGTAGTTGAGAGTGCAAACTAGTGAACGTGGAGGAGACGGAATCGATGATTGATTTGTCTGGTTATTGTCTTCTTTTGGTGTCGAATTTGACGACTGTGAATTTCTCTGTGATGACATATGACGATGAAAGAAAAAAAGAATAAAAAATTTTCTTCCTTTTTATTTTTAAAAAAGAATAAGTATAATCGATATACTAGTATATACCGATATACGTAATTTTAATGAATATATTACTCTTTATTTCATCGACAAATGTGAAAATTATATTTAAATTGTGAATAAATGGAATAAATGAATACTGAATTTGTTCTATTGTGACAAAAAAATAGTTACACAATAGTTTCGCGAGCGCGATAAAATAATATTTATAAATGTAATGGTTGAGATGATATATTTTAAAATCAAGCCACTTGGTAATACAAAAGAACTTTTAGCTAGGGATTCAGTTTAAAACCGCGGTTTTCAGCCAAAACCGAATCGACCGCAAAACCGACCGATAAAACTGAGCCGCAAAACCGATTGCAAAAAATATTATTAGAAAGTGCTAATTATGACTTTATTTAATGTATTTTATAATTTTTCGCACCTGCGAAGCATCGCACCCTTTTTTGTCACCTGTGTCACACCTCTCCCCTTTTCACTTCTATATGTATGTATTACTGGGGACAATTTTTTCAGTTGTAAAAAATCTATTTTTCACACCCCTAGTTAAATGTCACATGATTAATTTTTGCCTGGCATTACGTAATTTTGCCCAGAGTATTCAGGGTGCGATGTATCGCAGGTGCGAAAAAAAACAAAACCCTTATCATTTAAATTCACAATTTTTTCTTACAAAAATTTATTTTATTTTATTTATTTATTTATTTAACTGAAGAGACGAGTAAAGATTCATATACATTGTAAATAAATTACAAAAAAAGGGAATTTATTGTACAGTGGTAATCCAACAATATAACCCAAGCCAAAACCCAGGCCTCGTCCCCATTAATGAAAATAAAACCCAACAGAGAAATACTTTTAAAGTGGAAAATAAAAATATAAACGATCAAAAAAAAGGTTAGAAAAAGACTAATCTAAACTTTATCCAGGCTGTGGTAAGGTGGATCTAGCTGTCTTAATACGCTTGTCCTAAAAAATTAAAGAAGTTAAATTACATTGCTAGGTAAGCAATTTGGGGTCGATCTTCTTGATGAATGTTTAAAGAAGCGTGCACAAGTTATCCAAATTGTTAGTTTTTTTTTATTGCAATAATTGCATTTTTTGATTTGAATTGCTTGTTGTCAGGACCAAGAGAGCCTTGTTTGGTGGAGTGATACTGTCGTGATTTTTGGATTTTAGAATTTCCAGTTGATTTTTTCTTTTTTGACGGTATTGGTAATGGCGTATGGGAGTTAGTCAACTGTATTTGGTCAGTACGAAAGGTGAGAGGTCGCATCAACCTTTCATGTGACTCAAAATACAGAATTCCTTTTAGGCCATTTTTTTCCTTGATGACTTTTCACGCCAATGCTCTCATATACTAAAGGAGTGACAAGCCATCCAGAGCGAAACTACTATATAATGCAGCTTTTGTTGTGTTAGGAAGGAAGCAGAACGAGGCTTGGAATATTTCTCTGCTCTTTCTTTGAGCAAGCTTCTACTCACCAGGGAACCACAAGACTCAGATTTCACCCAATTGAGTACACCAGGGCTGAAGAACATACTCGGTGTCTTTTGTTGAGGTAAGAACTATATCCACTTGTATAGTGTAATATTTGTGTTGGGTTTTGATTGAAATGTTTAATACTTGTCCCCAGTCCGCAGGGCTATGTGCATTTTTTCTAAGGACCATTTGGTGGGTATGTCGTATATCATTATGATATGAATTTTTTCTTATAAAAATAATGCTGATTATGTGATTTTTTGGAAAAATTCTCACTATAATTTCAAAAAGAAGAGTACTAAAAATTTAAATATTTGAAATTCGCATTTTTTGGCTATTCTCAATTGAAATAAAGATATTTTTTCAGGATATAATTATTGTAAAATATTTATAATTAACCAATCAGTTTTTTCATTGGTTGTTTTGTATATAAAACTGACAGTTAACTGGTCTTAGACTAAATCTGAGCCAAAACTGAACCAGAAAGAAATGGGTATGACTGAACTTTTAGCATCCCTACTTTTAGCTAATTATATTAAAAAAAAAATTTTTTTACGTTCATTTGTTATCATCAAATTTTTGAAATAAATTTGACTTTTTTTTATTGAAATGTTAATATTCATATGTTAAGAATGCAAATTTATTTTATATAAATCTCAATAAGTTCAATACAATAAAAAAATTGTAGGGATAATTTGACATAATCTTTTTAAGCTTTCTTCATTTTATTTTTGCTTTTAATTAGTTAAATCAAATAGATAATTATTATTTTCAATACTGTACAATTATTTAATATACTTTTGTTATAAAATTCAGTGTGTCAGTCATAATATAATTTAATGGCTAAATAATTTTAACCAAATTCCAAGAGTTTTTTACTAAAGAAAAGACCAAGTTTATTAAGTTTTAGTCTTAAAGGTTAAGTTGTAGTTTTCAACTAAATGAACAACTTTATAAGGTATTAAATTCCTATGCAGTAAAATCGCTTACCATTATTTATATTAAAAGCGCAATAATAATAAACAAAAAACCTTTTTAATACATAGTATAAAATTGAAGATCACGTGATCATGTTATTAACTGGTTAAAATTCGTACAGTACAGTGCCTTTATCTCTATTTCTGTTAAATGTAATAATAATGACTTGACCCCTCGTCTAAATAAATAAATAAAGCCTAAATTCAGCAAATCCAAAAATTACGATAGATAGTTCCTTACTCTCGTTTATTGATCAAAATAGATTCCAACCAAAGAACTGACGAGAATCAAACCTTTGGATAGAGGTATCCGACCCAAGTTTTTTCCTGTCAGCTAGACGCAGGGATTATCCTATGATTTTTGATTCATACGTAACGAGGATTTTGGTAACATCTATTTAATAATAAATATCATCAGGCCGTGAATTTTTTTGTAAGAAATGTAATCCTCATTAGCTATTCATATCAAGGGAGATGTTTATATGTGATAAAATTAAAAATTCTATGGAATTTCATATCCGAAACTGTTGAGCTTCTCTAGTATAAGGAGAATTAAAAAATGTCTGAGGGTGTTGCGAAACAATGTGAAATGGTTTTCTTTTTAACAAGTAAGATCGGAACACTACCAGAACAAAATTCAAATACCGTCTGTTGGTGAAGATTTCCACATTTTTTGATCCATCCACTACACTATTCATAAAAGTAGTATTGCTCGTATGTATAACTCGTTACTCGGTGTATTACAAAAAAAAACACGAAACAGAAATGAAAATCACACTAATAAAATAATTAGTTTTGTGAAATAAGACCTTCGGTAGAAACTTATACCATGTAACTAATAATCCTTATAGTTACGCAATCGCGATACCTTTCTATGCACCTCTCTTTTGTGTGTAAAAAAAAATCATTACCTCTACAGATTTTGACAAATGATTGATGATTTTACTTTGCCGATGATTTCCAAGATGGATTTAGCGAAAGAAAAATTTTTGTCAAAAAAGTCAACAACGATATTTAAAACCGTCTTTGTTACTCTAAGTAAACTTGCAGAGCAGCTAAAATTACACCTACTTAGTAATTAAACCAATATGTATATTTGGAAAAATTATTTCTTTTATGATTGTGTTATATACGGAATCGATTATACTATTAATTAAAATAATTACGTGTCGCACTACAATTGTCGGGTGCCAAAAATTTGACTAGTTTATTATATATATTGTTTAACCAAAATGCGTAAAATATTGCCAAAATAAAAAAAAAATTTAGGTATATAAGTAGTCTTTATTATGTTTAGAAACGTTAGAATGGTATGCCAACCCATTTTATATAGGTGTTAAAGGTGTCAAAATGTCGAACAAACCATCTGAAAAATAATGCTGTTTCTGGTTCGTAATTTCATATATATGGCTATTTATATTCTTTTTGTTATATTTTAATTTCTTCTTATACAGTACGTCTGAAGAATCTAAAGAACTTGAGTTTGAAGGACTCATCTCTCAAGGATGAGAAACCGGTAAGAAATAATGAATTTGTCGAAGGTGACATTAGAAAGACTAGGAATCA
Organism: Rhizophagus clarus; assembly: GCA_015698045.1. Taxonomy (NCBI): domain Eukaryota; kingdom Fungi; phylum Glomeromycota; class Glomeromycetes; order Glomerales; family Glomeraceae; genus Rhizophagus; species Rhizophagus clarus. The sequence continues at coordinate 642,027 of BLAL01000338.1, read as the reverse complement.
AAAAATTTACAGAAAATAAAGATGAGTGGATAAAGTTTTATGGTACGTAATAAATCTGATTCAGCTTGATTGTATTTTTACTGATATATCCTTTTTTAGGCGTCTTTGGTCCAGATTGTCTGGCTTCCCACAATGAAAGACGTGAAGTCTTTGACTTTATTATTTGTCCCGATTTGGAACCAATCGGGGAGGAACTTGCAAGAAATACTCTTAAATATAGTCGTCTACTTGAGTCCAAAAGTCTTGATGCATCAAAAGGATCGCATATTCTAATCGTAAATGTGAAATTATTTGATTATGAAGGTAAGATATCTTCGGAAGAAGAGGAAAAACTGTATAAAAAATATCCAGGATGTTTTTACGTACCCGTTGTTGAACGTCGTGCTGCAGTACGCAAATTCATGACAAACGTTGATAGAAGAAAGAATGGCAGGTTTGTATCATTTACAATTTAATTGATGATAAAGTTATTGTCAGATATAATCCGAAGTTTTGTGATGATATTTGTCAATGACTTAATAATGACATTTTCTTTGCATAATGTAGTCCCGTATTTGTATTTGAAATGTATTAAATCCCTATGATGAGGTGATAATGGCAAATACCGAACGAAATTTCCGAATGGTAATTGACATTGGTACTACGATGATGATAATTTCATACTTTGTAAGACAATAATTATATAATCCTAAAGAGGTTGACGTACTAGTTCTTTTTTACTCTGATGGATATGGCGAAACAGCGAAAATTACTCAAGTTTCAAGGGATTGGCTTATACAGTATATTGTTATGCCAGTTCTTTGGGTGCTTATAAGGGATAAGCGGTATGTATGGTGGTGGTAGCAGAAGGAATGTTTATGATTAAGTGTAAATAAAAATGAAATAAAAGAATAACGAATAATTCACTTATAATAAAATCTGCGAAGGTTACACAAAAACAAAAAAAAAATAACCGTAAATCTATCACGATTTACAGCACAAATTAAAAATATAAAAAAATGTCAAAATACAATCAAACAACGAGATAACTTTTTATTAATAAATCAATTTTATTAATCCGTAAAAATGCTATCTAATTAACTTTTACAACAGAGTGAACATACGCGTTTTTATAACTACTAAAACTATACTAAAAATATTTAACATATTTAACAAATTAAACATATTGCACATATTGCACATATTGCATATGTTTAACATATTTAACATGTTCGGACAAATACCAGAATTATATGCATCGGAATGAATTTTTTTTTTTTATAATAAAATTTAATCAGCAAAAAAAAATTTAAATAAGTGGTCTCGATTTTTTTTTGGGTTCGGATATAGGAAATATTAGTAATGTTAGTTGAAAATTTTCTTTAATTTTAGCTATTTTATTTGCTTTTTTGTTTATTTCAGAAACGATTTACTGAAATTGCAATTAATATGAAAAAATAGATAAGGATAATAAATTTATATATGAAAGGATGAAAAAAGACTACCATTGGGCTAGTCATGATAATAATACTAAAAGACGATGTCAATAAATCTTGGTTCTATGTGATGATCTTGATGACCTGATCAAAAAATTTACTGAACAAGTAAAAAAGTCTTAATAAGCAACTGGATCACTTTCATTCTCTACTGATTTCTGTTCATACATGGGTTCAATCACTTGTATCACCTTGCTTACTACTATAAAAATTCGTAATTAACTAGCCAGTAGTTTTTTCCTAGTACCCACGGTAGGGATGTTTATGATTACGTGAATAGGTTGCTGCATTTTAATTGGTTAAAAATGGGATGATGCAATTCTTGTAATCCTTTATATCCGGTATCCCATAGGATCATGATGCCAATTATTTTGCTCATATTCAACATGTGACGTTATTTATTGTCGGATATCATTTATTGCTGATCATATGCATTACGATCCTTTATATTTACATTAAAAAATTAGATGAATAATCAGAATAGAGCAATTATCAGAATTAAATAATTCCCAAATTTGCTTTAACATTGATGTGGTATCCAATTTATCATGATCATTAAGGCTACCAGTGATATACTGTAACTATTATTAGGCAATTCGTTATTCAATATTATGGTCAATATTTCATGATTGTCATGTGCCACTGTGTGATACAATGACAGCCCAATCATTCCACATTGACCTCCATATTGAATACTATGTTCTATTCATCGATTTTTATTCATATTTATTATCGAAAATATATATATGATGAATTCGGGAGTCCATGGTATTGCAGTTTTTTGATGAGTTTTATGATGTAGTTCATACGTAGATCTTTATTTTTATAAAAAATGGCACCGGGTTATTTATTTTATTTATTTTTTTTTATTTCATATGATGGATTCATATTTTACTAAAACATTAAGTTATTATACTTAAGTTTGATTAATAGTTTATTTAGTTACAAAGAAAGTGAATGTAAATACATTTTTTTTTATGTAATAAGAGTATAAGATAGGAAAATTATAAAAGGTTAATGAAAAAGAACAAAATATATAATAAAAATTATAAAATTATAATAAAAAGCTATAGAGAAAACTTTTTTAAAAGAAAAAGAGGAAGATTAATCATTAATAGTTTTGTTAGATACTTCATTTTTGTTCAATATTAGGGAGTGGGTTTTTTTGTAATGCAAATGCTAACATATAATTTCAGGTTTGCCTGGTTGGAGATACTTGCGAACGTAATGAAGTAGGCCCATTAAATCGCTGTTGTAGACCTTAAGGTTTGGTTAAGAGTTCATCTTATTGGCCAAATAGCTGATATTTGGATTATATCTTATTTATAACTTATTAATGCCTTAATTTTCTAGAAATTTTTTTTTTTATTATTCATGGATCACATTTGAAACCCATTTGTGAATGAATGGGTTTAAATGTTATTATTGATTTATATTTTGCTTTACGAACTACTCAACAATAAAGTTAAGTACGATCTTTAAATACAGTAAAAAAAAAAAAATTTTATAAAGTTGAAAATTTAATTATTTTATTTTTTCAATATTTTATTTTTATTACAAATATATATTATTGAAGTAATTCACTAATTATTCTTTTAATAAAAATCATTATTATTGTTATTTGTATCCTTTAACTTTTATATGATATTATATATTATATAATAATTGCTATGTCCATTTCTGATTCTAATAGGATCTCTGATAGATTGAGTAAATTCTGCAATAAGATCATTACCTTTTAGATTCCAATTCTTTGACAAGACTTTCATAAAATTCATAAGACTCTTCTGTTCTATTTATTTCAATTGTTCTGTAATTATTATGGGCAGCTCAGTGGCAGCTCTACTAACAAATCACGAAGTAGTAAAGAAAAATAATAATATAGTAATGTAGAAAAAAGTTAACCCTGGTAAAATATTTGTATATAATTTGTTCATAATACACAGTGAAATTCGATAAACCGGATTTGGGCTTAAATCGGATTTTTTTGCTGGAACCAAAACACGTATATTGAAATAGTTTCGATATACTGGAGTTTACTAGTAAAATCTCGATATCGCTAAATTTCTAATCAGTTATAGTAAATGATTCAATAAACCGGATCATGTGTTCATTAACCAATAAAATTGAAGTAACGTGTTGCGATAGATCTTAAATTTGGCCAGAATTATAAAATCTGGGTCTGGCTGAATTTATGTACATAATTATATTCAATTAAAAATATTTTATATCCATTTTCACGACCTCTATCACTTGAAGTAATTTGATAATTTTTATAAATAAAGAGACTTTTAAGTTTTTAATTTTTGTTACGTTACATATACAGTAAAAAATTTTGATATACCGGATTATCATATGAAATCCTACCGGTATATCGAGATTTTTTTCGCTATACCGGATATCCTGATAAACCGGATACTTTTAGCGGAATCGATGGATCCGGCTTATCGAATTTCACTGTGTACATGTGCCATCCCCATAGCTCGTATCTATAAATGTGATGTAAATGTGGTACAATTAATTTATGGTCTCCGCCCGTGAACTGATTCAGACTTTTTCTTTAACTATAAATAATTAGAGACAGGAAGATAGAATTAACTATTAATAGATAATAGTTTACAAATCAAAATTGGGCTTTCATAAACAACGCCCAATGAAAATTTTCAACATTCACGAATTTCTGAGTAAGGAAGAAATGAAAATCATTTTGGATGAAAAATCATGTAGATTGTGAAGATTTAAACTTGTCCTTAACTAATATTTTCATATGATGTACTAAAATAACCCTATCTAATCTAATACCACTTAACAATCTTAAAAAAACTTAGCGCCATCTTGTGTGTTACAGAAAAATATAAGGTCATTTATTTATGGAAATAAAGAAAATATATATATGGTCATTAATATGTGGAAATAAAGAATCAATCCTGTCAAGTGTGAGAATATCAAATAAATAGCTGAATATAAATTATCATATTGATTTTACTTTACCAAGCAAAGCGAAAATTGTGTGAATTCCTTAATATTGCACAGGTTCAAAACATTATTTAATCATTGCGGTTAATAATAAAATTTTTTGCTTATATATAGTTTTTTTTTAAAATTTCTTTTTTATGTTCATTATTGAAAAGTAAATATATTATAAGATTGATCGTTAAAGTATATAATTATTGATAAAAAAAAAAAAGTTTTTTTCCTTCTCTCCAAAATAAACATTTAGTACATGGCTTTACCTGGTATACTTGCATTTGAAAAAGCGGTAGAAGTGACTGTTCTTACAACCGCAACAATCCTTGCTGCTAAGGCAGCTAGCGAAGGGTCTAAAGAAAAACAAACAATAGGAGATGGAAAACCAACAAAAGAAACTGGATTTGAACCGAAAAGGAATTCGGATGGTAAAAAGGTAGTTGCTCCGAACGGTAAACGTGGATATGTAGATAAGAAAGGAGATATTTGGGTACCTGTGAAGAAAAGTAATCATGAGGGTGCCCATCGCGGAGAACATTGGGATGTACAACATCCTCGAGAAAAGACATACCATAATACCCTTCCAGATGGAAGAATAGCAGGCGGGAGTTGCAGACATGTAAAAAAATAATTTTCAATTTTTCTGGCTTTATCCTATCTTTAATGTGAAGCACTTAATGTGCAAGTTCCTACGAATGATAAAAAAAAATTCTCGAATAATGTTCACATTTTTTTTCCTCTTAAATTTTTTTTTTATTTTATTTATTATTATTTTGTCATTTTATTAAAATAAATATCAATGTTCTTTTCATTCTCTATCATATGTTGTCATTTTTTAGTATTAACAGTGTTAACTGATTATCATTTCATGAAATAAATAACAATGCAACTTTTATCATCAACTAGCCAGTAGGTTTTTTCCTAGTACCCACGGTAGGGATGTAAAAGATGGGATTACGCAACGGTCTACAGTAGTAGGAAAATAGTTTACGATCACATGAATAGGTTGTTGTATTTTAATTGGTTAAAAAATGTGGTGATGCTTGCGAAAATTAAATATGACTTCTACATAATGAAATAGGCTCATTAAAATCGCTGTTGTAGACCTTAAGGTTTGGTTAAGAGTTTGTCTTATTGGCCAAATAACTGTTATTTGGATTATGTCTCATTTATAACTGAAAATCTTTTGGTTCAGACTTTCTTCCACAAGCGATTCACCATTGCGATAGGTTTGATGAAAGTAGCGTTTACTTAATAATTTAATCGTATGTTGTGTATAGTAGTATTTTGGCATGAATTTTTTATTTCAGAAATAATTTTTTTTTTTTCAAAAATAAATTAAGTACCGTATACTAACCATCTCAATCAATAAATTTACCTCTTAAATGGGACTTTTGAATTTCTTCGATATTGGTTTCAATTTCTTTGTCTAATGGGACATGTAAAAGCTTTAATTTTTAAATAGATGATTTTGATGGACCTTCGTCACTCGGCAGTGATTTCTCTTGTTGAATTTTTGGGTAAAGCTGTGAACGTAATACAGTATATTGTGCTCACTGGCATTAGAAAGAAGTTTTCTTATTTTATATTTAATTTTTTTTTTTATATAATAAAAATAAATATTTTTTTCAACTGGTCAATTTTTTTTTAAAAAAACATTTTTTCAGGATGATCAGATCTTTTAAATAGGCTATAATCAGTTCAATCTTTTTTTTTTTTTTTTTTTTTTTGTGAAAAATTTCGTATAGTTTAGTATGGCAAAATTTATATTTTAAGAAATAATTTTTAACAAAAAATTATTAAGTAAATTCTAAAGTTATGTAAGTCATTATTAGTTGTTTAAAATTTTGGTAGAGTGGAATTTTCTTTATTTTAAATAAAGGATTTATATATATATATATTTTTTTTTATTATTATATTAAAAAATGATTCATTTCGTTATTTTTATATTTTATTTTATTTTATTTTATTTTATTTTTTTTTATTTTTTTTTATTTTTTTTTTTTGATAACGAGTTTATTTTCATATTTATTAATGCGGCAAAAAGACTATTACGAGATATTTGTGGGATATATCTATAAGGGAGATAATTTGATGTTCGATGTTTGTTTGTTCATATTCTTTTTTTTTGTGTACTGTAACGTGCACAAAAAATTTTTTTTATTAATAACCATCTGTTCGTTAGGATGGAGGGAGGACGAGATATTCTATCTTAGATTTAAGATTCGGATTCATTATTCTTACTCCTAAATCTAAGAATCTAAAGTTTTCTGGTAGATCATAACCAAAAAAGTGTATACCTGGCAAGTGTTGATGACCGGGACTTTATGGGTAATATTATTAAAAAAAACTGTATCACCAAATTAAATGGTACAACAGATTACCGAATAGGAAATTTTAGCATCTGTTTTTTACGCTACGATAAAAAAAAATATTTCCTCGATTTGTGAAGTCATGGGACTAGTTTCGAAATAAATAAATAAAAAATGAAACACACCTTTTACATAATCGTTAGCAGGCTTTGCATCATTGGTATTAAGAATTTCGATCATTTCCCTGAACGTAGGAGATAATCAGGTATCGCGTCTGGCAATCATTCATCACTTCAATCGTTAATCCATTTAACGATTTACAATAAACCAATAATCTTTTAAAATACTTTTCCAAAATGCCTAAATTGATTGATAATAATAATTTATTCATCCCAGAATTTGAATCTTCGTGTCAATTTCCTTAATTAAATCAAACCATTGAAAGTCATTTACCGGTGGTGGGATTACAGTTGTATCAGGATTAGGTCATTGACTTCATTAACTACCTTCAAATTAACTTTTACGTCTTCTCCAGTAGAAATTTCCTTCTTCACGATATTAACCTAGGTTACAGAGCCAAGGTGAGCTTTTTGAGGCGTGAAACTTTTAATTTGCTTATATCAATACATCGATTCTTTTATTATCAACGACATTCTCTTTGTAAAGCCGTAGGAATGATTAAACCGGGACTCGTTAAAATCCCGAAACTCAGAATCCCGATGGTACATTATCCAAAATCCCGAAACTCGTAACCATGACAAAATCTCGAAATGGCATAATCCCGAAATATCATAATCAAAAATATTGCATATGATACTACATTGCTGAGTTTGGTACATAAAGCTGTAAAATATGGTCTTTAATCTCGTGAACAAAGATTATCATTTCAAAGACCGGCAGCCTTTTTGATGACGCGAGCATTTCACCAGCAGTGTTAAGATACTCGTCCTTCGATTGGATAAATGGATGAACTCGGACATGAAATTCATCAGTACACTACTCTAGATTCACCAGTTCCATTCCTATTTCGTGACGAATGCAGCTGGATATTCAGGGGTTTCATAGTTTAATCTAAATAGAATTTTCTGCAGTTCGTTATCTATGTACTGTATGTCTTTTCCAACAAAAAATTTATGTGTTTCATACAATGTGAAATCAGCTGTCACTGGCAGATACATTTCACTTTTATTAATTGATTACATCATAATTGTATATGTAAACAAATATTAATATTAATACGAAATATTATTTAGTATGTAGTACTAAAATCTTGTTAAGAATCAAGGATCAATACTTTTTTTGAAATTCCCTATACAAGAAAAAGGTCAAAAAATATTTATCAATGATTTTATCACTTCATTTTTATTATATATTTGTTTAGGTTGTTTGTCGTTTCCGATTGTTTCCGATTCATAACTTCAGATTTTAAAGTTTTCGAGATTTAAGATTTAGGGGGGGGGGGGGGGAGGGGGGGGGGGGGGGGGGGGGAATGTACTATTATCGGAATTTTTAAATTTCGAAATTTTGAACAAATTCCTCCTAAAAAAAAAAAAAATTTTTAATTCAAAATAAGCCAAACCTATAAAGTATTTATCGCTAAAAAAGAACCATTCAAAAAAAGTGTTTTATCATTAACCCTGTTACCATAAGAGAGAAAGATTGACAAAAATGATGTGATTTTTTTTTTTTTAAAAAAAAACTTTATTATATAAGCTTAAATCTCGGCGTCGAATAAAATTCATGAAATTATGGATGATCATAACCCTAACAAATTACGTTAATAATTCTTAATAGGTAAATCAAATCATAGTAGAATTAGGAATCAATACCTAATCCAATTTCCTCCGTGTTGATCCCTTTTGGAATTTTGACAGATATAATGTGTTAAAATAAAAAAAAAATAAAATTACAATGAATTGAACATTGATCGTCACCACAACACGAACGGAAATATTTCCCATTACGTGGTATTTATTACATATCTATGGCAAATCCGACCCGATGTGCCGTCATCGACAAACGTATGATGTTTGTTTTATGTCTGTGCTTCATCATGTTAAGTACATGTATGATTGTCTATTTACGATATATGTTAAAGGCATGATATCTGTAAATCTTGGTAATTCTAGTGATTTTTGGATCAAATTTTAAATTTCTTATAATCTCATATTGTTTGTTTTCATAACAAGAATTTGTAATTTTTCTTTATTAATTAAGAATCCCTTTTTTTTTTAATGATTCTTTAAAAAATCAGGTCAGCGAAGTTAAATTGATAACACGAAAATTTTAAACATTACTTAGTAATTTCGAAAATTAGTTAATTTTAAAAAAAAATGTGTTATCAGAAAAAAGCGGCAATTTTATTAATAAAAATCATTTTTTTTTTTTTTTTTTTTTTTTATTATTATTAAGAAATAATATAAAATTTTTTGCGTTATCAATTTTTGTTTCACTAATTCATCTTTTCCAATTATTTTTAATAGCAAAAAAATCATTTAAAAAAAAAAAAAGGGATTTTAATAAGATAAGGTAAATCACTTTTAAAAGGAAAAGTAAATCGTTTCAAAAGAAATGGCAAGAACGTTTTGAAAGAAATGGTAAATCATTTTTAAAATGAAATGATAATGGAGATATTTACCATTAATATTCTTGGCAATTTAGATCAGCATAATGTAACACATCATGTCTGCGTATCATCTATTTTTTATCTAAATCTTATTACAATTGTGAAGTTTAATATATATGATGAAATGATAAGCAATATTTACAAATTGTACGATGGGAAACTTAAAATAATTACGAAATACAAAAGAACTAAGATGTGTTGCATTATGTATGCTATTACTAAAATCAATGAAATCAATGATGGATCTTCAGTTGTAAGTGTATTTCAAATAAATCAAATCTTTCTGTAAGAATTTATTGCAATATTTGGATATATATAAAATATGAAAAATTAATTCTTTCTTATTGTCTAACTCAATTTATCTTTACATTTATAAATAATAAATTAATTTCTATATGGTATAATATTATCTACGTTATTTTTTATATAAGTTATGAAAAAAATTTTTATTGATTATTATATATAATAAATGTTTTAAATGTTTGATTGACATCTCAGATCTATGTATTTTTGCGTAAAGGTTTAATCGGAATATTTGGATAAAAGAAAAAAGCTATTGCTACAATTATATATGTAGCCAGGAAAAGAGCACCTTTTAACCAATTTGATTCACCATTCTAAGAAAAATGTTTCTCGTTAATTTTTACAATATTAATAAAACTGAAACGCGTAAATACAAAATTATACTTACCTGAACAAGATAATTTGTCATCATAACTGAAATGAATAATATAATTGTTTCAAATACTTGGAAAAATAATGTCATCTCCTTTCCCGTTATCCATCCAAGTATAACGAGTAATGGTGAAACGAAAAATGCAATATGCTAAAAAGGAATCGGTAAAATAAATGAAAAAAAGAATTATTTTTTTTTTTTAATAATAAACACATTACAACGAATACGTGAAAAAAATCATTTACCATAGAACTACCGGCGGCAAGACTGATAGTGAAATCCAGATCAATTTCATCTTCTGCTGCGGCACTAAGAGTATGTAATAGCTATTATGAAGAAAAATTTTTATTTGATTAATTTTTTTTTTTTAAAAAAAAAAAAAAATGTTAATAATTCGAAAAAATAATTAATTACATGAGAAGATTTATTAACGATAGGCAATATAATTAAACCGATAAAGGTTCTACTTATTCCAAAGGTGTCAACGACTTCTTCGATTGAACCAACTAGAAATTCAGAAAAGGCTACAGCAATAGTTACAGTTGTTAATAATATTAATGATATAACAAGCGGTAATTTTGGCTTTTCTATTTCTTTTCGTCCTCTTTGAAATATATGCGAATGAGTTTTCAACTAAATAATAAATCAATTTAACGTTATGTTGTGATTTTAGCGATAAATAAACATTCTTAATGTTGTACTTACTTGAAATACAAGATAAAGAACATAAATTATTAACAAAACAATTGCTGTTCCATAAGAAAAGTATAATAATTTTTCGTTATAATCATCAGGAGTTTTAAGAGAAGAAGCAAATGCCGCGGGAATGATTAAAGCAATACATGCCAGAGCCATTAAATTTGAATTTGTTTGTGCAGCAATTTGATTAAATTTTTGTGTTTTACTAGAAATTCCACCTCTTGTAAAACTTATTCCTAATACTAATAATAAATTTAAAATAATTGATCCAAGAATCGATGCTTGAACTACTTGTATTTGACCAACTTTAAGTGCTGTTGTAGAAATAATTATTTCTACTGTATTACTGAAGGTTACGACCAGCAAGTCACCTGCTGGCTTTAAAAAAAAAAAAAAGAGAGAAATTATTCGAAATCTTTCTAAACTCAATCAAAACCATTTATGATAATTACCTGACCAAATCTTAGGCTAATATCATCAGTCGCATATTCAAATAATATGGCTAATGGAATTATAGCTAAAAAGTTTAGTACGAAAATCCAAGTTCCACCCCAGTGGTTTGCATAAGCAACATATCCAAGTGGTATAAAAACTAATAATAAAGCTATCCACGGTGTAAGTATGTAAAAATTATGTAAGTCTGATGTTCGATATGAAAAATTTAGTGAATGTGTATATGATATTGGTGAACCCGGAGGAGATAACTTGGTACTGATACTACTTGTGTATTCAGTCTTTATGCTAAGATTCGTACTGTTTGATTTGCTTTCTGGATTCATATTTATAAAATAAATAAATTGTAATAATTTTTTACAACTTTACAAACTTTAAAAAAAAAAAAAAAAAAAATAAAGAATAAGAATAATAAAAAATTATTTTGAGGAAGGAAGGAATTTAAAACGATAATTGAGCAACAAGTTCACAATATTGCAGATCCTCCGAATTTAACCCTATCATGGTAATCCTCAATATTACTCGAATGAGGATCATTTGTAATACACGTGAATTCATTTTCTAGTTTGCCCCTGATAAATAACTTAACGATTAAAAGAACTTTCTATCTTAGTATCAGTTTAACATAATATGTATTTAGCTAATATTTTTGATATTTATAAAACAAATAAAACAAATTTAAATAGGCATTATTATAATATAGACATATATGTTTCATGTATATAAAATGTATAATCGTTTTAAATTTCCAACGGGTTTCAATCAAATAAATTATTTCTTTTATTTCTTTTCTTTTCTTTATTTTAAAAAAAAAGAAAAAGGAACTTTCTATTTTGTTCGCACAATGATCTTCAAAAGCAATTCGATCGACATGTCACGATTCTCACATGCGAATCGGAAAATATCATAATTGCTAAACCATATTCTTTGTATTTTTCAAAAATTGGGTTTCATGATATCTTTACACTCACCTTATATTTGCAGATTTTACGAAATTAATATTAGTAGTATTATAATTAAAGGTAGGACCCCAAGATATTCAAATCAAATAACGTGAACTTTCTTACAATTAATATAATTTTTTTCCAATTTAGTTTATTAAATGATGCTACTATAAGCTGTGTTTCGAATATCAAAAAACCAAAAATTGCTCATTCTAACCAAATATGATACCAATTCAAGCCAAACAAAGTCAAAGTTCAACTTTTGACTGACTTGGTTACATTTTCTATGTAGTTCTTTTAATTGTATACTTGCATCACTTCAACGCTGGTATTACATAATGTCAGCCAGCATTATCAAAAAAGGAAAATCTGAGCGTATATGATGTAATATATGTACTACGATTTTTTAAATATTTTTATTTATTATTATTATAAAATTACATACATACATACATACATATATATATATACATATATGAAAAAAAGTAAATACGGTTTCTGAAATTTTTTAATCTAACATATCAAGTTCGTCACCGAAATCACATTTCAATGATTAAAATCTTCATTTGGGTAAAAGAAGAAAGCTAAAGCTACAATAGCGTATGTGGCTAACAACAAAGCACCTTCCAGCCAATTAGATTCGCCATCCTAGAAAAAGATAACAATAAAATTGTTAATTTTTACGAAGAAAAAATTTATCATGTAAGAAGAGAATTACATAAATGAAATACCTGAATGAGGAAACTAGTTAACAAAACTGAAATAAATAATACGACAGTTTCAAAAGATTGGAAATACAATGACATATCTACTCCTATTATCCATCCAAGCACAACTAGGAATGGCGTAATGAAAAGTGCGATTTGCTAGAAAATTTTTTTTTTTTTAAAAAAAAAAATTACTTTTAGCACATGAATATACAAGGGAAGTTAACCGGCAACTTACCATGGAACTTCCAGCAGCAACATTAATGGCAAGGTCCATTTTATCTTTTACTGCAGCGGTAATAGCTGTCACATTCTACGTGAATTAAAAAATTATCTCTCGTTAATTCAAAAAAAAAAAAAAAAAAATCGACAAATCCGAAATTACGATAAATACCTCGGCAGCGTTGCCAACAATCGGCAATAAAACTAAACCGACAAATGTTCTACTTAATCCAGAAGATTCAACAATTCCTTCTATTGAATCAACTAAATTATCAGCAGAAAAAGATAAAATAACAGTTACAAAGCTCAATAACAATATTGATACAAAAAGAGTTAATTGAGGATCTTCATCTTGTTCATTTTCATCATCGTATAAATCCGAGTGAGTTTTCAACTAATGAATCGAAAACGGAAGTGAGTTAAAAATTCAAGATAAAATGCAGCCCATTTTATTGTACTCACTTGGAAATAAAGATAAAGACAATAAATTGAAAGTAATACAATCGCCGTTCCGTGAGATAAATTTAATAGTTCATTTTTACGATCATTATGGGTAGTGTCAACGGCAAAATTAAAAGACGCAGGAATAATTAAACCAATACATGCTAAGGTCATTAAACTTGAAGTTGTTTGTGCAGCAGTCTGATTAAATTTTTGTGTTTTATAAAAATAACCTCCTGAAACAAAACATAATCCTAACACCAATAATAAATTTGAAATGATTCCTCCAAGCATAGATGCTTGGACAACACGTATTTGTCCTTCCTTAAGTGCTATTATGGAAACAATCAATTCTACTGCATTTCCAAAAGTAGCATTTAACAAACCGCCGATCGTCTACAAGAAAAGTAATAAAAAATTTAAAAATTTGAACATTTTTTAATCGACATTTTGTGATAAAATACCTGACCAACTCTTAAACTAATATCTTCGGTTGCAAATTCTAATAATTTGGCCAATGGAATTATAGCAAAAAAGTTTAGAAAGAAAACCCAAGTATCACTCATATCTAATGCACTAGCTATATACCCAAGCGGTACAAATATTAAAAGTATGTTTAACCATGAATTGCCAAGTATAATTTTAAGAGATTTTCCAAAGGTCGGAGGAGGTGGTGGATAATGTAAAACTGGTGGTGAATTTGGAGGCGATAGTGGTTTATGTGATGTCGAGCCATAGTTCTGATTTTTTGAACTGTCTGACGACAATGTTTTTCCTGACATCTTATCAATGAAAGCAAATATCGATTAATAAAATCAAAATATAAATTTTTTTTTTTTTTAAAAAAAAAAAAAAGAAAAAAGAGGGTAATTTATACTTCGAATCTAATCTCGATTACATAGGCTGAAAACAGATCATCTTATGACGTCTTTCTTTAATCAACTGATCTACAAATATTGCATCATCGTATCGCACGATGATTTTATTAGTACACTTAAAATAGGTAGATTAAATATTTCGCCACAAATCCTTTATTATAAACTATAAATACTGTACGTAAAAACGAGTAAGATAGTTTACAGCTGTTGGCTACAGAAAACTACTTTTAAATAACTTACATAATACATATCCCGTCAAAATAAAAATAACTAGTCGTTTAATAAAATTTCGCACAGTATTGTTTAATAATTTAATAATGAAACGATAACGGATAATAATGAACAAAATAGAAAACCCATCAATTTTTAATCGATAGGCGCAACTCCTTTAACACAAGATTTGATTGAGGTGTATCGTAACGCAATTTGTATATTCATTGTGACGCCGACTGTACCCTAATTTCATTATTACTTTATCCCATTTCTTTTAAGATGCCGAATAATAATATCATGAAGAAAACAATGTGAGTAACTCTCCCAATATCGATTTTTAAAAATAAAAATTTCGTCACGTGATCGTAATATAGATATGCATTATTAGAAGGGATCCATTAAAAATTTACGTCCTCCTTTGATTTGTTTACCAATGATCTAACGCTGTTATATACGTATGCCATTTTAGAATTTATCACCACCATAATATTATGGTTAGAATACCAACGCCTGTGCGACCACGCCCACGTGAAAAAAAATATGTTTACAAAAAATAAATAATTACACTTCATCACATAGGTGTGATAATCGTGAAAAATCGTACAGATCTTATTAGCATAAAAGTTAATACAATGTGTACGTAGCTTCTTTTATAATATTTCATGATTCATAAAATTTAAATATAAAAGTGTATATTTAATTAATGAATTAACGAACGTATTACATTGATTTCTAATGTTCGGCCCAAATAGTACGAATAGGACTCAAATCTCATAGGACCGATATGTCCTGGATAGCTATATAATGTCCTCAATAAGGTTTTTTTTTTTTTTTTTTTTGTAAATGCATAAATTTAAATCATTGTAATGCTTAATCATTCTCATCAAGTCAAAAATATACATACAGTAAGAAACAAATATACTGCAGATTATTGACGAAAAATTACTACCGAAGCTTCTAATGGAAATTTCTGATAAATGGCTGAATGATCGACATCTTAGAATATCACCCTACGTAGTGACATGTTAAACTCTAAATAAATTTTTTAATAATAAACTTTTCTAATAGCATTTATTATTTTTTTTTTCATTCACACCATATCAACATAATTAGGATGATGATCAAACATCTAAAATTTTGCGATAAATTCTTACGAAGATCATTTTTTTTAAAGCCAGATTTGATATGGCTGAATATTCACTTTACATTGTTTAACGATGTAAAGGCCATTTTTAACACTTTCTAAATAATTAGTTGGATCACTGTTGGATCTACTACGAATCCTGACGACCAGAATCCCGTTATAATACATGCCGACGTTCAAAATCCCGACAAAACTCATTATGATTCTTGACACTCATTATCCTGGCACTCATTATCCCGACATTCATTATTCCCGCTGTTGCTTATATATTATAGTATTTTAACTAAAGATGGATTTATTTAATCTCAAATGCAGATTTTTTACAAATATTAAAATTGCTAATATTAAAAGATACCTTGAAATTTCAAGCAATATTATTTCAATATCAATTTAATATTATTTTGATACTAATTTAATATCAATATGATATCCAATTTCGTATCAATATTAAATCAATATATATATATATATATGATATTGAATTGATATTGAATTAATAATAATAGAATTGACATCTTTAAGTTTTAACTTAGAGATGTCGATTCTATTTTAATTAAAAATTTAAGGGATATTTAGTCTATAATAATTTAAGTATTAGTTTTTGCGAAAACATCATTATCAATTTTGCTAAGTATTAATAAATGATAAATGGTAACAAAAAATATTAATTGTTATAATAATATAATTAATTTTTGCGAAGACAAATAAATATCGGGAAAATGTGTGTCGGGATAATGAAGGATTTTGAAATTTTGAGATTATGATTTTGAATGTCGGATCCCTTCAAATTTATAACATTTATTTTATTAAAATGGTCGTGAAAAAAGGAATCACAAGGTTCGTCAAGTGTAATTAGATAGCCAAAAAATAATCAGCCAAAACGTAGTCCAGATCCAGCTCAGGCGTTTTACCGCGATTAAACCGGGTCTGGGCTCCGTTTTTCAGCTAACTACACTATTATGTCAATAACCAACCAAATCGCTTGAAATTAGGGAATTGAGTCGACCAATTCAAAATCGATCATGGTCGATCAAGTCAAGTGACTCGACTAATGATTTTGTGTATCGAGTACTCGAAAAATTAAAATCGATCAACATATAATCGAATAAATTTGCAACACGTAAAATCGATTATATAATACTCGAATAAAATAAATCGATTAAAATATTAATCATGCTTTAATGATAAAATTGGTTAAATAAACGTGATAAACCCTTAAAATAGCAACTTCGCTAATTTTTCTTTGTAACAAGTAAGAAAGTTTCTTTCTTTCACACTCTCTACTTATAGTATTAATAAACTCTTTTAACGTAAATAATGTTTCCAAAACGTGCAAATAGTTCCACTGAATCTTTACACGCATCAAAACATTTGGCAAGTGATATTACAGATGAACAAGAACCACAAATTATCCCAAAATCTGCAAATAAAACCAGTTGGGTATGGGATTACTTTGTAGAGAAAACAGACGGGCGTGTGTATTGTCAATATATAGAAAAAGATGGTGAAAATGAAATAGTGTGTGGCGCAAGTTTGCTATATAAAACACAAACTTCAAGCATGAGTTATCATTTGGGTGATAAACATAAAGTGTTTAATAAAAAAAGGAGCAGGTAAATAAAATTGTTAAATTGAATTAATTTTAATAAATAATTAATAAATTTTCTTTTGTTTTATTGAAATAAGCAACTTAAAATAGATGATCAAATTAAAAAATTCACTCCACATAAAGAACCCAAACAGCAATATTTACGTAATGGTCTTACAGATTGGTTGGTTACTGATGGGCGACCATTTGCTACAATTGTAGGAGAAGGTTTTAAACGGTTTATAAAAAGAGTGGATCCTGCCTTTATTGTACCATGTTACAGAACACTAAAAGCTGATATTGGAGCTGGTTATCAAGAAGCACTTTTGCAAATGAAGCAATTGATCAATGAAACTTGTACTTATGCAGCTATTACAACTGATTTATGGACTGCCCGTAATAATCAAGGCTATATTGGTATTACCGGTCATTGGTTAACTCCTAATATGGAATTATATGATATCCTTATTTGTATTGATCTTATTAAATATCCTCATACAGCTGAAAATATTCGTTTAGCATTAGTAAAAAAAATTCAGGAACTTCATTTAAATGATAAAGTAAAACATGCAGTTACAGATAATGGGGCAAATGTAGTAAAAGCGATTAGAGAGTGGGATGGTGTAGATAGGATTGCATGTACTTCTCATACACTTCAGTTATGTGTAATGAAAGAATTGCGTAAAATTAAGTCATATGCATGTAGATTTCGAAAACTTAATCAATTTTTCAATTCACCTAAACAAGCTGAACGTCTAGAACGAGCACAAATTGAAATTGCAAATTTAAATAAAGAAATTACAAGACAAACTTTAACATCATCTGATAGGGAATTACAAGATTCCAATGAACCAATTAATATTCCAGGTGGTTCTCTGCAAATCCTTCGTACTATTGCTGATTGTAAAACAAGATGGGGATCTACTTTAGCATCTTGGAAAAGATTATTAGAATTAAAAGAAGCAATAAAAAGGACGCTAGTAACTTTAAGACTAGATTCAAACAGTAGCGCAATAAAAGATTGGAAAAAATTAAGAAAAAGATATTTAAAAGATTGTGAATGGAAATTATTAGAAGAATTGTGCAAATTATTTCAACCAATTGAGCGTGCAATCACATTTTTGGGTGGTGAAAAATATTGCACAATATCCTTAATATATTCAACTTTAGAATCTATTAGATTTTACTATACACCTTTAATTGAAGATGATGATGAAAATGAAGAAGGTATTGAAGGTAATGGTAATGAAAATTTTTAATTGTTTGAAAATTTTTTTTATTTTTTTATTTCAACTTCTAATTTTTAATAATTGTTAATGTAACTATAGATGATGATGATGAATTAGAAGATGATGATGAAGAAAGTGATGATGAGGATGAGGGGGAAAGTGAGTCAGATGAAGAGGAAGAAGATGAACAGCGTATACGGCCAAATGTTACTACAAGACAACAATCTCAACATCAACAACTTCAACAACAATCTCAACAACAACAATCTCAACATCAACAACATCAACAACAACCTCAACGTCAACATCATCAACAACAGCTAAATACTGCATCTATAATTAATAAAGTTCAAAAGGAAATTTATGGTGCTTTATTTGATTATTGGAATGATCCTCCTATGGCTATGCTTTTGGCAACTATTCTTGATCCCCGATGCAAAAGAACACATGGTTGGCCTAATGAATTGCGAGAAAGAGTAAAGGTTGAACTGAAAGTTCAGTATGATGAGATTAAGCCTCAAAATAATACACAACCCGAAGAAAATTTTTCTAATAATAATTCATCAATTGACCGTTTTCACGCATATATTTTTGGCCCTCAAGTTATAGAAGAAAATGAAGATACTGAATTTGACAATTATTTTAGGACTCCTCAAGCTTCTTACGATACCAATCCTTTTCAATGGTGGCAAAATAATAAAGATTCATTCCCAGTGTTATATGAATTAGCTCGTAAATATTTATGTATACCAGCCACGTCAGTTCCAAGTGAAAGACTATTCAGTGATGCTGGAAATCAAATTTGTGAAGAAAGGAACCGGTTAAAAGCATCTACAGTTACTGAATTACTATTTCTCAAGAGAAATAGCGAATATTTTAATGTATTTAAGTAGTTTGTTTGACATGTACTGTATGTCAATTTAATAATAATTTTGAAACTATGTAAAATTGATGGTTCCTTATAAATAAATAATGCGAAAGTATAAAACTGCATAAATACTATTATATTTATTTTTTATTTATTTTAATTTACTAATAAAATACTAATTATTTATGACATTTAATCGATTAATTGTTCGATTAATTGTTCGAGTTTATTAGATCGAGTATACCTGATCGAACTTTAATCGATTACAGCTTATTAGTCGATTTTGGTCGATCTTGCCTAAAAAATTTTAACCAATTAATCGAACAATGATTTTGGGTGTCGACTCAATTCCCTACTTGAAATTTTTACTTAATTTGATTTTATAATCAAATATTTAACATTTAGGTTAAAATTTCACAAATATTTCTTATATTCAATTAGTCAAAAATTCCAGTTGCTTAGCAATGTAAAATTTTTAATGTTCTAATCTTGCTTAAAATAACTTGCTTATTGATTATGGTTAAAAATTTGGATTTCAATGTTATTATTATGAAAGGTGCGAATTTAGAAATTAACCAAAAAAAAAAGGATGATATAAAGCAATGATATGACTTTTAAAAAGATTATTAATGTTGAATTTTCTAGTGTCGCTAATATATAAAACTAAATCTTTTACGATATATATTTTTTAATAATTCCAAAATAAGATCGACTTACATGTATATCACGAATATTAATGTTAAGTTTTGCATTATTCCTATTAATATATCAAATATATTATTTATATTAATCGAATAATATATGACGTTCCAGGTGGTCCTAATAAAAGAATAAAGATATAATAATTACCCACTATTCATTAAGACATCAATGGCAATTGAATAATCTTCAAATATTTTAGTATTTGAACCAAAATTTCCATTTTCTTCCAAATATTTATTTATAGACTTTTTATCTGGAAAATTTAAATCTGGTCTACAGCCAATAGAAACAAACCATTTGTTTTCTTTAGTATTAAAAGGCATTGAATATACCTAAATAAAAATGATTAATTAATTTGAATATATTTAATAAAAATTTTTAAAATTAAAATAAGAATTTACCTTCCAGCCTATAATAAGTAATAATGGCAAATTATTTTTATATCTGTTTTCAATTTGATAAATAGCCATTCCACAAACATCATAAATTAGTGTTTCTGATTTTCTATAATATAATATAGTATTAAAATTATATTAAGCTAAATAACTTTAAATAAAATATTATTATTGTTATTAAAAATTAAATATAACACTTACATAGAATTAGTGTCAGCAAAACCATGATTAATAAATCTAGTAAATTTTGTCAATTCATTTTCAACCCCCAAAATAACTTTTTCATATATTAATGCATTTTTTGATATATTATTAATGCTAACTTTTATTTTGTTAACTAAGGTTTTATATAATAAATAATATGTAAAATAACATAACATAATTAATATATTTTTTTGGTATAAGGTATAGATAAAAAATGTAGACTATTAGCTTCATAAAAAATATGTTGCGCGTCCAATTTGAAGGTGCAATATGGGAATGGGTAAAGCAAAGTATTTATATTTAGTTATTTATGACTATATTATGAGTATTTATTATTGAGTATTATATTATATTATGTAATTGATAATTATATTAAATAAATATGACTTTCATGGGAAATAATTTATAATTATTATGAGTCATATTAAATTTACCAATCAATTACTAATTAAAATAATAAAATAATAAGTTATTAAAGTCATATTAAATTTACCAATAATAAAAAGTTAAAAAAAAAAAAGTCAACCGAAATTGATGACTAATGTTATTACTTGCTTATATGTTTAATAAATAATTAACACTATATTAACACAAAGTGAAAAAAAATATTGTTTTATAAAAAAAAAATACCAAAAAAAAATGCGTGTTTATTTTACTATTGATAAAAGGAATGCGTGTTTTTTATTTTTATTGAAAAAGTTTTATATATTATTTATTTAATAAAATTATATTAATTATTAGGTGGTAACAGTAAAAATAGGTATTGTCGGTAAAACGTACTGTCGGTAATGTGTACCACCTATCGGTATAATGTACTGTGATTGTCGCCTGTCGGTGAAATTTGGTAAAATGATTGTCGGTAATTTGAACGGGTCCCATAAGATGATGATTAGTTTTACACTCTAGGACCTAAAAACTAACTAGGCTAAGAGGAAAATTGCTTGATGAAATATATTGTAGGATAATAAATATGAAAATAAACGATAAACTAGGAAGATGGCAACCGTTAAAATTTGCTGCAGTGAAGAGCCGTTCAAGATAGATATATATTTTTTAAGAGGATCTATGGAAAATCATTAAAAAATTATTCAAAAAAGGAAATGTGATGACATAATTTACAATTACGTCTTAAGGATATTATCCGGTTATTAATTAGAATATATAAATTGAATATTATTGATGCATAAGAGGTTAATCTAATAATATTTATCTTAGAAAATCAAATTATTGGGAGACGGCATATATAATAATTGCAAAATTTGGGCGTTGGAAGCATTAGACATGTGTCGATTGTGTCATCATTGAATTATTTGCAATCGAAGAAGTAGATGCACGATTGACGGCCACTAAAGGATTCCTTTGAGGAAAATAATATCTTGTGGCAGATTTACTCATATTTACGCTTAACAGCACTGTTTTACATTCCTGAATCTAGATTATAATGATAAGGTGTTATACGCTCAAGTTTATTCAAGGACAAAATATATATTAAAGCTTTAAATATTTGTAGTTTTGCGTGATAATGTAGGAATTAATGACAGACAGAAAACCATTTTTGGATCGAAATCATGAATCATGATGCAGATCTTATTGTTGAAATACTGTATGTGATGGTCTTCGTTCTCCAATTGTATCAAACGCGCCTGAAGGTTATATTGAACTAATTTCAAAACAGCAGCAGCATATAAAACTTTACGTCAGGGTAATGGAAAGGAAAAAAGATAACCAAACTAAAATTATAAAGTCATCAGATATTAAACCTATTACAAATAATTCGGGCACTATCAAGAAGTCTAAGTCAAAATATTACCTTGATTTTATGGATCGGCATTCAACGACACGGTCAAACCAAAATCGTCTTAGTGTAGAATCAAAAGGCCAATGAAAATCCATTATTTGTGGTCGCACAGCTACCATACCATTCATGTGATAGCAACGTGTGAAATTATAAATAGAATGGCTAATCACACGTTCTTGTATTTATTTTTTCGTAGAACGTAAGTTGCAATTAACTTCGTTCTAGGTGTATACAAAAGTTTTTATGAGAGTGGTCTTATTTATTTTTTAAAAGGATATTTTTACCAAAATTTTGTTTTTTTTTGAAAGAAAACCCTCAGGTATTTTGTTTAAATGGAGTTGCATGCGATTTTTATGTACGGTTTTTATTGACGTTCCTAATTTATCTATATTATAAAAAAAGGCGCTACAGAACTTATTCCATAAACTGTCAATCCTGATAAAGATACAGTTTATTTTTGGTAAAGTCCGGTCTCAGTGAAACTAGGTATTTTTTTCGAAAGGAAAAGTCAAGCTACTGGAAATTATAGTTGAGTTTAGTACTGTATCTTACAATAGTTTACCATTTTATGGACAAACTTTAATGAAGTCATTAACTATCCTTCCTTTGTCATTAGCCACTACACTTGTGTTATTACACGTGAAACATGGATGACAGTCCAGTTACTCCTAGGAGTTATGGTTCAGTTACTCCTGGGGATTACAGTTCAGCTACTCCCGGTGATTACGGTTCAGTTAGTTCAGCTGGTTCAATTCTTAGGTGTTACGGTTCAGTCCCCCCTAAGGATTATAGTGACAAAGAAGCTTCCGAAATTCTCATGGCGTCGCAAGGGAGACAGTCAACTAGCGGAAAATTCGACATCCGAAATATTCTAGCTATCCAAGAAAACAACAATAACAACGATATAATTTCGGGGAATAAAAATCAAGAAAAATCCGTGGTTGTCCTCCTAAACAACCAAGAACATCAAACCAATTTAGGAGACAAAAATAACCAAAAATCTCAAAACAATACCGAGAATCGTGATACCCTAGACGCACAAACAAGCACGAATGACAATGATAATCGAGATGTCAAGACTATTGTAAAGGACAGTAATAACCTAGATGATCAAGCCAATATTAAGAAGCCAAATGAACCTGTTATTCAAACTACTGCGAAGAATATTGATACTGTCATCGTTCAGAAACTACCAACAAAATCAGACTATATACGTGTCAGTGCGTTTAATGGGAATACAGCATGTCAAGTACTGGATAAAAAATTTGGGGAAACTCTCAAAAAACTCGGAGACTACACTAACCAACTTAAAAGGAAATTGAATTTGTTAATGGAAGAGAATGCACGGATTAAACGACAGTGTAATAAATATCAACAGGACTATTCCGAGCTAAAGGCAAAATACGACAAAACGCTTCAACAATTAGCGACAGAGAAGTCCAATGAATTAAATCGCATCACGAGTCAGAAACTACTTGACCTACGAGAGCTCGAGAGACTCTCAGAAAATTTGAAGACAATATTAGATGAGACGGAAGCTGGAAATAACATTTTAGAAGAAAATGAGATCGATGATGATATTATCACTAACAACGATACCGATGCGCAAGAAAATTCCCCGGAATTGTCTAATTCTGCAGTTAACAATAAGGATTCAGTTAAGTGCGAAATTTGTAATACTGTCTATTCCAATTTGTCCGGCTTAAACCGGCATAAAAAGACACAAATGCACAGTATTAATGCACGAGAACACAAAAAGAAAAATAAGTAATCTTAGATGAGTTTTCTTTTTTTTTGACCAAGAAATTGGTGATGACATTATTTTTTATGCGAATAATTTCTTTTACAAACGGGAAGGTGGATAAATGCTTAAAATAGATTAAACTCTAAAAATGATATTTCAAAATAATTTGTTTATCTTTATGTATTTTATTGAATAGGCTACTCCTTTCTGATTTAGTTTCCATCAAACTCTTCTGAGGAGAATATCATGGCGTGGTGATTGGTCAGGGTTTTTGCTATTGCATAGAAAGACATAGTTTCGTTGTTGATAGTATTTTATATTCTCGTTAAATTATAATAAATAGTAAGGCGTATTTTCACACATTATTAACTTTGTTCTAATACCTGTTCCTATTACTATTTATTTATTTTGATCAACAGAACTCAGAGTGCGCCATAGAGTCAGAACCCGATACTATTGATACAATCACTAGTTCTCCTTCCTCTATTTCTCGGTAGCAATGATGTTTAAATGATCTTGCGAATAAAAGTAAAAGAAATTGAGATAAAAATATTAAAACTCATTTTTTTGGAATACATAAATGCGAATTATACACGTTCGTGTAACCTGAGAGTTTCATACCAGCACTCGACATACCAAATCTTATGGTATTATAATGTCAATTTCATCGTATACTCTATTACTAAGCGTTTAGGATCGCAGGTTAGCGGATATAAGAGTATCGTTAATAATTTGGAAAGTGGACGGAGATATAGCCACAAAGATAAAGTAAAATGATCTCATAGAAAAGGTTCATAACTTGACGTTTATAAACTGTCAACTATAATAGTATGTACAAATCATTTCTATTTCCTATAACTGTCGACCGGCATTACTTTAATATAATAATCATATTCATCATATCATAGCCAAACTATGATGCGTTATTCTAATTTTGCTTGATTTACCAATTTCATTGCATCTTCAACTAACCATAACTCCACATTGTTTCCTCGAGTATACCGATTATCATCAAAACGACAATTTGAAAAATTTTCATGTGAAAGGAGTGTATCAACTTTATTATCTAGTTCATCAACTACCATATTACGTACTCGACATATAAAGGTGGATCAGTGTTCATAATATAATAAAGAATCGCCTGTTCTATAATATTCTGGATGAAATATATTATTGGTTATGTTATTTATCTGATTATTCTTCCTGAATAGATACTCTAAAACATTACAAATCTTCATTTTTACTTTTAGTTTGTCTTCTCCAAATAACAATCTTGCCAGAGTTCACCATGCCAGAATTCTCGTTTTTCATTTGTAATTATTCCGGGATCAAAGTACAATTTTGAATGAGTAACGGGTTATTTGAAATATGCTCCAAATGTAATGGTAAATGCTGATGCATATGTGGATGGTGTTTTATGCGTGCTAGGAGTTTATGAACCCTGGCTAAAGGTAACCTGTCTATCCATTTTCGAATTTGAAGCGACATCTTCCTTTGATACTTGGGGTGTTTAACAAGATTTTCAAATGCAGGGGTTGCTACAAATAATTAATTAGCATGCTCATAATATGCTACTGTACATCATAAAGTATTTATATATCATATGCCTAATAATCCAAATAGATCATCACCGACATAAAATTTGGAAGTACGGACCATACTTGCCATCAAAGTCAAAAGAAAAATTTCTAATATATCATCTAATTCTGAATCATCATCAATTCACGAATATTCAGAGTACCAACCTTTCCTCAATTCCAGATTCTTCAAATCCATAGCTATCTATCGAAACATTATTATCTACTGAAACGAGCTTCCAAAGAGTCTGATGAAGTGATAGCGGAGGCCAGTATGAAGAATAAAGCCGGCTCTGTGAGATTTTACTTTAAGTGGGTTAGCAGGTTATATAGCGATTAGCCGATAGTAAGTTTTTTATGATGATCATGTTTTTCTTACACAAATAGCTAGACGAACGCGTATAATTTTCTGCTTTATATAGTATCAATTCTTAACAGAAGTTTTTTATATCCTGATGAATCATTTTGGAAGATGTGATATGTATAATAGCGTGTACGATAAATCGGCTGTCATATTTTAATTTTAAAGTTTAGTATAGTATAAAACTTTTATTTATTTTTTTGAAATTTTATTTCGTGTGATTTTTCGTTAAATCTGTAAATTGGTTTATAGTGAATCAGTTCTCTCACTAATGTATATGTTTATTTCGATGTACAGTATGTTCTAACAATAAAGTATGCATTTACCAATAAAAAAAAATAAAAAAAAAAAAAAAAAATTTGATAGATAGATTGATTTAATTGTACTAATTTTTGAGATGCAGATGTGAGTCATGTGATACAGATGTGATGTCCAATTTGCATTTCAACCGTTATATGACACGCCCAAGCCAAATTAATATAATTTAACACGTAGTACAAAAAACTTTTACATGTAAAGTAAAGCGGAAAATTTTTAATGATTCGATCCTGATGACACTTTTTGACTGCTTTATGTAATTTCAAAATCTTTTTTTCGTGTGAATAAACTAATATGTACCTTTTTTTGGGAAAAAATCATGTGGTATATTTCAACAAATAAGGTATCATCTTTTAATATAATAACATCATATGAGTCATAAAAAAAATCACTCATCACTTTTTTAATGGAATACCGATCTGATGACAGTAGAGTCATATTGTATACATGTGATATTGAAAAATTGAGTTGGGTTTGTTGGGTTTAAAATTATACTATTATATATACTCTAAAGCTAAAGAGACATATTTCTCTGTTTGTTTGAAAGCTTGTACAACATAAAATTGTATAAAAATAATTATTTTTTCCTTTTTTTTTTTATTTCATTAGAGAAATAATTTATCTTAATCAAATCCTTTGCGTGTTTCTTCGATCTTTTTTTTTCATTATTTTATTTTTCTTTCTCCTTAGTATACGTAAAAACAATTTACTTTAATCACCCTAATTTTCTGATCTATTTGCGTCTTTTATTTTATTTGTTTACTTTCGTTATTTTTTTTTCGTATTCTCTTTTTTTTAGGTGGGTGGGTGGGTACGCTCGTATTTCTTTTCTTCTCTCCCTTCGATTCTTTCCTATTTTTTTTTATTTCGTTATTTTTTCGCTTTCACTTTTTTTAGGTTGTTGGGTGAGTACGCTCGTATTTCTTTTCTTTTCTCTCTTCGATATTCCCTCCCTTTCTTTCCTATTTTTTTTTTAATATCGTTATTTTTTACTTTCTCTTTTTTAGGTTGTTGGGTGAGTACGCTCGTATTTCTTTTCTTTTCTCTCTTCGATATTCCCTCCCTTTCTTTCCTATTTTTTTTTTAATATCGTTATTTTTTACTTTCTCTTTTTTAGGTGGGTGGGTGGGTACGCTCGTGTTTCTTTTCTTTTTCCTTCGATTTTTCCTTCCCTTTCCCTTTCGTTTTTCCCCTTTCCATTTCGTTTTCCCTTTTTCCTCTCGTTTTCCCTTTTTCCTCTCGTTTTCCCTTTTCCCTCTCGTTTTCATTTCCCCTTTCTTTTCCTCTCTTTTTCCCTCACCTTTCGTTTTTCCCTTCCTCTCGTTTTTTCCTTCACTTTCGTTTTCCCCTTTCCCTCTCTTTTTCCCTCCCTTTTCGTTTTTCTCCTTCCTCTCGCTTTCTCTTCCCTTTCGTTTTTCCTTTTCCCTCTCGTTTTTCCTCTTCCCTTTCGTTCTCCCATTTTCCTTTCGTATTTCCCCTTTCCCTCTCGTTTTTCCTCTTCCCTTTCGTTCTCCCATTTTCCTTTCGTATTTCCCCTTTCCCTCTCGTTTTTCTCCTTCCCTCCCGTTCTCCCATTTTCTTCTCGTTTTCCCCTTTCCCTCTCGTTCTTCCTTTTCCTTTCGTATTTCCCTTTCCCTCTCGTTTTTCTCCTTCCCTCTCGTTCTCCCATTTTCTTCTCGTTTTCCCCTTTCTCTTTCGTTCTCCCCTTTTCCTTTCGTATTTCCTCTTTCCCTTTCGTTCTCCCATCTTCCTTTCGTTCTCCCATTTTCCTCTCGTTTTCATTTTTCCTCTCGGTTTCATTTTCCTTTCATTTTACCCCTTCCCCTTCTCTTTCGTTTTTCTCCTTTTACTTTCGGTTTTCATTTATCTTTCATTTCTCCTTTCCTATTTTCCCTATCGTTTCTCTTTCCTCTCGTTTTTTCTTCCCTCTCATTTTTCCTTTTCCTTTTTCCTGATCAAAGTTGCTGCACCTCAACGTTGGTGATCAGGTGGCAACAAGTTTTTTTTTAAAAAAACTTGGCTAAGTCAGCAACATCTCATGTCGTTACCATTAATTAATTTAGTTTTAACAGATAAAATAAAACATTAATAAAAATTTCAATATATATTAAATAAACGAACAATATACGCGATATGATTTTCATCATTTTCATTAAACTAGGTACTTAAAGATGTTTGATTTATTATATAAATTTGGAGTTTTTTTTTAAAAAAAACAAAATAAAACCGATAGTTTTTATTGAAAAAATGTTCCATTGACTTTTCATGTTTTCATGCTTTTAATATATTTTATTTTTATTTCTGCATAGCAATTGTTTATTTATTTACCTACCAGCAACGTAGCTGTCGGTAAATCACATGTATTTATCATTTTATTTAAAAGTATTTTTGATTGAAGGTGCAAAGAAATGGAAATTATCCGTTAATTTGATCCTATGAAGGTGAACTGGTAAATGTATTTTATGGAAGCACCTCAAAATCATAAAATCTCAAATATTTTATTGATCTACTGAGAATGAAGATGATTGATTATATTATTGAAAAGAACAACAAACATATGAAACTGATTTTGCTTATTTATGCGAAGTATTAGATAAGGTAAATATAATTCTTTGTCCACTATATATTTATGTAAACCATAATTGGTATACAGCTGCTTCACGTTCACTTTTGACTAATATCCATAATGGATGATTAAAAAAAAAAATAGCACAATTTACCCAATAAATTCTTAGACTATACATATCAGCTGATTTGGAAAATTGGTCCAATTAATATTTAAGCTTAGTTGATGGGTTCATTATATAACTGATGGGTTACTTTATTGTCATTAGTATATAAAATTATGGAGACTTTTCTGATCAGCTGATATGACAGCGTTATTATCACAAATGAATTTATTAATAGTATCACAAAATATGTAATAGTTATTTCACGGAGT
The DNA here is from genome assembly GCA_015698045.1 of Rhizophagus clarus. Taxonomy (NCBI): domain Eukaryota; kingdom Fungi; phylum Glomeromycota; class Glomeromycetes; order Glomerales; family Glomeraceae; genus Rhizophagus; species Rhizophagus clarus. Next base: position 612,545 of record BLAL01000338.1, on the reverse strand, counting down.
CACTGCGGAATATCATGATTTTCACGAAGCAGTCGTGAATATCAATGATATCCACAGTATCATTTTTCAAGAGATATAAGAATGTAACAATAATAAATAAAATATAAAGTATATGTTGTATTTATATAAAATTAAGTAATAAAATTAAATAATCGATTATTCGAACAATTTGTTCGATTATTATTAGATCGAGTAGACGAGTACAACTACTCGATTGTGTAATCAAGTATTTTTCTTGGTCGATTTTGGTTGATCTTAAAAATTATATGACAATTGATCGAACAATGATTTAGTGTCAAATCAATTCCCTAAGTTTAAAACATGTTTTAAAATAAAAAATGCCTATATAACATGTACCAAAGAATCAGGATCATATGAAATTATTCATTATAATCATTAGTGATAATAATTATAAAAGTATTTTAATGGTCGCATGTGGTTGTAACTAAGATACTCGTAGTTTATATAAAAAAAAAGGCAATTATAGTAAAAGTTATTGAATGACGAAAAAAAAAATTAACAAATCATTTTTAGTCTAAATAGGCGTAATACATAAAAATTATGGTCAATAAAATCGGTGATTCATTATCTACATAACGATTTTGGTTCCTTTTCAATGACGTAATTAATAAATATAAAAATCGTATAATTAATCATTCAAGATATCAACTCTTTCATCTTGCAAATTGTTTTTAATAAAGCGAACAAAATTCCAGAACAAGCAAATGCTAAAAAAAAAGTTGAAAAAGAAAATAACGTGTTTTTATGCAGTAAATAACATGCCGATTTCCATATCAAACATATCCATGTTTACTATAAAAAGCGTATGTAATCTCACTCTCATAAGATGAGAATAACATCCTTTGTTTTTAAGATATCGAAAGATGAACGGTGAACTTAGAGAGAGAATTGACACTGTGAAAAGAATGGTTAACTTATCTGACAGCAAAATTGGTCTTCTTGACAACAAAATCGAATTACTCGATAAGAAATTTGACGATAAAAATTAAATTTCTTGATGATAAAATTGGATTTAAGTTCGATGTTCTCATGATAGAGTTTACAAATTGAACGAAAGGTTCAATCCTCTCCCTATAAAAAATATGTATATGAAAATGATACGTTTTATAAATATTTAACATAGTTTTTATCAATTCCGTATAACAATTTCCGTATATTTAATATATACGGAATGTATACGGAATTTTTGAACTTTTCTTTTTTAAATGATTTTATCGTATTATAACACGGGATCACGTGATTTTACTATGATACGTTTTTTGGTTTTTATATGAACCTTGCTTTGATCTTAACTTTCCTGTCTTTCTCTGATTTTTTATTCGTTATCTTTTTTTTATTGATTTTTATTTTTTTTACTTCTCTTACAAAAAAAAATTCTTTTATTTATTGTACCTCTTTCTTTTATTCCCACCTCGCTACCCTTTCTTTTTTTTTTATATTTATTCTTTTTTATTTTGTAGACCAGATTTTTTTTTGCTGCTTCGTTCCTTTTTTTCTTTTTGCAGGTCAGTTTGGAAAGAATAGATTATTTCTCTGGACTAAGTACTTCTGGTAACTTTAAATTTCTTAAAGGAACATCAGCAGAAATAATATTAATGTTTCTTTAAGAAATCCAAAGCTTCTTTTATTTTGGTTTGCAATAGTTAGTTTAATAGGGATAAATTTTTTATAATATATATTATATTTGTATTTAATTTTTTCTTTTTTATTATTTTTATTTGATTTAATAAAATAAATTTAAATTTATGTAAATACAACTAATAATAAATTGTAATACTGTATATAGTAAATTTAGTAAGCAAATAATATAAATTTCGGGATAAATCAGTGATTAAATCATGTAAATTCCGTATGAATTGTATGAATTCCGTGTAAATTCTGTACCCAAACCATATTTATAGTGATACGGAATTGTGCATTTTTCGTAAAAACCTTCCCAAAAACTTAACCGGTTTTTTTATAGGGTCTTGTAACGAATATCGAACTAAATCGAAGTTCTTATAATTAGGTTTAGTAACTCGAAATAAATGTAGATTTACTTTCAAATTCTAATTTCTAAATATGTACATTGGTTTCTTCTATTTTAACTTAGCATACTTATATCTTAATTACAATTGATGTTATGATAAAGAAATTTAACTACGAAGGTTGTAATTTGTTTATTTTTGAAAAAATGATAATATGTATAACAATAAAGTAAAATATTCGGGAGTTATTTGATGTTTTTTACTCCCTATCCTTTACAATGACCAGGAAGTTACGTGATTTTTCTACGTTAATATATATGAATTTTTTTTTTTAAAAAATTTTTTTTGAACAATGATCTTCTATTCCAGCCTTCTTCCTTTCAGGCTCTTCATCCGAGCATGCTACTCTATCTTTCAACAAAACTAATATCACTTGCTTTAGAAATTTTCTGTGCCTAAATAGAAGAAAGTGCCAGTCATTCCCTGTCGTGACAATTTCAGAGATAATTGAAATGATTTTGTTTTCACTTCCTCTTATTCGCCGTATGTGATTAACATGTCCTTCGAAAGTGATCTGTTCCATTTATGATCAAAGGAATGTTGCAGTTGACAATTGTGTAAGATACGGAAAGAGGAAGAGGAGAAAATACGTAAAAATGCGTTAAAAAATAGTCGAAAATAGCCATTTTCACGCATTCATTATTTCAGTGAAACTAGACTTCGCCAAATAATTTTGATCATCACCGTATAATGCATGATACGTTTATTGAGCTTTAGCAAAAATAACCTCAGTTTTCCCGATATTTTCATTTATTACTTTACCTATAACTTCGTGACTCCACATAATTTGATTTTATTCGGATGATTGTTGAACTTTATATTGTAGATCAAACCAATATTACAAAGCCATATTTTGTCAAATTGTACGACTGAAAAGCGGAGTCATTTTGTAAAATTGGACTAACCAGTTTTAAGTTTCATTTTGTTATTTATTATATCTGTTAATTATTTTAAATAATATACTGTATTTAAAAATTTTACTGTGACCTCTAGGTTTACTAAGCCGTTTTGAGTTTCATTTCGTCATTTCTTAAATATTTATTCTGTATTTTAAAAATTTTTTAAAAAATTTATGGTAACCCCTAGTTTTTTGTTATTGGTCTTTTGTAATCAACATTTTACAATAATACATGTGTTACACCGTTTTAAAAATAAGGTAATTCCTTTGTGAATTTTCTTTTATTGGAAAAAAATGAAAATGAAAAAATTAGGGGTGCATTAATAAACTCTAAAATTTGCGCCCAAAGGAAGACAATGAAAGGTACGCCCACCCCCTAAACTATTAGGAAAAATGCTTTCATGTTTTACCCATCAAGAAGTAAGAAGTTTCATCCTAACCGTCGAATGTAACAACTGTATAGTAATATTACTTTGCATATCATTTCCATTTTTGAATTTATTATAGAGATAATTATCCGTAATTAATAAAAAAAAAAGGCGTTAAAATGTATCAGCACTATGATTAAAACTGGTTCTTGTATTTTTGGGGTGTTTATTTTATAATGAAGTTTAAATAATTGGTTCTATTATAATATTACTAAATAAAAAAAAAATTGTTTACATTAATTATGATGTCGTTCTAAATTCTATAATCTACGTCCATAAAAAAAAAAAAGAAATAATATTTAGAAATAAGACTTGCGGTTTACTTCAAATATCATAGAATATAATAATATTGTATACAGTACGCCCGCACTATACGCAATTTATAATATGGAATGAATATTGAATCAGAAAGTTTGAATCTGACTAAATAATATTATTTTGACAATAAACTAATAATAAAATATAATATAAATCAAAATGTTTGTTTTTAAAAAAAAAAAAAATGTTCATTTTTTTACCCAAATTCACTTCCACCACTATCAAATTACCATCTTATCAGAAGTTAGCGTGGTTATATTTTCTCGAGCATGTCAAGTTGTTTGATTTTCGCTTGTGTGTTCCTTTGATTTCTTTTTGTTTCTCTACACGTTCTTGAGATTTAGATTTTGGTGGGAATACTTCATCAAATGGAGTAATAGAAAATTCGAAGTATTTTTGATTATCATTATTCGTGCGATGCTTTGGACGGTATATTTTTTGATCGAAACCTGTATAATATTCGTAATCGTATTCAAGATGTTTGAAATCCATTTTCTTTTAATTGGTCTAATTTTTTTTTTTCGTTCGAGATGAAATTTATTAGTTATGAATTTTTTTTTTGAATAGATAAATTTTTTTTTTTAAAATTTGTTAGATTCGAAATATTTTTTTGATAATTTAGTTAGTTGGTAGAAAGCGAGAAATTTGGTCCTTTTAAATGTTAAGAAAAATTTATCAACGGAATTCTCACATTCTAAAAAAGCCGGGGCCTGAATGCATTCAAGTTGGTAATGTTTGCCTAAATTCGTTGATGTGTGACCAAATGAAAACGGTAATTTGATTGGAAAGCATTTTTGAAAAAAAAATCCTTCGATGATTACCGATACTTTCTTATTGAATAAGCTGAATTAAAAGTAAAGGAATAAAATGAAAGTACATAGAAAGTAAGGGGAAATAAGAATAAGGAAAAAAAAACAATGAAGTAAAAGAAAGAAAAATTTAATAATAAATAACGGAATACGTAATTAGGCAGCTTGGCATGATATTATTTTTTTTTTTTTTTTTATAATGATATAGAATTTTAAATGTAATTTAACCTATATGTAATTAATTCCCATGTTGTTTTCCTTTCAAAGTTTGTGTGACTTATATTATTGCTTTGTTTGCGGGCCTACCCGTATAATAATACATGATACGAATCGTACGACTTTCTTAATTACCAATATATATAATACAATATATGTAATATACATATATAAAAATTGGCTTTAACAGAAAAAGAAACAATAACATATGATCATCATCACGGGGTCTCGCAATAGAAGTTTTTTTTCAACACTTGCAAATTTTATTTGTTTAAATTCATATTAGTAATACAAATAAACAAAACCACATCGTGTGACCTCATTTTTCCGATTAAATTGTATTTTAATCATTTTAGGAAAAATTTTTTCTGCGTCGAAAATCAAACGATCGTATGATGTGTAAATGAATATTTTATAAATATTAAAAAACAAAAGCACCCTTATTTTCAAGATTTTAATTAAATCGAGTGCAATAAACAATAGAATCTACTTTAAATTTTGTGCATATTAATATTTTGCGTGAATTTTAATAAACGAATAAACACGAAATATTATTATTAACTTATTATTTTATTACATTAAATTACAATTAAGAAAAAAAAACTTCTACTCGGATGAAAATAGAAGGTATTTATTATCGTAGTGTAAAAAATAGATGCTAAAATTTTACTATTCAGTAGTCTGTTGTGCTATTTAATTTGGTGATACAGTTTTTTTTTTATATTTTTTAGAATAATATAACCCATATAGTCCCGGCTGAACGTTCATCAAAACACTTGCCAGGTATACTCTTTTTTGGTTATGATCTACTAGAAAACTTTGCTTGCGAATTTAAATCTTAGTTCTTAGATTTAGGAGTAGGAATAATGAGTCCGAATCTTAAACCTAAGAGTATTTCATCCTCCTTCCTAACGAACGGACGTTTATTATATATAAAAAAAAAATTCGTCACATGTTTACAGGATACAAAAAAAAAAAAAACCAAACATCGAACATCAAATAATCTTCCTTATATAGATTTATTTTATATAGTTAATTTTATGTGATTTAAATCATTAGTTACGAAGAAAACTAAATTAAATCGTTACAAAAAATAATTCCAATTTTATATTATCATTTACATTTATTTTCTCAATAATCAGGGATTCAAATTGCGTCAAAATTGTTTTAAATATGTTGTAAAGGAATGTTTTTTTATAATGCATACAATTTTTACCCAATTATGACTACTGATATTAAGTGTATAATGATTTATAGATTCAAAAATAGAGATAATAATTTTTAAACATTCTAAAAAATATGTTCATACTAGTTTTAAGAAAACAATATCTATAAAACCAAATATTAAAATTTTAACATTAATAAAGTATATTATGCATTATGAACTTTTTATAAATAAAATTTCAGTTGCTTAACGTTTTTAGTTGTGAAGATATTGAGGTTTTTATTTGCGCAATTATTTTCTTAACACACTGTATGTGTTCATCATCAATTATTTTTCAAAGTTAATTTCTTATATTGTATGGTGTCTTGCAAGGTGGTAGAGGAGGATGGTTAGTTATGTTTACCTACTGATATTGTTACAATAAATGGACAATCTCGTAAATCTTGAATTAATTTAACCGGACAATTATCAGCAGTCTTCTTTTTTATAATTCCTTTGATGACGCGATTTCCAGCTTTATGTAATAGTGCTTTAAGCTTTTAATAAAGAAATTTAAAGATTTCAGTATAATGGATAATACAACATTATTGTCTGAATTACTTACGACATTCATCAGACTATGTACTATTAGGGCATACTAAATAGCATTCATCTATTACATTAGATTTCTTGTGTAAATTCACCTAGCTTTCGTGCATCTGCATCAATACACCGTATCCCTTTTTGATCGATATATTCATATTTGTACTCGTGTGCTTTCACAAATAAATGTTATATATTTAAATCAAATATTTAAATAAATTAAATATTAAATTTTTAAATATAAAGTCTACTAATCAAAGTATTGCTTTTTCCTGAAATTTTTCGTCAATAACAAATAATTTTTTAAAAAGAGATAAATTAAAATCCACAGATGTGTGAATAGTTTTTTAGATGCCAATTCACACATTTTTTACATAAGGCATCTTCACAATTTTTTACTATTTGGGTTGTACTATAAGAATATTAAATATTCGACATTGAAAATGCTTTCCTTGCTTCATTTTCATCTTATCCTGACACATTATATACACTGGCAAAACCAGTTAATAATGGACTATATCATCATTCGTAGCGATAGTTTAGTTAGTAGTAGTCATGATTGTTTATTATATGAAATAATTAAGAAGATAAAAGATTATTATGGTTAATATATGTGTGTGTGTCTATCAGTTAAAAAAGAGTAATGATTTCACTGGATCTTAATTTCAAGATTACATTAGCAAAAGCTTTTACCATGGGACGTGTGATTTGTTACTATGCCTTATCAGTTATGGGAATACCATTTTGCCACGATTATCTATTCTTCAAGAAAATGGAGTTTGATTGTCTGTTTATTCGCTTGCCACCTGATTGCTATCATCAGACGCAAGCTTATAGCGGACACGAGCAAAGCATTTTGAATAAAAGATGAAGTTTGACATTAAATGAACCCCACATTTACGATCTACGCCTTTGCACGTGCAGAACTTACGATCTACTGGGGGCTAATTGAATCAAAACTATATATGGTCTCATAAAAATTTATTAATAAAAAGATTTTTAAATTAATATAATATCAAACTCGGGATTTGTACTCTTTTGTCAGAAAAAAATCCTTTATATTTTAATATTTTTTTTTTTTTTTTTTTTTTTTTGAATTCTAAAAATGCAAAGAGTACATAATAACTTAAAGAATAACATGAAAAAAAAAATTTTTTTTCCTTATGGAAAATGTATCCAAGAGTAAATACTTATTATTATCGAAATTTAAATACTTTTTTTTATTGGAAAAAACATGAAAGATGTAATACTTTTGCAGAATTTTGAAAGAAAATATTGAAAAGAATACAAAGTTATTAAGATGGGGAATTTCATCAATATTAATAAGAAACTTATTTATTAAAAAATAACGATCACGAGAAATAATTTTTACTATAGGACCAGATATAGAATTGATTTAATCGCTTCCCGTGTGAAACTTGCACCAAGTACTAAACCTCGATTAAGCACTAAGCTACCCAAATTTTATATTTATATATATATAAATACGTTAACTCTCTATTATTTGAAAAATAGAAAAAAATTTCTTTTCTACAGAAAGTAAAAATTCAACAAAAAAATCAAAATGAAATTCAACCTTTCTTTGTTCACTGTTGCTGTTATTATTGTTTCTTTAACATTCTCGACAAAAGCAGAATTTTGTGAATGTCCTCCTAATTACATATGTAAAGGTACGTTATATTATATTAATAGTTTATACTCAATCTTTTATATAATTATATGTAATCTAATATTTTATTTTTAAAGGTCGTTTATGTTGTCTCGAAAGTAACCATGATGATTGTATTGAATAAAAAATTGCCAATACTTTTTAACAAATTTATTGTGTGATTGTGAAATATCAGAAATGAAGAAGCGTACAGAATAAAACAACTTCTTATTTTTTTCTTCTTATTTTTTATTCCATTTTCATCTATTTTTTTATTTCACCTTCGACCCATTTTTTTCTCCCCTTATGTTCTTTTGTTTCGTTCATTCATTTTTTTTTCCTTCGTTTTCCATAATTCCCTTTCGCTCCACTATATCTCTTTTTATTTATTTTTTTTATTGTTATTGTGTTTTTATATTTAAGTTTTGTTAATTGCAAAATTTTTGATTTTGGATTTATCATCAACATTTTTTTTTTTTATAATAAAGCATAAAATAACTTAACAGCAACCGATTTTTAATTTAACTTTAACATTGTCAGAATATCAGTGTCCATAATAAAAATTTTTCTATTTTTACGAAAAATGGCGAAAAGTTAACGCCCTATAAAATTAGCCAATCAAAATTTTATTAAATCACGTCATCATGGTGGTAAAAAAAAAAAATTTTTACAGTATATCATTCGTAAATAATATCTTTCACCTTCTGAAGGCTGAACCATATATAATCTTCCAATTGCACTTGTTGCAGTTTTTCGATGATTCCATTTGCATTGGAATGCATTCCAAGTATAGTAAAGTGGAAAATCCACATATCTATATTCATGTGCTGCAATATTTTTTTGGTTTTCTTGAAACCAAGCTGTTAAAGTTGTCATATGTGCAGTAGCACGGTTTACAATATTATGCAGATTATCTTTATCTTGAAATATAACAGATTGCTGGTTTGGAAGATGAACTGCCAGCCTTTGTATATTTGGATTATGATTATGCAATCTATAGTGAAAAATCCTCCAAATACTTTCAGAAGCTGAAACATATCTTGCATCAAGGTACATCTTAATTTCATCAATTGGCTCAACTATAGTATCTGATACTTGAACATTATTATTAATTTGTGATAGAGTAACAGTAGCTTGATCATGTCCTTTATAAAGATACTTATATAAATATTTAATTGCCAGAATAGAGTTGCAAATTTCTACATTAATATGAGCATTATATTTTGTAACTAAACCAACATTATGTGGAACAACCCATCTGTTATCTAATTTAATTCCATTTCTGGTTTTAATAAAATAACCATTTTCACGTCTTCGATAAATAGGGTATCCATCATCATTTTCTTCAGTATTATTCTGAAAACTCTTAGGATAGTTCTTTTGGCATTTGTTATTTCTCATACATGGTGCAGATAGATTTAAAGTTTCACATAGGCCATGCATCATAAAATTAGCTACTGTTTCATGAGCAAGAGGATAAATTGTAGGGTCAGGAATTTCTGCAGAAACGATAGAATTATATTCTTCAACAGAATGTATCTTATCTTCTGGTGCTAATATAAGTAATATGTGTGCATGAGGCAGGCCACGTTTCTGAAATTCTACTACATAAACATGAGCAATAACTCTACCAAACCAATGGTTAATACAAAGATCCTTCAATAACTCCTGCAATTTCATGTGAAATACTCGAGCTGTTAGGTCAGGTCTGTCAGCAGCAATTTGGTGAGGTAATAATTCTTTGATAACTTCTGGCCATTTAGGATTACATGTGAAAGTTATAGAAAGATCTGGCTTTCCATAATAACCTACAATGGCCATTGCATCTTGATATAATTGATACATTTGACGTGGTCCACCAGTAAATGAGGAAGGAAGAATTATACGACGACCTATATTATTACTGGTATCACCAGTATGTATAGCATCTATAGTACCTTGATACATTTCAGTACGGAGTGTTGATTGATTCAACCTAAGATAATTTAAACGTTCTTGCTCAATCTTTGCATATTGGTCAACAATATACTGCTGATATAAGCGACCTGCATATTGTAACCAATCACCATCTCTAATTTGCAATCTGTATGAATAAAATTGCATTGGTGTTACTCTATTTCTTTTTGAAGTTCCATTGTTAAGAGGTATGTTGATATGCCAGCCATCATCCCCTTTTGGAAATAGAAGTACATAGTGTAAAGGATCATATGATGGATGGGTTTCCAATATTCTTTGCAAATTTCCATCATGCAATTTAAGAATAATATTTCGATTGGTAGGATCTTCACTGTAACCATCACCAACCATAATTGCAGCTACATCAGAAGAGGTAGGAGCATTATACCAATGAGGGTCATGTGTTCTATCACTGTGAATTACCATTGTAATTTCAGAGGTAGTGTTTGATAGAATGATATCTTTTGCCTGGCGAAAGCTTTGAATGTATGGATTGCAAGAGTCAAGCATATTTTGTAATTGTAGCAAAATATTGTTATCTAGATCTTGCATGATATTGTGCTGATTCTTGCTTTCATGTTCAGTATCATAGATGTATAATTGAGCAAACATCGGTGGTTGACCATTCTCTGGCAACAATGATCCAATACGATGGTAAATTTGGCCATGAATTCGAAAGTTAGATATACCTTGCCTTTGAAATCCCTCATCTATATTGGCTCCAAATGAAGTACATGCTAATATATTATTGTAGGCTCTTATATTTTTGCGAAATGAACTTGATTCAGTACTTGATGAAGTGTATAAATCTAGCAAATATGATGGTGGTCTAAGTAGAGAGGGTAACCTGACTTTATCACCAGCACAGCACATTGCAAAGGATGGTGAAGTTTGACTGCTATGATGATCTCTTTCTTCTATCCAAAACTTGGCACCACAATGGACACAGATCTGATTCATTCTTCCAAGTTCATGGCGCTTTATGCCAATACTGCCATGTTTGATCTTTTGTCTTTTTCTGTAATAAGCTTGGCGTTCATTATTTAATCTTTTTTTGCGTTGGTTAGGCATTTCACTCTGAAGATTTCTCTGGGAAGAAGCCATGCTAGTTTTGGTATTACAATATTATGTATTATATTAATGGAAAATTTGATGTAAGTTTTATTATTGCACAAAACAGATGGTGCAGTACTGTCAAATTTATAATTTATTTATATGTATTTATTTGCATGTCATCCACCATTAAAAATTTTTATCATGTAAAATTTCATTATTCAGATCTATTGTCATGAAAAAAAAAATTATCTTCAATTTTTTCATTATATCCGATCTATTGGCAAAAAAAAAAAAAAAATTTATCGCAAAACTTCATTATTCCGAACCATTGTCATGCAAAAATATTTTTATCGCGCATAATTTCATCATTTTGATATATTGTCATAAAAAAAATTATCTTCAAATTTTTTATTATATCCGATCTATTGGCAAAAAAAAAAAATATTTTTATCGTGCAAAATTTCATTATTCCGATCCATTGTCAAAAAAAAATTTTTTTTATTGTGCAAAATTTCATCATTTCGATATATTGTCATAAAAAATCTCATTATATCTGATTTATTGTTAAAAAAACTAAGTTAAATTATCTAATACTAATTAGTACTGGCGAAATGCCAGCTACTGGGAATTTAAAATTACAAAAAAAAAAATATTAGGGTAATCAATTGTTAATCTCACTAAAACAATTATTTGTGCTATGTATTAAGAAAATTATTATCGTAACTTCAAATAAACAAAAAAAAACAAAAAAAAATTCTAAATCAAACAATAAATATATTAGTAATAAACCTGGAATATGCTGATTATATTATCCGATTTATCCGATCAAATTGTCCATAGCAACACAGGATCGGAATTTGCCGATCCAAAATTTCTGACTATAAAATTATGGAATAGATTAGGCGCAGATGATTAAAAAAAATTTAGCCGTAGTTTTTAAACTAACCAAATAAAGATAAGTAGGAGTAACATTAGTAATTTGCCAATCAATGATTTTTAAATACAAAATCATAAGACAAATCAGGTGTAGGCGCAATACACATTGCACAATTCAAAGATTATTTATACAGGGTAATCTAAACGTTACTGATCGACAGGAATTTTTTAATATATAGATAGATACCATGTATTTTAATTTTCATAACTGAAATGAGTAGTGAAATAGTAATGAGTGTTGAGTGTCGATAAAATGAGTCGGTAATGTGAATCAATGTACAGATTCACGTGATCTCAACTTATCCTTAGACGAATGCACAAACATCCGCGGATAAGATAATCTTCCAAGGTTTATAATAATCGTTAAATCAATCTTTTATATATAAAACTATTTTTTTTTTTTTTCAGCCAAACTTAAATAAACAATCCAAAATTCGTTAATACTGTATAATAGTATTACCTGTTATCAAAAATGATATCTATTA